>JAUCMS010000028.1:13173165-13185486 GCA_032357445.1 Enteromius radiatus | reverse complement strand
AAAAACTTTTATTTTGGATGCGATTAATCGCGATTAATCATTGCCCAGCACTAATATATATATATATATATATATTTATACTGTATACATACATATATACACATACATATAGATATTAGTGCTGTCAAACGATTAAAAAAAAATCAAAAAGTTTAAAATCATAAAGTTTTTAAATATACTTTTATATTGCAATAATTTCACATTCAATCTTTAAATTAAGGTACAGACAACACAAAGATAGTATTTTTTTTATGGCATCTTCTTTGTGACTGAAAGCCAGCATCACTCTGATGTCTTTGGAATAGTTTTTTCCACTAGTAGCTTTAATCATTGATTTGCTAGCCTTACAAAGCTATCATTTAAAATAACTTCTAGTTTAAGTGAACTTAAAATAATCTTCACATAAAACCATTATAATACCAGTATTGATTTCTCTATAAAATCCCCAATCAATTATTTAAGATAATTTAAGATAAAGGGGCTCTTAAAAGCCCTTTCACACGGGACGCGGCAAGCGGTGGAAACGTCGCACGGCTGCCGCTTGCTACACAGTTTAAAGGCAGCTTTAATCGTGTTTTGGTAGCTTCATGACTTAACTGACCACGACATTGGTAGTTTATTTCACGTAGTTGTTATTATTCTTATTATATGAAACGAAAGGATACAGGCTATACCATTCCCGCGCGTCTGAAACGTCTCCTGTTTGATGTGGTTGTAAAGACGTTATGCGACAGAAATAAATACACTTCTTGTCAAGGAAAAAAAAGTGACAAGCAGCAGTTGTGAGTACGGTGGCCAACTCTAGCCCCGCCCCTGCGTTAAATATTTTTAACGTATTAATCTGAAAAAAACATAATCCCAAGGGTTAACGCGCTAATTTTCATTAATATCTTTAAAACATAACGTGTCCCTTAAAGATGACAAAGACGCATTCTTTTATTTCTCTGAAATGACATAACCTAACGATTCATTAAAAATGATACAATACACCTACATTAAAAGGTTAAAAGGTCGATTTTTATTTTATGCTGAATTTAAGTAACCATGTCCTGAATTTCATGATCCAAGTAGCTACATTTTTGCTGCTGTACTGGCTATTTCAGTTTGGCTATTTGCCCAGTACCTCACATGCAACCCTTAGCAGGTCCTGAGTGAGCAGGTGTGTGTGTGTGTGTGTGTGTGTGCGTGTGTGATAACAGAACATGAAGCAGCAGCAGGTATTTAACATGACACTCAAACTGATGGTCATTGGCACCGATTATCCCATCAGGATTGAAAGACACTCATATGATGACAGAGAGGTGATTTTAGATAACGAGTGTCACTGCTGATTATAATCCAGCACTAAAGACCAGTAGCGTGTACAAGTCATAGCACTGTCCCTCTCCCAGACCTGTCATTTAGATAATGAGATGAGAGCAGTGGGCGTTGTGAAGTACAACTCCAAGGAAAGGATATTCGCATATTCTTTAACCTTGACTGCAAGCACTGTAATACATTCTGAGGATAGAATGCATTTTTCACTTAAAACAATAACCCGATTCCATGTCACGCATACTGAATGTCATTCAGCATAATAATTCACTTTTACACCAAAAGATCTTGGTGCCCTTGATAGCATGACTGATGGGTGTCAGTAAGAGTTTTTATGTTAGGGGTAACTGATTATTTGATCTTAACGGTTTTAGCTAACAATTAAGCACCACAAAATAACTCAAAGGGACCTTACAAATATTGTAGGCCCTATGTTTAATGTCCACATAAAATAAAATAAAAAATGCATATTGCAAATATTGCAGCGTTTCTTATAAAAAAATCAATCACACATAATTTATTTCTTAATTTTATTTTATTTTTATATACAATCCTAATTATCTAAAATCCTTTAACTTATCCTGAAAATATAATACAACAAATATTAAAATATTTTTCAACAGTGATGAAAAAAATTGTTTCTTAAGCATCAAAGCAACCTATCAAAATTATTTCTAAAGTATCATGCCACACAGAAAAATTCAGCTTTGCCATCAAAGGAATAAATTAAAATATAATAGCAAACAGATATTTTAAATTTATTATATTTCAAAATATTACTTTTTTATCAAATAAATACAGCGAGCATAAGATATGTCTTTAAATGTCTTTACATGCAGATCTTACCCAAACTTTTTAACAGTAATATACATATTTTTCCCTCAACAAAATGACAACTCCACAGGTGAATTTTAAGGGTTAGTGACAATAATAATTAATTAAAGCATGACTGCACAATATTGTAACATTACATGTAAGTAAAACTGACCCAAAAAAAATGAATTGTTGAATGAAATGTTGACTTCAAAAACAAAAACTGTGACTAAAACAAAGAAACTGTAGAAATTGGTAGGAGTAATCTTACTTGAAAAGAGGGAGAGTGTGACGGTAGGGAGGAAAAGTGCAGGGAGGGTTTGATGGAATCAGTAGGGGTTCAGTATCTGTGTGTGTGTGTGTGTTAGAGAGAGAGAGAGAGAGAGAGAGAGGTTGTGCACCTCTAGAGGTACAGTCTTCTACTTTGATCTGTTCACTTGGCCCACATTAAGAGGTGGAGAGAGAGGTTAAAGCTTTGTTCGTGGTGTTTTTCCAAGATAAACACACACATACGCACTGTTTCTAAAGTCAAAGACGATCCCCTCAACTTTGAATGCGTGCATGTGCTTGTGTCTGTAATTTATATAGAATTAGGCAAGCATGTAATCAGCAAGGAGACATACCATATTTATCACGAACAATAAAACCCTCCCCAGCCTCCACCCCCTGCAAAAACACAAAGCACTCCCCCTGGAAACTAAAGAACAATAGGACCGCCTTTCATGTACCGGCATATGTGTGTGAGCCCCTGAGATACGGGATAGTTTCATAGTATACAGTAACTCCCACGTGAGAGAGGAGAAGATATTGATTCCTCTGAACTGCAGAAATTTTCTCGCTTGTATCTTTCATCTCTCTCTCTCTTTTTTTTTCTCTGCCTATTGTTGACCTTGTAAAAACACTTTTTCCCCAGGCTGGAAATGAGATGTCCAAATTCAATCTGGGTGCTGACAGGGAGTGTTTGGATATAACAGAGTAGGATGGAGGCAGGCAGGCCAAGGCATTGTTGCATCACAATGGCTTTACAGGCTTTTGAGTGCACTGTGGGGGAGATGTGATGACACTCTAAACATTGCCATCTGCTGGAGACAACGGTAATATTGCTAGGACTTACATATTAGCAGACACACCTCAAGATGTATTTACAACATATTTTTCTTTTAGGTTTTTAGAGAATTTTTGGTCACAAAGAGGTATGTAATATCAGGAGAAAGCTACTAATCACTAGCAAAACATCTGCTATACTATATCGACAGTTATAGTTCATTTACTTGAATCTGACTCTGCCATTTCCTTTCTTTGTGCATTCCAGAGTCCAGACATCTGTGCATTTAATTTTGGGGATTTATCAATGACCCTTCCTGCAAGTTAAGGTGCTGTGACATTTAGCAGAATCCAGCCATTGCAAAGTATATGTCACTGCAGCCCAAAGACCTCCAAGCTGGAGGAATTTATGCTGTGAGTAGGCGGAGATTTCATTTCTGACTTTGTGGGTGTTTTCAAACTGCTGGATGTTTCTAAATCATGCAATGAAAATTATCCCCCATACCTAATCTAATCTCTAAATCTACCTGTCACTATGATGTCAGCCATTCAGGTAATGTGGTTGAAAACACCCCTCTGTTTTGGCCTCACCCACCAAACTCCCGTTACCTTCCGGCAAAGAAACACTTGCTTGAAATCAGAGAGCAATCTGACCCTCCATAGACAGCAATGCAGCTGAAATGTTCCCAGATCCAGAAATGTAGTAAATACATCAGTAAAACAGTTCATGTGACATCAGTGGCTCAACTTCAGTTTTTTGACTCTATGAGAATACGAGAAAACAAAAGTAACATAATTATTCATTTTATTTCATTACAATATATATATATTCGTCAAAGATGAACGAAGGTCTTACAGTTTTGGAAGGACATGAGTTATTAATGACAGTTTTCATTTTGGGATGAACTAGCCTTTTAAGTTTACATGAAGGGTTAGTTATGAACCTTGCACTCAGCACGTCCTGATTTTGCTGAGTTAGGCGTGTTCCTGGGTCAACATATTTTGTTGACCCTGGAACAACATTTTATTCCAAAATACACCTAAACCTAGCCCTACCCATGAGTAATGCCTAAAATCAGAGGAAATGATAGATGACTGATACTGATGTACAAGCACCAAACACTTGATTGTAAGCCTAAACTTCACAAAAACCATAAACTGGTTCTTCAAATCTGATTGGCTAATCACAATGTTGTTCCAGAGTCAACAAAGATGTTGACCCAGGGACACGCCGAACTCAGCAAAATCAGGTTCTGCTTCTATGCAACCCATTTGGAATGATAGTTCCACCCATTTTGGAATTGCACCACCCACTTGCAGCTGAGCCCAAACTACTCATCATTTCAGTAGGAAACCATGTGATTGGGAGTTTCGTAAGGGGGGAAAGGTTCCTCATGTGGATTTCACTCATGTTCAAGTCAGTCACAGAAATCCACCACGTTCACCAAAAGCTTGTGCATCAATACACCAATAGGTGGTGTTAAGTGGCCATATTTATGAGTGAGTCACTTGTGTGACTGAATAATTCATTCAAGGATGAATCTTTGAAATATTCACTCAACTTATTCGTTTTAACTTAGCCTGCATTGCAAATGGGATAAATCTGCCTGTTAAGGGCACTTCAGTGTCAAAACAACCATGGCCACCATATTGAAGGGTTGTTCAAAAAACAACTTGAAAGGGCTAACTGTTTGCACAGATTTAAATGTATGATGAAAGCGTCTCCTTAATTGCCTTTGCAAGTGGTTCCACAAGAAAGGTTTTTGGTATCCCACTTCATCATTTTGAGGGTAAACACTTTGATGGCATAGGGAGTCCTTCAGAATGGAATGCAGTGTTATTTATGAATGAGTCACTGAATCGTTCAATAAAGCAATTTGTTAAAACACAGTGCTTCAATAGGTAGCACGTTGCTAACAGATGCGCATTCAGCTTGTAAATGTTTTTGTTGGTGAAGCAATACTAGGTAATAACTGACTATATGTTGTGTCATTGAGATAAGTTAGGCAATATCAACTTTTAGTTTATTGAAATGATGTATAAAACACTATGCATAAACAGCCTGCAGTGTGTTATGGCTTCTACCAGCAGGGGCTATTGAGGCAACTCTGACCCTTGGTTGACTGCATCATCTTTATCGTCCCATTGTTTTCATGAGCAAAACCCTATCATCTCGCTCTCTGTTTCTTCTATTCTGTCTATCTACCTCACTGGTCTAGGGCGATCTGTATGGCTTCTCTGGGCTTTGAATGATTCTGTCTGAATCAGTCGTGCTCAGCTGTGTAATCCCTCTCTCCGTTGAGCAATGCATCTTTATCTCGCTCCTCCAGTGTGTGTGTGTGTGTGTGTGTGTGTATGGGTGTATGCTCCTGCAGGTTCCTGCAGCATCTGTCAGCATGTGCTAGCCTTTCCGCTGAACAGAGCACTTTGAGCTGCCTTTGTAAGACAATATGCAGCCATAGCCAAGGCATATGCATTATAGATTACCTTTCACAAATAGACAGAAAGAGAGGTGGAAAAAATATATTTTTGAGGAGTTCATAAAACTTCACATCATTCTCCCTTTATTTGTATTATGTATTAAAAGTTGCATGAATGACAGACGAATGAAATCTATTGAAAATAATGAGCTGATAATGAAAATTTCATTAAACATGTCTGAATTAATTATCTCTATCTGGCAATTTCAGAAAATGTGGTATTTGAAAGCATGCACTCAATGTAAAAAAAAGAAAAAAAAGAAAGGATTTACTAATTTAAGGATCTAATTAATTAACACACAAATGAATACCCTAAATTAACTGCTCAATGTGCTCAGTTGTCTCAACTTAACCTCAATAACTCAAAATGTCAAACTGGGGCAACGGTTCGTTAAAAGTAAGATTTTCTGTTCAGTGTCAGAAAATTTTGACAAACACACATGATAGTACAGAAGAAGCTACTTTAGTTTTTATCTATTTATTTATGACAGAATATGATGTGATATAGTGAAGAGGTGAAACGGAGTTGTGAAATGTTGCATGCCAGACTCGAACTGGGATTACCCACGTCAGCGCCAAAGGTAACATTCACATCACAAAAGGCATTGCATGCCATTATGATAAGGAAAAATAATACAAAATACTTTGGTTTACTTGAGTTACTTACTTGATTAGCTAGGTGACCTTTGAGATATATTTAAATCCTACTTCATGATTAAGCCGACAAGGCAACTCTATATTCATATATTCTTGCCAGGCAAAACTCCAAGCTGAACTCAAAGACCTCGACCGAACTGACCAAATGTGGAACCCTCTAATTTAGAGCTCTAAAATGAGCAAATAACATGTAATTACCAACATGAAAAGAGATTCTATTTTGATTCTACTGTGGTGGGTCACCATTTGCTCAAAATTCTGGAAGTTAAGTGGTGGTGAGGGCCTCAGGTGGAATGAGCTGATCCACAGGTGTGTTGTAGCTGAATAAACAGAATGTGTATTACTATTCATGAGGCAACATGAATGCTTTTTCTGCCTAGAGACCTGTCCATCTCATCTCTGCTCAACAAAACACAAACTGTGACAACACAATTATCAGTTTTTAATTAAACAAACATCAACAGAGCGTACACCGTGAGCGATGAAGAAAGACAAAGTATGCCTGAGAGAGATTGTGAATAAATGTGTGTGTGTATTTTGGCAACCAGATGAACTCAGAGGAAGGAAAACCAAAAAAAAGTGTTATCTTTAAAATATTTAAATATATTAACCATTTATAAAATAAAACATTTCCTCACCCTCATGTCATTCTGAACATGTATGACTTCTTTCTCTTGTGATTCAAGATATTTTGAAGAATTCTCCTCAAAAATATTTCTCTTGTGTTCCACAAAATTAAGCAAGTCATGCATCTTTTATGGGTGGCATAATGACTTGTTAATCTCATAATTTGTCCTTTGTCATGTAGTGATGTCACTATGGCAGACATTATTTCAAAGAATCAACTTGTCAGATGATACGTGAGAGTGAGCAAGCGTGAGAAAGACAGAGACGTATAGAGAATGACAGCGATATCGGGAGTCAAGTCCTTGACTGAACTGCAAAAGTGCTGACACGCATGCCACCCCTGAAGTGTCTATCAGTCTGCCTGGATCGCAACTGAGATAAACTAGCTTTCGGTCCCTAATGACTGAGTAAATGTGGCATCCCTGTGATAAAACATGACATGCCACTACGCCACACAGCAGTGAGTGATTTCAGCCTCACAACTTCATTACAAAACCAAGGACACGCTCGCAGCCGGGCATATACCTCCTCACCTCAGGCCTACACAACCAAACGCCCCTGCCAGCTTGCTCTGACAGCCCTGACAGAAGAGAGGGTCACAAGTCATGCGGCCAGACATAAAATACAATCAACCTGCCACTGAAATGTATAGAATTAATCTTTCTAGGGCCCCTATTTCATCCGGGGGCTCGCAGCCAAGTGAAACAAGCAGCAGTATCTTTACTGAGAGAGCAGAGAACAAATGCAGCCATATGAACTCGAAAAGCCACATTTTGCCATGGCCACAGTTCAAGCTTGTGAACTTACAACGATGCTACTGACATAAAATACTGAATTATTAATTAAGCACCTCTTTCTTTCAATTTTAGATGCACTGGAATCATAAAAATAACCTACCTTTATACACCAAATAGTGGCTGGCTGCATGCAAGTGTTTGAGCTGCACTGCACAGCATCCAAAACATTGTTTCCAAAATGTCTTTCTCAGGTTCATGTTTACACTCTGATTGACTGCAGACGGTTTTCTTGTAGTTTACTTTGCAACTTTGATAAGAGGGAAGGTGAAATGTTCTGCCTCGATGAGCACTGAGCATCTTAGTAAAGCTGTTTGAAGTAAAAAACTTCAGACAACAGATAACGGTTGCCTGCACGCTGCACATTTTCGAGCTTATTTGCACCTGTTTTCGTAACTCCTGGAATAAACTGGGAATAACGTATTTTGGAATCACACAAAATCCTAAACTTCAACTATTACAGAAAGTTATGTGGTTTCCAGAATACCACATTTACTAAGGTTCAATATTTTAAAAAATAATTTTATAACATTATATAAATGTGGTGCTTAGTATTTAGTACCTCTGTCATTAAGAAAAATGCAACATTTTAACAGGAAGATTATTAAAAAAAAACTTACACTGCTTAAAGATCCCATATGTAATAATTAGACATTATGCAGTACAAGCGCAATAATTCATGGTGAAACTACAGTTAAAGTAAAATGTTAAAGGAATTGTTAAAATACTTTTATCATATCCTAGTCCACGTTGTTACAAACCCTTTCTTTCTTCTGAGAAACATAAACTTTAATGCTACACTGGATGACTGCCTTAGTCACTATTTACTTTCACTGTATGTAAGAATAGTTGAAGTGAATGGGGTCCATAACATCTTTTTTCCACAAAGTTTCAACACTGTAAACTATGACAGAATTGTAATTTTTTTTTGTTCAACTTATTCTTTATATTATTTATAAAGGTCATGTTTTTGTGAAATATCACAACCTGACCTTTATGGAAGCTTGGAATTAGACTATTATACACTACTGACTCCTATTGGCTTAGACGAGTCTTTTTACATGCCAGAATGAACGCGGAACTAGATCCGGGGGAAAGTCGTAAACCTCCATGAGACTCGTTTTAACAAACGTGCTTAAGTCCACGAACATTCATTTGAGTCAAACTGCGTTATTACAAATCTTGCGTCAGACTAAGAGCTTGCAAAACTGGGGCTTTGAGCAAAAGCTTGTTTTTCCGGTCGCTGAGCCAAATGAGACTCCTGCGTGGACTCGGCTTACTTCATTTGTTTGCTGAAGGCTTGCTGTAAATTTGCTGGAATCATGACTGACAAGGATGATTTTGGGCCCATCACACGGAATCGTAGACGCGCGACCATCACGAGCGCAAAGAGCGAGGCTGTGAAACTCAGGAACGGCGCGATCGCAGCAGCCAGTGATTTCAAAACCGGAGCCAAGGCGCGGGAGTCTTTCACCAAGAACTTACAGCTAAACGAAGACAGCAAACAAAAATGCGAACGCTACGACAAAATGAGGTGAGATATAGTGTACGTCAGGACGTCATGAAAAACGTAGCTGTTTCTTGACCAAGATAAATGGTCACTGCAAAGAGACAGGGGGCAGGATTCGCCAGTGTGCCTATGTGGCACAGTGCAGGACATTTAACCCCTTTTTACCTCATTATTTCACATATCTTACTGTTACTGAAAAACAATTTCATTGAGCAAAACAGAAAATAATATGTGCTGTGATGATTTGGGGATTCTTACCTATGGAATTCTGCAACATTTAAAAATACATATATATTATAGATAGATAGATATAATAAACAAACTTTAACCAGTGATCTGCAAAATTGGGAGGAGGGGCGTGTCCTCAATGTTTACAGAGTGCAGTCATTTTCTGAATTCATTTTCACCTACCACAGGGTTGTTAAACAAACTAATATGCTTTTATAAAAGTCATCAGCCCACCCTATTTCAATATTTAATTTTTAAGTATCAGTGTAAGAATTCCTGGTGAAAAAACAACTTTACCTGTAATTCTGTAAAGAACTCTGCAAACTATTTATGTATACATTTTGCAATAAACAAAACAGGAGGGATCTAAAGACCTATTTAGATTTTGTATGCTTTGTTGTGTTTTATGAATTGCATTCTAATATAAAATTACTTTATCCATAAGATAAAGAACAATCATTTAACATTGTAAACACTTACAGTAGTCATCATTGGTATTTCAATATTTCATTTCCTTTTTCCTGCTTTGTAGTTGCCACAAGTTGCAGGAGTCAATGCTGAGTTCTGCAAGCAGCTTCAAAAATTACAGAGGCATCCTGAACTGGTGTGTGGTAATGCTGGTGAGTCTGAAACAGTTACTGATCCCTGTCGTACTACATGCTTTGACTTGCCTACTCATTACTCTAGTTGAACTGTGTCATAGATATCAGTGTGGTTTGTAAACATTCCCTCTCGCTCAGAGGTGCTTCCAAAGATAAGTACTATTAATTTTTACTGCCTCTTACATAAGGCGGTTACAGAGCGAGCTCGAAGGAGGCTGAATATTAGTTTAATATAAGTCAAGTTGTTGCTCAGACATCCATTGTCTGGTCACTGGATAATTTAAATGTCGTTTCTGAGTGTATATTGTGCTCATATAACACATAAGTCACATGGAAAAGCTTTCTATCTGTAATGAATAAATGCATTATACCATATAAAAGCTGAAATATCTTCTTTTGGACTTTTCACTTTCTTTGGACTCTGAACTTTTAAACTACTAATAGGTATAGTTCATTAAAAATGAGAAAACATATACTCACACTCAGGCTATCTCAGATGCAGATGAGTTTGTTTATTCATAAGAACAGATTTGGGGAAATGTAGTATTACTTGCTCAACAATGGATCTTCTGCGGTGAATGGGTGCCGTCAGAATGAGAGTTCAAACGACTGTTTAAAAACATTTAATTTATTCATATGACTTCAGTCCATAAAGTAACATCTTGTGAAGTGGAAACTCAGCATTTGTAAGAAACACATCCACCATTTTAATTTTAAACTGTTGCTTCTTGGGAAAATACGAGTCAAAAATCCATAAAAATGTTTTTCAAATGATGAAGTTCCCTGTTGACCTTTCTCATCAAAATCAAGTGACATGTTTGTTTAGAAGTGCTTTTAGACTGCTTGTACACTGTGCTTGATCATTCTGTGCATTCTGGATGAAAAGCCAATATTGTAGATAAAGGAGTCTTTATTAAGTTAAAAACGTAGGAGTTGTTTTCTTGCAAACATGAAGCTTTAACATCAAAAAAGTGGTCTCATGCCCAATTCGTACATGTTTTATGAGGTTCATATGGTTACTAATGTAAACCACAGTGATGACTAGGTTTAGAGGCGGGGTTACGTGCAGGTAATTTGTACAAATTCATAGGATAAAATATGTACGATGTGGCAAAAATCGTGTGAATTTGACCAAGTAAGGTCTTATGATTTCGTAAGAATTAGCTACCTCATAAAACATGTATGAATTGCCGTGAGATTGTGCTGGATGTTCATATATGGGCCAGAGCCTTGAATGATTTTATCAATTGTTTGGCTCCCATATCATGTTAAATTTCTCAATCTCCAATGAAAAAATTTACATACTGGATGACCTGAGCCAATTGAAATTTTTGTGTGAACCATTTCCTTAATTTTAACAGAGGAAAACCCACTCTAGTGACAGAATTGTATTTCAGTGACACATTTTAAGTAAAGTCGGATGGTGTGTGGCAGTCATGTGGCATGTGAAGAATTGTTGATCAGTGTGTCTGTTTATAGAGACACATTTAATGCCAAGTGACGCCTAAAAATAAACGGCCCAAAACAGCTTGTCTGTCTAAACACTAGCTGAACATGGAGGACAGTCAGCCAAGTCCTTGTCTTCAAAACTGTGAAGAATGCATTCACGCTTTTCAACATACTGTTAATGTGAGCTTTGAGATGACTCTATTTTGTCCCTGGCAAATTTTTTTTCAGCCAGATTTTTTTCTTTCATATTCCATTGGTACAGCTCTGCTTGCTTTTGCATTTTCTTTTTCGTCTTCTCCATTGTTCTCTCTTGTTCTATACATATGAATAAGTGTGTCTGTCCTCTGTATAGATTTATGGACATGAATTTCAATATATCTCTGCAAACTGTGTACAGACAGTGAATAAGGATCTTTGACAGATTTTATTCTGGTAGTTCTGACATGTTTAGCTAGTCTTAGTGATGTATTTTTGCACTGGTTTTCATTTGTTTTCTGCATGAATGTGTGTTCCTGTTCTTTTGCAGGTTTTGAGCGATGCACGTCTGTTCTTGGAAAACCTTCTCAGGTATGAACAAATACAATATGCATACAGTTTCTTGTGAAACAGCTAAAACACACAATTAAGACTCTTTGGGCCAGTTTCCCGTACAGGGATTAAGACTAGTCCTAGATTAAAATAAATGTTAAGAGCTGTATATTTAATATGTAATATATAATTTCCAATTGATTATCGTCTTTTGATTACAGAGACCGTCTCTGCATTGATAAATAAAGTTTAATCTCGTCATTATTCATTACCAT
>JAUCMS010000028.1:13140482-13150787 GCA_032357445.1 Enteromius radiatus | reverse complement strand
TATACCAAATAAAGTTCTGTAAATTGTATTAATTATTACATCATGCATTCTAGAAAACACAATTGGCTCTTACAAAGGCTTTAAAATGTTATCTTAAGAAAATGTATCTACATTCTCCTTTCTTTTCTTTTTAGAGGCTTTTCCCTATTTTAGTCACTTTATTTTATCTTCCTTTCTCCAGGGATTACAGATATGCGAAATAAGTCAGACTAAAACTGTGTTACTGTCACAATGCCAGGATTTTTCCCTGTCTTGTTTTTCACATTTTTTCCACTGCCCTGATCTTTCTGGATATCTCTTGTTAATGCCAAGATTTCTCTCTCTCTCTCTCCCTATTTCTCATTCACTCTCTCCCTCTCATCTAGATTAATAAGTAATTCCATGGAAGCACAGAGAGGAATATCCACCTGTTCTGCTCTCCGTGCCCTCCCCCATTTCCCTCTTTACTTTTGTGAAAACATGACTTGTGAGTTACACCAACAAAGCTCTATATGGACTAGGATTCATTGCAACAGTTGGTAGATCTCTCACTGAAATATATGGAACAACATGACCTCTCGTTTGACTGTGGGTGTTTTATAAGAAGAAGCCTGCTGTGGATTATGAAAGATCAGCTTAAAGAGAATAGAGTCTGGACTTGTGAGAGGTAAGTACCACAGGAACCGTTTCTGGATCAAGACCCCAGGCACCAGCTTCGTATATGCAGTCCAGCATGGCACCCAAGAACGCTGTCACAGAGTCTGTTCCAGTGCTGGAAATGGCAGTCCTACAAGAAAAGGATTCGAATGGTGGACCAAATGAAGAGAAGGAAGTGGAGATGTCAGAAGACTCGGCCAGTGAGGATTCTGTGAACCACATCCCAAAGCGGTTATGGGTCATGCACGGTGCCGTTATGTTCGGGAGGGAGTTCTGCTACGCAATGGAAACAGCACTAGTTACTCCTGTGTTATTGCAGCTAGGTCAGTAATCAACTGTTTTCCCAACAAACTTTTTGACAAGTTAAATCAGTTAATTTCCTTCATATGTTTGTAGAAAGAAAGTCCTAATTTACCCCTTAACATGTAATTAAAAACCTTTATCACTTTATCTTTCTTCAGCGTCAGTGGGTTCTAATGTTGTTTTGGACCCTATTGACTTTCATTCTTCAAAGTATCTGCTTTTGTTTTCCATAGAAGATATAAACACACAAATATTATTTTAAAAATATCTAGGCTACAATGAACATTTAGTATAATTAACTGCACTATATTGTATATAATAACAGAATATTATCTTATCTTTTAAGCATTCTTTAGGTATAGATAAAACATTAAAATGCTCATGCTACTCATGCTACCTCCTCAGGCATGCATGTTTCTATAAATAGAGGGTTAATGGGTAATTTAGTGTTTTAAATTCATCCTAGGCTTGAGGCCTCTATTCATAATCATTTGACAGGGACTGTGTCATAGTAATAAGATGGAGGGATGTTTGTTTCCACAGTAGAATGCAAAAATGGATGAGGTAGCGTTTGCATGGAATGCAGAGAATGTGTGAGTGTGCGCATTTCTCTTTCTCTCGGTTTTCCGTCTATTTTTTAAATAAGATCAATGTCAATAGATCCTCTGCAGGGTTAATATAACAAAAGGTTTGAATTGCTTTAAAGGCCCTCTGATCTCAGACCAAAAGCACTTTAGTAGATTTAATGGCTTAAATATCCATCCACTAAACTCTGAAAGGCCAAAAAATAATTGTAACCTTAAACAATCAGTTTATGTCACGTTAAGGTGCATGTTTAGGCAAAATATATGTGTCCCTTAAAATCTCAAATAGCCTACTTAATAAGAAAATAGGTCAAATAATTGCATTTTTAAGTGTGGTTTAATAGACAATCAACCAGAGTCTGTTTTTAAAGTAAACCGGATAAAATTATCTCCTGTTATACATTAAATGCTGTGTGTATTGACAAAAGCATCTCTTTAAGTTCTGGCCCTTGAGAGTTGTAACGCTGAGTGTTATTGCTTTATAATACAGTCTGATTACTTCTTTACTTTATGCTGCATCTTAACCTGCTCCACAGAGATTTGAATGTGATTTGGTAGTTGTTCATCTTTAAAGCTGAAGAGTTATGATCTGCAAATTTGACATGTGACATGTCTGTTGTCTGCACTTTCTGTTCTCACATTCTCAGTTATCACTACACTCGCTACACTCATGACCTGTAGTTCTTTTATATGTTTGAACCTTTTGCAAAAAAAGGAGAAGTTTGACATTTAAGTTTCACTTGAGTAATCAACTGTTTGGGTTTTAGTATGTCATCAGTCCTGGCACGAGTTCTGCATTGCCAGATTCCCTTAGCTGTTAAAACTATATGCTATGAATCATCACCACCGAATAATCCCAAATATTCTTTTCAGTTTTCTCATACCATTTTTATTTGCTCTGAGTCACTGTTTTTGTTAATTTCATTATCAGAGGCGGTTTGATTGCTTCATTACTATGACACACTTATAGATCTCCTATGTGAAAGGTTTATAGTGTTGTAAATGTTAATGAACTGCAGACATGCTGGAACCTGCCTGGTTATATATTTCATCTGATGTGCTTAAGTTGCCATATTGGTATATTTTATCCAAAATGGATATTAAAAAATATATACTTTTGATCTCACTGATCCTTGGAATTGAATTGATCCCAGTCTGTTTCTTCTTGCAGGTCTTCCAGAACAGTATTACAGCTTAACCTGGTTCCTCAGCCCTATTTTGGGTTTAATTTTCACTCCTCTGATTGGCTCAGCAAGTGATCGTTGCACTTTGAAATGGGGTCGGAGGAGACCCTTCATTCTGGCACTGTGTATAGGAGTTTTATTAGGAGTGGCCTTATTTCTCAATGGATCTCTTATAGGTAATTATCTTATGTATTTATATAATATGTAAAACATGCACAGATATCTACAGGAATACAAGTGACCATTGTTTAAATAGCAGGCCCTTGACTGTATAGTTTATATTTCACATTCATAATTTTGCAAATGATTGGTCCTTTATATGAATCTTTGTGTCAAACAGGTCTGTCTCTGGGTGATGTTCCTAGTAATCAACCGGTTGGGATTGTGCTGACCGTTCTTGGAGTGGTGGTTCTAGACTTCTGTGCTGATGCTTTAGATGGACCAATCAGAGCCTACCTCCTGGATGTGGCTGATACAGAGGAACAGGACATGGCTCTAAATATCCATGCTTTCTCAGCAGGTGTATATTCTGGGACTGGTAGTGATAAATTGATCTGTGCTGGAAGAGATGCTCTGTTTTTTAGCATAACACTGGAAATATTTTCAACTCTTTAAAAAAACTCTCTCTAGAAAAGCTTGAATCAAAATAATAATATTCTATTTGCATGGAAAGACCTTTAAACAGTAGTGTACTTAACATTATACTGAATATAATTAAAAAAAAATGTTTTTAATTCAATGTAACTACTGTTTTTCAGGGCTGGGAGGTGCTTTAGGTTACATGCTAGGAGGGCTGGACTGGACCAATACCTTTCTAGGTCGAGCTTTTAAGGCCCAAGAGCAGGTCCTCTTTTTCTTCGCTGCCATCATCTTTAGCATTTCTGCGACTCTTCATCTTTTCAGCATCAAGGAGCATCTTTATAACCCCAACCAGACAGGGGTACCGAAGGATGAGGATGAAGAAAGGCCTACTCCTATCCAGCTCTATGGCAGCTTTCCATCTACTCGTCTCATACCTCAACTAGAACTGATCCCTGAGGAGGAGCCATTTTCAGTCCATGAGGATGACCGCTCTGAGCGGGATGTTTCAACAGACTTTCTAAACATTGACCTGGTGCGAAGTAAAAGTGATTCTGTTTTAGCCATGCCAGATGCTACAGTAGAGCTTGACCCAGACTTGGACTTCAACATCGAACCCACTTTATTCCAGGATTTCCAGAGTCTACAAGATGATGAAACGACATTGGATAGCCATGCAAGTCAGTGCACAGACCACCATTTACAGAATTGCAATAGCAATGGGGAACACATTTGTGGATCTAACAAAACCATAAACGGAAGCTTTGCTGTTTCTGGAAATCCAATCACTGGAGCAGCGAATGCCGCCAATCAACCAGGCAAAGTTGGTTTACGTCCATCTGGTTTCCCAGTGCGCCGCCGCACACCTTCCTTCTACCGCCAGCCCTCCTTCACTTTCTCTTATCATGGACGTGTGGGCTTTCAATGGCGAAGGCGCTATGGCAACATGGCTGGGCCAATCAAATCTTCACGAAGCCTGAATGACATTGACAAAATCGATACACAGCATGAACGGCGGAAGTTACAGCTAAGTCGCATTTCAGCATCCCGCAGGAACAAGGAGGATGAAGAGAGCGAGGATGGGGATGACGGTACGACGGTCAAACTGCTCTGGTTGTCCATGCTGAAGATGCCTCCCCAGCTCTGGCGTTTGTGTGTATGTCACTTGCTCACCTGGTTCTCCATGATCGCACAAGCTGTGTTCTACACAGACTTCATGGGCCAGGTCATCTTTGAAGGAGACCCAACTGTAAGAAGAGTTCCTTATCTTGTCTTGTAATTGAAATATAAAATAACAACTAGGGATGCACCGATAATGATCGGTATGTGATTTCACATTGAAATCAGGCACCTGATGGCATTTACCGCTGATTACAGGATCGGATTTACTGACAAAACATGCAAACATATCAGCCAATCATTATCTGTGCATCCCTAATAACAACTATGTATTTAAAGGGATAGGTCACACAAAAAGGAACATTTTGTCATTAATTACTCACCCTCATATTGTGTTCCAAACCTGTAATGGTGAAATGGTGTAATACTTAGAAAGTCAATGCAAAGACATAAATATACATAGATGCTATCAATAATAATAATATCAGTGTATACAGTAGTAAAATGTAACGCACATTAATGCAGAATCTATAACCTATAGCCTCATCCTCTGGATGGTGCTATGAAACTACTTTGTATTTTCGACTTTGACCACAGGTACAAAACAGTGATTGTAGTTATTTCCACCAATCTCTGGTTGATCGTTCTATGTTGTTAGTCGCGCAAGTGACATGAAAAACACTCCTCGAGTAATCTAGAGCAAGCGACACGGTGTGCATATCCGTTTTGCGTCACCTTTGTTCTTCTTCGGAACACAAATTATGATATTTTGGATTAAATCCATGAGCTTTCTGACCCTCTGTAGAAAGCAATGTAACTGAAGCATTTCCAGACCCAAAAACGTGGTAAGGTCATTGTTAAAATAGTCCATGTGACGTTACAAAAGAAAATAATTTTTGAATAGATTTCTTTGCACACAAAAAGTGTTCTCGTAGCTTCAGAAAATTATGTCTGAACCACTGATCCCACATGGACTATTTTAACAATGTCTTTACTTTGTCACCAAATTATTAGCAAGGTGTTACGTTTAATCTATATTGTATGCTATTACCGGCTCTATTTTGCTATATGTAATGCTGATTATTCTTGATATCCTATTGATGTTTTTCAAAACCAGGCTGCTGCTAACTCCACTGCCCTGCAGAACTATAGTAAAGGTGTACAGATGGGCTGCTGGGGGCTTGTGATCTATGCAGCTACAGCTGCGCTCTGCTCAGGTGTGTGTCATGTTTATGTGTGGTATTTGCAAAGAACATGGCTAATGATGAGGATTTTTGTTTCGTCCAGTGGTGTGATCAGGTTTCAGTTCTGTATTTAGACACTCACATGATCATGTTATGGAATAAGCAGATTTTTTTAGGTTGTGATAGTTCTGAACAGGTTTTTCTTTGTCTTCTATCTATCATTTCCTACAGAATGTTGTTTGTTTTCCTGCAATTTAAAATAATTTTTTTTTTTTTTTTCAATTTAAAAAAATGTTAATTTGTTAAAAATTTTATGTAACCTTTTATTTTATGTGAACCTTTTTGTATGCAATTTCTATGTTTGTGTTCGTTCTTAATATTATTCAAACCAATTAATCAGAACTTTTCTCCTTTTTTCGCAGATGTGCTCCAAAGGATCTTGAACAACTACGACCTAAGCATAAGGATCATCTATATGTTGGGGACTCTAGGCTACGCTGTGGGCACAGCTGTCATGTTCATCTTTCCAAATGTATATGTAGCTATGGTGATGATAAGCACCATGGGAATCATCTCTATGAGCATGTCATACTGCCCTTATGCTCTGCTAGGACAGTACCACGAAATCAAAGAGGTCTGTATCATTTAATTAACTCATGTGACCAAATATATGAGGTTACCAAAAAGTCAATAAGCCAGTATGAATTAAGTCACTTATACTCACCAAGGCTGCCACTGTTTTATCAAAAATAGCAAAAACAGTAATATTGCAAAATAATGCATGATCAATTTCAAGTGTCCTACCAAAGTGTAATCTTCCTGACCTTTTGAATGGTGTATGATAGAGATAGGAAGATAAGCTCTTCCAGAATTCATCTTCGCTGCCAGTAGCACTTGATTTGTGACAGCAGTTTTCCTCACAGCAGCAGTGCTCTCATTGTTTTTTCTCACTCTCTCTTTTACATTGTCACAGTACATTCATCACAGCCCTGGAAACTCACGGCGAGGCTTTGGCATCGACTGCGCCATCCTGACATGTCAGGTGTACATCTCTCAGATCTTGGTGGCATCGGCGCTCGGCGCAGTCGTAGACGCCGTCGGGACAGTTAGAGTGATCCCAATGGTAGCTGCGGGAGGTTCCTTTTTTGCTTTTCTTGCTGCGGCTTTCCTCGTCATCTACCCTGATGCGCTTGACGATGACGATGATGATGAAGACGAGCAAGGCCCAAGCTCTGTTAAGTCAGAGGCTACCTCCAGTAACAGCACAGAGAAAATCAAGCAAACACCAAGGAACATTTCCAGCAATCCAGAGGTGGAGTGTTAGAACGTAAAATACTTAAGCTATTTAAGTACAAATTACAGAATGCACTAGCAAGTTAAGACAAAAGCACAAGAGGGACATTGTCTACCATTCATACACTCTGGCATATACGGAATGCAAATCTGTAGATATGGTACCGAGACAAACCTATTTGAGTCAACTATGTGATTTCTCTAGTTATTTATTATTTGTGCCCCATTATCTACATAAAATTATGTTTCAGGTTTTTTTTATTTTTTTTATGTCACTACATTTAAAAACATTTCACATTCTAATCATTTTTTCCACACATTATATTGTACTTTACAAATCAATATTTAAATACCATATGTAAGTTTGCATTTTTTAACTGATATTTTATCAGTGTCTGATTATTGTATTGATCATTGTATTCCCCTCCTCAGCCTCATATTATAAGAAACACTCAGGGGAAAGCTGAACGGCTGCTGCTTCTGAGCGCAAAACGCTCACTTCTGTTTAACTATGCACAATGCCAAATAGTTTTGTTTCTATTGATTTATAGATTTTGAACAAGACATTGGAGAGTCACCTTTAGTTCATAAACTTGATTTTCTTAGCTACACTATTTTGAGGTATGAAGAACACAGAGAGCTGAGAAACCGAGTGAGGAAATGGCTTTGCTGTACAGCAGTGATTGGTGTGTGAAATGAAGAAGTGTGTTTAGCTGTCATGGCATTTTTTACTTGGTTTCAGGCCCTATCTCAAGTGATGACACTCCAATAGCGGCAGTATTTTTCACAGCCAAATTCATAATACTGTTCCAGTACTGTTGTGTAGTTTATATACACTTTTTTTTTTAACTTGTTTCTTTTTTAAGAAGACAAAAATGTCCTTTATGGTTAGTCACAGAACCCCACTGGCTAAGTGGGCTAACTAAACTATGGCCTCATATGCTCATTAATGTAGATTATATACATTGCTGGAAGTGTGACGTCTGTGCAGAGGTCAGTAGGCTGGCTTTGTATCTTACTTAATCAGGTTTTTCTTTGTGTGAGAGTGTGTGCGTGTTCCATAAACAAAGGTAGTTGTTTTTTTTTGTTTTTAGGATTTTTTTTTTGTATATGTGGTACTGTTGTGATTTTTTTTTTTTTTTTTAGTGTTTGAAGCAAATTGAAAGTTTATAATGGTTCCATGTACTTATTTTGAATTTGTGTTCAGTTTCGATAAAGTGAAAGTTTTACACTTTTTCCCTGTGTGAATGCTGGTTTGTTTCTAACTATAGCACAATGGTTTTTGACTATCCTCACGCACACAGTGTGGTGATCGTCTAGTGACCACTAGATGGCGCGGCGAGTACATAATGAGATGCCGAGTGATACATGATTAAAGATCAGGGGTTTAGCGCCAAACCTAGTCAAACGCACCTGAACAAGCTAATAAAATCGCCAGGATTACCCCACAGGCAGTTGAGGGTTTTTTTTTCAGGGTTGGAGCTGAACTCTGCAGGGCATCGACACTACAGGACCGACTTTGACTACCCATGATATAGATGCACGAACAGTATTTAAAAATTAATTTAAAAACAGACGTTATATTGAACGATGAAGTTTTACAAAAGAATTTACATGGGAAATCAGTTGTACAAAGTGAATTCTTACAAAATGTAGGCTTACTGGCACTTTTCAACAACAATAGAGCTTGCAGCTATTTTATTGCTAATATTAGTCAGTAAAAGGAAATGCTTAACCTTCAGAAAATGCTATAAATGATTTATCCTTTTACATGTATTCATTTAAACTAGAAGCTGTTACACAAATGTAAGAAAATTAAGTAGGATACAGATAAAGGGACAGTGTGACAATTGCGTTTTGTTTCTAATATGTAGCCTATATAGTTTATTTCATTTAAGGAATGTTGGCAGCAGTACACGATATAGCCTACACAAATAGCCTACAACTTGAGTAAGCTTTCCTTTTAATTAGTTTTTAGTTGTTCTTGAGTGCAGACACTGTCTTTATGTGTTTGCTCTTTGATTTCGTCAGCGGCTATATCAGGATTTTGAATGGAAAGCTGGTTACGTAGTCGTTCCGGTCACTGTTTCATATTCATCTCGTTTTCTTAAAAACAAACGTCAACGGTTGCTTGTAGTCGTTCCCCAAGGACTATTTTTACGATTTAAGATAATTGAATAAACAATGGTGAAATTGGAGTGGCGGATTGATGATCACCGAAGCGATAAAAGCAGCTTATAAAATACTGTTATGATATAAACATGCTCTTTCTGAATTTTACAAGTCCTTATATTGCAAAGAAACAATTGCATTTTATTTGCCACCCCTCACGCCCTCTGTTGGAGAACATGAATACTACACACCTGCGCGTTCTTATTTTATGGAGTGCTGTCCCTTTAACGAGAGTTGAGCAACAGTAATTCACATTTTATTCTTACTTACGATAGAGAAAGCGTTAACTCGGTTGCAATGAACCAAAGTGCGTTGAATTTTTTATAAATATTGTCATTAAGATTAATATAAGAGTCTAAATTAAAGTTCTACCTTTACAAATGATCCTTTCAAGAAGTCCTAAGATCAAAACATAGGCTATTATTCATAATTGATGTATGATAAAGCAGAGGAGCCAGTCTGTAACAAAAATCTCTAACATCACTGATACTCTGAGTCATATAATCTCTGGATAAAAAGCATCTGTGAAATGTGATGTAGTCCAGTGTTTAAAGAGCATGAAACTGGATGACTGATCCATGAACCAATACTATTGTGCCCAACAGAATCTAATAGCAGATTGAACTATGTAATGTATGTAATCTTTTCATCCTTTGCATAAAATCTCAATCGTCTTTAGTCCTTCAGTCCTGGAAAAGAAGACATAGAAGCCTATGAGTATTGTTCATATTGCAATAACACACAGTTTCCTGTTTTATGAATGTATGCACTCACAAACCCTAATTTCCTAAAAGCTCCTTGTAGTAAAGTCAGGCACAATCACTGTAGGTCTGTTTCTGTCTCGATGCCAAACGTCGTCTTTGGTGAGCCTCTCTTTGCTAAAGGACCGAGACAAAGCTTGTGTGACCACATTGTATCCTTTCAGCATGTTGAGATAGAAATGTTTTTAACCTCTGATGATCTGCAACAGCCACAATATTCACAGTTGGCAGTCGAAGCGACAACTGCAGAGAAGATGCCGATCAGAATATCACAGGCCACAAGGGTCATCGCAGCCCAGAGAGCTGAAGAAATTGTGCGAAAATGCACATGATTATATAAACATAACCATAGTTAGTTTAGTTTTGAGTGGCATAATTAGGTTGACCATACAGATGTTACGCAATGAAATACCTATATATTAGGGATGCACCGATAACGATCGGCCGATATGTTTGCGCGTTTTGTCGGTAAAAGCGGTTCTGTAATCAG
>JAUCMS010000028.1:13104237-13132416 GCA_032357445.1 Enteromius radiatus | reverse complement strand
AGATATCTCAGTGCAAGCCTTTTCCAGTTTAGACAGCTCTTAACATTTACTTTAATCTAGGACTAGTCTTAAACCCTATTCGGGAAACCGGCCCATAAAGTTTAACTTATAAAGTTATTTAATCTTTTTATTTCAATTAAAACGGTCCCTATTTAGCATGTTGAGAAATTCATAATTTTTACTTGTCAATTTCTGATCTTTTTATCAGTTAACTGATGACCTGATTCTGATCGATATTGATGAGGGAACTGTGTCCTGCTCTGGCTGCCATTACGTTGACGTCCCTGACCCCCCACAAGCAGCTGCTCAGCGTTTCAAGAGTCGGTAAGACACGTTTCACCGTTATTTGCATTGTTTTGCTAGCTCTAAGAATCTTTATTTTATTGGAGTAATCAAAATATACAAGATAATACAATATAAACTCAGAATATCAGACCCGGCTGGTGAGACTCTGGGCCTGAACCATGATAGTTGGCAAATCCCCAAAAATTCAATCACGCTTTTTTGGTACCAATGGATTTAAAGGTACAGTAATTATACAAATAGTGGTGCAATCTAAACTGGCTTCATGGTATATGCCCCAGGGCCCTTTATATAATTAACGGTCCTGTATTTGTCAGATTTGTAATTGTTTTTCTGGATCTCCATGTAGAAGGAAAGGTCTTCAGTTACACTATGACCTGGAATTGGTTCATCAGAAAATGTATAGCAATATTAATGAGCTGCGGATGCAGAGACAACGCTGGCAACACAGGCTCAATTTGGAAATACAAAACATCACCCTGGAGCTTATCGTTAACATGTTTAGGTCAGTAAAGAAGCCTGTGCACAAAATTACAACTGATGTGTATAAAACATGTATAGTTCAAATAGTGCTTCTTTTTTTTTAAGAGATGTCAGTGATTACCTTAATGACGAACACAGAGTTTTTAACACTGATGAGTTTCTGAAGACTAGGGAGCCAGACGACCAGCCATTTTATAAAAAGGTGACTTTACAGTATATTTAAAAATAGGTCTGCTCTTCAACCTTTACAAACAGAACTGTATGACTGATGGCTTTTTATTCATGACAGGTCTTGGAAACACACATTTTCCACTCCTTTTTGAAAGAGCGTTTGAATGGAAAAACAGATAAATTTACCCAAATGGAGCTTAGTACTCAGACAGAAGACCAAAAGTAAGTTGTACAGAATGACATTCAGCATTATTAATGAACAATTACTTTTATTCAGCAAGGATGCATTCATTTAATCAGAAGTGACAGTAGAGTCATTGTATGTTGTTTTTTTCTTTAATAATTTATCAATTTCTGTAGATTGAGTAAATCGATAGATTACTCACGCAGACCTACCATAAAGGACATACTTTCTCGAAATGGTTCATTAGACAGCGGTTTGAGTAAACGCTTGGGCTCAAGTCTTCCTGACCTGGACAACAAGAAACACCTGAGTGTCCTCAAACAGACGTGTCCAACTAAGATCATTCCTGATAAGCGTAAGAGAAATGCTGTAATGCATTGACACAGCTAAGTTTTGTGTTTTGATTATCATGATATGTCACTAATCATCCTTTAAAAATCCTTATCCCTAAAAAGCTATGAATATTACAGTAAGGCCAATCAAGATGTTCGAGCTTCCAGACTTCCCTTCTCCACTGAGCTACCCCAACGTATTCCATTACTTTGGAGATCTTATCCTCCAGCTGAACAAAGCTATGACAGCCACACCACCTCAGGATTCGTCCCTGCTAGCCAGATACTTTTACCTGCGCGGCTTCATCAACATGCTGAATTCTAAGAGATTGAATGCCCTCAGCGACTTCCAAAACCTCTACAAAACAGATATAGAGATTTTTCCCAGAGAGCTGGTGAAGACACTGGTGGACTCTCTGCAGAATGAGGAGAAAGTCCAGGCGGAGAAGAGATGTGAGCTCAAACGGCTCATCTGTCAGGTGAAGAACAATGACAAGATAGAGCATGAGGAATCAGACGATCATGTGAAGAAGTTTGAGCTGCCCAAGAGCCCCATGCAGCTGGAGGAGTTTGTGAAGTGCACTCAGCAGTCTGGTATTGTGCGGGACATGGCCACTTCTCAGAGATTGTTTGAAGCTCTCACTGTCAGTAAGTTTGAGCTGTGGTGTGTCATTGTATAAAGCCACTAGAGATGCACAATTGGTATCATGTCAGTATTTGGTATACAAGCGGTTTAAAAGTTTAGAATCAGTAGATATTATGCTCATCAATGCTGTATCTATTTAATCAAAAACTTTAATTGTGTGAAATGTTTTTGCAATTGAAAATAACAGCTTTCTATTTTAATCTACCTTAAAAGATAATTTGTTCATGGGAAGCAATGTTGAATTTTCACAATCATTATTCCAGTCTTCTCAATCTCACATAATCCTTCAGAATCATTCTAATATGTTATTTTATGATCAGTGTTGGAAATAAATGTGGCGTTTAATATTTTAGAGGTTTGTGATATTTCTTTCCAGGACTCTTTGATAAATAAAAAGTTAAAAAGATAAATTTATTGTGTTATAATATACACTACTATTCAAAAGTTTGAGGTTAGTACATTTTTCCTTTTTTGTAGGCAATTTTATTCAGAAATAATATGTTAAAGGTGATAGTAAAGTAAGACTTATATTGTTAGAAAAGCTTTTTATATTAAATAAATGCTATTCTTTTTTTATGTTTTATTTATCAAAGAATCAAAGACAAAATCACAGGTTCCAAATAAATATTAAGAAGCACAACCGTTTCAGCACTGATAATATTTTAAATATGTAATAATATTTTACTATGATATTTACTATGATTTTCTGTATATACAAAAAAAAAGAAAATAATTTAATTTTAAAAAAAATCATAAAAATTTTGAAAATTAAAATATCATTATTCTGCTATTTATTGTGATATTATGTAAAATATTTAGTTATAATATTTGTTTGTTCTTCTCAGGTGGGCCGAAGCATATTCATCCAGAGATGTTCAGAGTGTTTTATAATTTCTGGAAACAGGCCGAGGCAAAAGCACATGACATTGATCTGCCTGCTGAGGTTCTGGAACACCTAGAAAACAGTGAGTGTGTGTACAAGATGTCCAGCTCTGTGAAGACCAGTTATGGCGTTGGTAAAATTGCCATGACTCAGAAAAGGCTCTTTCTGCTGACCACAGGCAGATGTGGATATGTTGAGATTACCAAGTTTAGGGATATTGAGGTTTGTAAGCCTTTATACCTGTAATATTACCATTAAGATGTTTTTGTGGTAACTGTATGAATCCTGTGAACCCAGGAAGTAATGATCTCCACTGCTTCATTCCCGCTTTTGAGAATCCCATCTCTAAAGATCAAAAACAGCCTAAGAAGAGAGATATTTGAGGCTAATTTAAAATCTGAGTGTGAACTGTGGAACCTAATGGTCAAGGAGATGTGGGCAGGGAAAATGATGGCAGACAACCATAAGGTAAAGTTCACCCGTACTGTAAAATATCTAAAGCTGGAATCAAAATGAAACATAAAATCAATCATCAGTTATTATTACCAGCCTAATAATAGGATAAAATATGCATACTGTATAAAGGATGGGATTCTGTTTTCGAAAGAATGTTCACAAAGGCTTGATTCGCTTTATTTGTTTAGGCTAAAATACAGTAAAAACAGTAATATTGTGAAAAACAATTATTCTTTATTGTAATGGATTTTAAAATGCAATTAATTCCTGTTATGGCAAAGCTGAATTTTCAGTAGTCTCAGTCTTCAGTGTCATGAAATCTTTCAAAAATCATTCTGATTTTTTGAATCTTCAAGTTATAGAAATATACTTACAGTATTATTAATACTCAAAAGTTTTGCTGCTCAATTTTTGTTCGGTTTCAGGATTCTTTGTTGAATTAGGTTCGCAATAATATATTTTGAAACATTTAAAATTAATTTAATAAAATAATTAATTTAACAAAAATAATACTGACCACATCCTTTTAACTGGTAGAGTAA
Organism: Enteromius radiatus; assembly: GCA_032357445.1. Classification (NCBI taxonomy): domain Eukaryota; kingdom Metazoa; phylum Chordata; class Actinopteri; order Cypriniformes; family Cyprinidae; genus Enteromius; species Enteromius radiatus. The sequence continues at coordinate 13,128,416 of JAUCMS010000028.1, read as the reverse complement.
AAAGTATATCAAGTGTTAGAGATTCAACAGTGATCTTTTGGAAACTTGATGTTTATACGTTAAAAAAAGTATTAATTTATTATAATTAATTTAATTAATAATTAAATGTATTAATTAATTAATTCATACTGGTTCATAAATATCTCCTGCAGTAAATAGAAAATCAAAAGAATTTACATTTATTAACAGGGTGTGTTTAGGGTATCTACCGACAGCTGTTTAAATTTTCACAGTCACATACAAGCTTTGATATGCCCTACTAGTTCATTCCCATTTCCTGCCATGATGAACACACACTTCACTATGTACATTGATCTATGTGTGTTTTTTCATTATCTTTTCAAGTTTCTGTTTCTCTTTGTTTGTTTGAGGCTATGAGTGTCATTGCACATTAAAACAACACAAATGCACAAAGTACTTTAGTTTGTGGTATGTGAACTCTTCTCTTTATCAGGACCCCCAGTGTGTGCAGCAGGCACTGACCAATGTCCTGCTTATGGATGCAGTGGTGGCCTGCTTACAGACACAGAAGGCTGTTTGTGCTGCCTCCAAATTGGCCTATTTTGAAAAGCAACGACAACAAGGTGTGTCTCAGTCCTATGACAGCGTTTAATGCCACCCCCCCCAAAAAAAAAAAACTAAGAGATTAAAGTCGTAAAATTTCAAGAATAAAGTCAAAATGCTACAGGATTTAAAGTCAAAATGTTACGAGAATAAAGTCAAAATGTTTCAAGAATTTAAATCTTTGAAAATAAAGTTATGATATTTAGTATAGTGCACTTGCAAATGACCTGGATTGAGAATATTCTTGAAATATTACGACTGTAATTTTTTTTTTTTTTGGTGACACTAAAATGCTGTCGTACAGTCCCTGCCTTTATGATCAAAACAGGACAGTTGTATGAAAGTCTAGTTATCTTTTTTCCCACAGTCCCCATGATCATCCCCAGACCCACGGCAGAGGCTCTGAAACACAAGATCAATCCGTCCCAGAACATGACAAACCTTCAGTCTGTCGATGTCTTGCTCTACACTCCAGGTCTGCAAGCAATTACTCGACCGTATATCATTCCAAATCTTTTTTTTGGATGAACTATCCCTTTAAGATATATTAATTGTCTGGATTGGTCTAATCTGCCCCCATGAGATTTTGTCAGTTAAAAAATTCCTCATTATGCACATTACTTCATACTGAAAAGTTAATAATATTGGACAAAGCTACATATTATTTTGAATTGAGCATATATTGTCGAAAACAAATGTTTTCCAGTGGCATGTGAATGTGTACAATTCTTGCCTTGTTTGTTAAGGCAGTGTCACATGACAATTTCAGTGGTGCAGAATTGTCCAATTAGCATTTGTGGAACTATTGAGCAGGAACAAGGGGTGCAGTGTGGAGATTTGACCTAAATGTTACTCCACATGCTCCCCCACTTGAAAGCTTTCAGATATTTAAGCCTCGACTTTGAGGATGTAGCTAATTAAATTGAATTATGTAGTCAAGGAATGCTAATGCCTGTGTGCTTAGATCCCAAGCAGAATAGCAGAATCAGCCTCTATAATGGGTTATGAAAGGTTCATATGTTGGTTTTAGGAGTCTAAAACAACAGGTTGACATGCATGCAAAGTAAAAAAAAAAAACACTTTGTTTTTTATAATGTGCATTTATTTTTTACAGCAGTACTACTGAAATAATCCCAGATCCAGAAACGTAGTAAAAACATCAGTAAAACAGTCCATGTGACATCGGTGGCTAAACTTCAGTTTTGCAACGCTAGGAGAATACTTTTTTTGCACAAAGAAACCAAAAATAAGTGGTGTTTAATGTTGTCATCAACATCTTGGGATTTGGGCTTGGGACTCTATTTAAAAACGACTCCATTTAATGATTCAGAGTCTTTTTTGAGAGACAATAACTTCATACACTTTCCCGTTTTTAAAAAACTTTGCAGGATGTTTTCACTCACTTTTAGCTGCATTACTGCATGAAAGGTCATTTTCAAAAATCCATAATAGGAGCACTTTGAGGAACAATTATTGTTGTTATTATTTTATTTTTGATTTATATTTTGGAAAACACCTAAATGAAAATGTTGAGCTTTTTTAGAGTTATATTTAAAGTGTGTTTGTGTAAGATTTAACCATAAATAACTCTTTTTAACTTCTTCCAGGCCAGTTAACTTTCCCAGACAGAGACGTGGATGGAAACCCTAAGCTCTGGTGTGCTCTCAGCTGTGGGAAAGTGGTTGTGTTTGATGCTGTCAGTTGGTCCCTAAAGCAAAACAGCATTCATTTAGGAGAATCTCGACTGGTAAGATATGCTGCTATTTGATTTTAAGATAATACAATTTGATTTAACATAATAAAGATGCTAAAAAAAGTCACTGATATCAGCATGTTTTCTGTATTTAAGGACACTGCAGTCAGTGAGAATTAGTTTTTTGCCACAGTAAATGTTGTACCTTGTGGATTGGAATGTTGTTGCAGCTTGGTTTTCCAGTGTCTTATACTTCCAGCTGTAGTTTTTGGATCTGTGTAGGAGTGAAAATTAAAGTCTAATTCTCAAAACAGATTTAACGCAGCAGTCTATTTCTGTGCCCAGAACTGCATGATGGGATTGGACCAGGAGCAGGTGTGGATTGGTTCCCAGGACTCTGTCATTTACATAATCAACACTCGCAGTATGCTGTGCCATAAACAGCTGACTGAACACCGTGGAGAGGTCACAGACTTTGCTCTGGAGAAACTGAACCCAGAGAACAGATCAAGGTGAGTATTGGACACTAACAGCATCCCGGCTGCAATTGGATCAGAGTGACTGCATTGTGATCATAATTTATATACATATTACTACAATGTATTATAATATACATATTTTATATGATCTATACTCAGTACATTTTGTTTATTATAGATATATCAAATATAAAGATAAATAATATTTACTCTAACAATACAATTAACGGTGTCACCAGCAGGTGGCAGCATTGTTTGTGATATTTGCTGTTTATTTGGCAGCTGAGGTTGAGAAAAGAGATTACAGGTCAGGTACAAGTCATTTTGGTGTGTTCTCCAAGCCAAGCACAGGTGAATTCCTGTAGTGCAGATGGCACTGTGATCATTTGGGACGTCCCTTCTCTGAAGGTCAAGAGGAAGTTTAATCTGTCCTGTGACAGACTGCAGTCTATTCAAGTTCACGGTGATGCCTTATGGTGTGGTAAGTTTGTCATCAGTCTGGTAAAACTGTCCAAAACTGTTGTTAACTAGAAGCTCTATTTCATATTTCATATTGTAGAGTACATATATTTTACAAAGGTGTTTCTTTTTTTTTCTTTCTTTCTTGGGCAATGGTTAATTATAATTACATAAACTCATTAAATGATTAATGAGGTTAATCTGAATATATACAGTATTTTATTTAAATTTAGCATATGTTTGTTGTTTGTGAAGGTGCTAGGGATTGTGTCATGAAGCTGAGTCCCAGTGGAGCGATGCTTTGTAAGATTGCCCTGCCAGGTGATGTGAAAACCACATCCTTCAGCAGGGTCGCACTGCTTATAGAGGTTTGTATCATCTTTACAGTCTTCTCACAGTATCAGCTGTAACCAAATATGACCCCTAAATATGATCCCCCTTCCTAAAATACATATACATATACAAAAAAGTTCAATTTATGCTGTATATACAGTATATGCTTTATACATAAATACAAAATACATGTGTTAAGTTATAAATCTTTATATATATATAATAATCTTTATATATAATTGTAATAGTATTTATAGTGGCTCTGTGTTTGTGATGTGTTGAAGCTTCATGTTGTTTTAGTGTGTAGTTTTTCTTTGCTGTTTGCACAAACACATTTGACACCTAGACAGTCAAGAGAGGTCAGCCATGCCACTAAATGGTGTGAATTGCATACAATTATAAAGTGCTCAGACATAATCAAGGATTTCAGGCTCTTGTTATGCATTTTTATAGAAAAGACAGATCTGGACAAGTTTCACAGACTCGGCAGAGCTTTGTGTATGGGACTCCAGTGACCCCATCAAACCACCTAAATGGGTCACACTCCCCAACTGCAGTGGGGTCACGTGTATGATCAGAGTGAAAGATCAGGTAAGACATGAGCTTTACATGACATTTCCATGGTCATACCATATATGCATATACACACGCACACACACAAGACATGGTCTCCTCTTTCTCTTTGTTTAGGTCTGGATTGGTTGTAGTGGTGGGTCAGGTCAGATTGTGGGGAAGATCTTTGTGTTGGACTCTGAGAGCCTGATGGTTGAGAAGGAGCTTGAGGCCCATGAGGACACTGTTCAAACTCTCTTCTCAGCAGAGGACCGATACATACTCAGCGGCTCTGCAAAATGTGATGGCAAAATTGCCATCTGGAGAGTAGATTAAACAAGCTGATCAACTTCATTAACTGGTGAATCTGGATATGTGACATGCAAGTTATTCTTTAGCTGTTTCAACATATGGGAAGAAATGTATACGTAGTTGTAATCCCATTAAGCTTTGGTGAGAAGAGATGTTTATACTGGTTGATAGCACGAATATCCTGAAGATTGCAGAAACTTATCATAAGGAAGTGAAACAACTACTACAAGGCTTTTTTTTAACAAATAGTAAGAATGCTAAGATCTCAACAGTCTCTGTGGAAATATATTTTTGTATTGTCTGAGTATAAGCAAAGCTTGTAGATGTAAAATATTTTTGATATTGTTTGGAGTTATTTTGAAAGCTATCAGTCCTTTGAAAGCTGTTCTTATTCCTAGAAAGCTGAATATAGAATCGGGTGAGGTTTGTGGAGCTGCCATGTACACAATTTCCTGAAAAGCCCTGGATCAAAGGGAATTGAGGTCTAAACACCAGCGCTGCCTGAGGATGGACTGCAGCCATAATGAGTAGATTGTGTAATAGTGTGCCAGTCCTTGCGGTGGAGTCTCTGGAGTGGCTTGTAAGATTGTATGAAACCCCTTTTGATAGACACAACTGACTCGGCTTTTGTTATCATAGATCTGTATTTATTTTTTATTTGAAATGTTTAGGGGGAATCTCACACTAAATTTTTTTCAATTCTTCTTTTTATAAGTGCATTAAACTAACAAGTAAAAACCAAATAAATATGTAGATTTTTTTATATACGTTATAGGCCTGGCTTAAGTTGTGCTTGCATTTTAGCAATATGTGACCCTGGACCACAAAACCTTCTCAAGTCACACAGTATTTGTCGCTATAGCCGGTAATACATTAAAAGGGTCAAAATTATGGATATTTCTTTTTTTGCCAAAAAATTATTAGGATATTAAAAAGATTCAAATGTATTCTTCATGAAGATATTTGTAAATGTCATACTGTAAATAAAACGTAACTTATAATTAGTAATATGCATTGCTAAGGATTTCATCTGAACAACTTTAAAGGTGATTTTCTCAATATTTAGATTTTTTTGCACTCTTAGATTCCATATTTTTTAAATAGTTGCATCTCAGCCAAATATTGTCCTGTCCTAACAAACCATACATCAATGAAAAGCTTATTTATTCTTTTAACATAATTTATTTTGTCTTTCAGATGAGGTATACATCTCCATTTCAAACAAATTGACTTTTATGACTGGTTTTGTGGTCCAGTGTCACATATTTTATTGACAGTTAAGGACATTTTTCCCTCAAATATTATCATTCTATTTGTCATACTGTTTTTGTGCTAAAATATGAATAAATCCAGTACAACATTAGTTATGATGCCCTTCATTTTTATTGGATTTTTTGTACATTTCTATTACAATAATACAAATAATGGTGGTACATTTGTATTTACTGTATTCATAAAAAGAAAAAAAAAAAGATTAATTTTGCTCTGTACAAGAATGTCCTCCTCCACCAGCCTCTTTTTTCCCTTGAAAACACAGATTATTTAATATCACGTCTTAAAATAGCAGTACTGACGTGAAGTCTAAGTTTACCTTTAATATTCAAATAAATATGACTAAATAAACATGGAGCTGTTCTGCATCAGGCCCTCTCGCTCTGGAGGTGTTTGCAGAAGGGGCCCTTGGCTGGATTTCTGCCGCCCATGCAGAGGACAGTGATTGGCTGGTGTGTAACTTTCTGACCCTGGGGTCAGCCATCTAACTGTCAGACGTCACTGGAAGGAATTTTGGGGATGTGTCTGGAAGACAAAGCCAGCACACATCCATCCTGTCCCGAAGTCCCTGGAGTGTGTGTGTAGGCGTCCAGCATATATCAGCGCTTTCAGAGCTGCTGTGCGTGGCATAAGAATGAATTTGTATAATTGAGAAGCAAAATAACAGACCAGTGATTCATGGTACTTATTAATTTTGATGTCAAAGAAACATTTTGTGAACACATTCTTGGATGAAGTTGACAAGCACACAGTGGTGTCATACTGATGTAGTCAAGTGGGTGTGATGCAATAAGGTATTTTTCTTCCCTGTTTCCAAATGAATCACAATCAACACCACATTCAGTACCCTGTATCAGTTAATATGTTTAGCTTATTTTTCCCCCGAAATTAAATTACCGTCACTTCATATTTTTATGAATGCTGGGCAGCCTGAGGTCGAGTCAGCCATATTGGAGCGAGCAGTTTAGATCTCCAGCAGCAAGCTGTGGAAAGCACGATTCATTCAGCGAATTGATTCGCTTGACCCGTCGCTTCAATGAATCGATTCACTGATTCTTTTGAGTCATCATTCCAAAGGGTTCCCAGAAGTCCATGCACGTTTTTTTTTTTTTTTTTTGGAAATAACACACTGAAATTCCTTTATATCGCTATTTTTTATCGACTTAAATGTGTTTGATGTATTTAAATGTATAAGCATTTGCATTTGATGCTTCGCTGGAATCAAGTCCATTACGTTTTTTTTTCCAACAGATAGATGTTCCTACCTCTCACATATGTACCGTTGTGGCATTATCATGCCATTCACATACGCTTTGCGAATAGGTTCTACGGAATTATTCAAATGAATCGGTTCAACGACATGATTCATTCGCGAATCGGTCATCACTAGCAGCAGCGAGAGTGAGAGCAAGAGGGAGGATTCCGGCTTTAGATCCACTAACGTTACAGACCCCACGGAGCCTGGACGGACCCACAAACAGCGCTAGCACGGGACACAAACCAAAGCCAAACACTGCGGATTACAGGGTGTTCATCAAGAAGGCGCGTTTTTGGGGACACTCGATGAAAAAAATACGGTAAATATTACTCCTTGTTAAGAATGCATATTTTATATTTGCTGTAATAATTGCAATAACTGTGTTAGCTTGGTAGCATAGCGTGAGGGGCTCGTATTTGCACTTGGACCTGGAGAGTGGGCTTTCCTGGGCCAGCCTGACATGTTGTGTTGCGTTAGATTGTGAATGCGAGGCGTGTTATTGTATTGCAACGAGGATTCCCATATCATTATGAAATTGCTGATAAAAGTCAGCTGTGCACGGTTTTGCACGACTAATACTCCTGGCAATGCGAAAGAGACCATACCCAGTAATTTCAAGCCATTCCCAATGTTTTCTTCCTCACATTTAACACCAACCTGCATGTTTAATAACCCGGTGTAAATATGTCTTGCTCGTGTGGTGTGTTAAGGGCTGCGTATTGTTGTTAGACTGTTTCTGTTCACATGGGGAACTGAAAACAATAACAAAAGCCAAACAATGCCACCAGTTTAGTGAGCAGGCAAGATTTATTATAGCATCATTTGTATATGATGCTTTCTACCGGTATTGTGTGTCAAGTGCATGTATTTTGACTTAATAAAAACTAGTTTATTACAGTAGTCTAGTCACATGCCTGTGTGTAATATTATCCTAATTGGAATGGTTGGTATTTAAACTGGTTGAAGTTTTATTAATTGATTTGATTTCACAAAATGAAAAAAACTCAGACTGGAATACAAAAAATGAGCAGGTAAACAAGATGTAAACAACCATATCGCATTATTGAACTGTTAACAAGATTGTATTCTTTGTTCTGCTGCTTTTTTTTGATTTGTGTTAGTCATTTCTGAATGAATCGTTCTTTTGTGGTGGTTTTTTCTACTTAATCTGTTGAACAACCCTCCACTACTTGTCTTACGATATCACAAATCCGATTTTTAAAATCCCACTTTGTTTTAAAACATAATTTTATAGAAACATGCCAAATCAAAATGACATAACTTTGATGACACAAACAAAAAAAAAAAACAGCTGATTGGAACAAATTGTTCGAGAGAACCGAATCACGGAAATGAGTCATTCGTTGTCACTAGTGAGTGCTTGCGGTTCACCTGCTTTTCATGATGTTGACCAATCAGAGCAGTGTTATATGATGGGTGGGGCTTCTCTAGGTGTGTGTATGTGTGGGCTTCAGGAACCTCTGCAGGTATTCTGTAAGGTTACGTCATTAGCACAGGTAAGGAGCGCTGAGGAAAAAGTACATGGAAATACACCATGCAGTTCTGGAGTTTTCTAAGCTGTGCCAGTGCAGGTACGTGAGTCTTTGTTAAAGTGCTGACATTAATCAAGGTCCATTGTGTAATGGTAATCATTCATTATTTAGAAGCTGCTCCAAGACAGGAAGAGAGTTTCTGACAGGCATTTTAGGGTCAGAGAGCTCATGTCACATAAAATCCCATCCAGGTGAAGCATGTCACTTGAAAACATTACGTTGTGTACTCGCATATGAGATCATCTATAAAACAAAGGGGTTTTTTTTGCTACAGGATGGAGTAAAGCCACCTAAAGCCTATTTCATATTTCCATTGCAAATGTGATCGGAAGAACTCCAGTAGGCTTAGCTTGGTGCAGAGCTGCGCTTGAGGCTATGTTTTTATATGGTGGTGTACTTTCAGTCAGTCTTAAAAATCTGTCCTTAAACACTAAATAAAAGAGCTGTGTTTGTGTGAATAGCAATTTTAATCATCATTTCTTAATATACATAGCCATGCAGTGTTTTAAAGAATGTTCTGGTTTGCTATTTAGGTTTAGGAAAATATATTATGATCGAGTCTTTAGCTCACTATGCTCTTTTATGTGTTGTTTTGTTGTTCTTCATCTGGTGTAATCTATTAGGTTTTGTTTTTAAATGTTGTCCGCCATATGTAGGTTAGGTGTTAATGCATTGCAACATTTGTTTAGGACAAATTCCTGTGTATTTGACAAGTCTCAACATAGCTTTGGTCTGCTGCAGGTATTGGAATGATCTACCATGCAGGCAGACACAACGAATGCTGCTTATACGTTAAACAGCATTGATGTACGTTGTTGAAAACTATACTGTTGATGAGATTGAGAGTTCAGTAACCTTGCACACAACCAACTCACACTGAACAATATAGACACCATTAAAGCTCAGTTGTTGATTACGAAAATTTAGATTTTGATCATTTGCAAAAAACAAGGCTACATTTAGGCACTTACAATAGATATGAAATGAATATAGCCAATTTCTGGAGGTTTTAAAACACAATTTGTATTATTTGGGCTGTAGGCTGTTTAAATAATAATTGTTGTCGTTTTAGGATGTTTTGATGTTATGGCAATAGTTTTGTAAAACTGAACGTAATTTCATAGAGAAAAGGCTATCAGTTTATTAACACTAAAGCTAAGTTTTTCTGTTTTAGCTACATCTTATGGCTATAATAACAAATAACCCTCTTTCATTCTGTTGTAAGAGTTACACAGAAACCAATTAAAAAAAGAAAACGAAACAAAAGAAAACAATGGACAAGTGAAATTAATTTTAATTTTGTGTAGTGTTGGGGTCAGTAGCAATATTAAAAAATTATTTAATTGTGTGGTTTACATCGAAATATTAAGCAACAAAATTGTTTTTGAAAATGATGATAATAATGTGTGTTTTTTTGAATAAAAAATTTATAAAAAAAATTTTTATAAAAAAAAATATAAAATATATAAAAAATTATATAAAAAAATTTATAATTTAATTTTATTATAATTTATAATAAAATCAGGAATAATAAATTTTTTCTTAAAAATTTAACTAAAGAAGCAAACAGAATGTTACTGTTTTTACTGGGGTTTTTTTTTGGTTTGTTTGTTTTTGTTTTTGTTTTTTTCCAGCATTAAAAGACTTGACCTCAAGCTTTTGATGGTAGTTATGGAGTAGTTATTCTGTATCTTTAGTAGCTATTTGCCTCTTATGCTTTTCCAAACATTGTAGATGTGTATTTATGCAGTATTTATGCACTTTTATTTGATAATGCCACTTGAATCATATGTATCCTTCAACTCTATTGTATCACCTCTACTAAAATCTGAATATTGTCAGTCTTGTAATCTGATACTAATAGATAAGTACTGACTGTGATGGCTTGTGTAGATGAATGCTTTGCGTGCATGGTTGAATATTTGTATGTTACCATGACTCCGTCAAGAATTGCATTAATAAAATTTGGTCCAGTTTCTCCTACCTGAAGAGCAGTCCAACCAGAGCACTGGAATAGTGAGGTGTATATTATTAAGCCTGGACATGATGAATGAAATGTGGATTTATTCAGCTCAGCCAGGCCTCAGGATCTGTCTCCTCTGGGCTGTTCATTAGAGGAGTTATCCTGGACCGATTTTAGGCCCTAGTGTGACATGGTGACATTTTTCCTTGTTATTATTACTATTGATTGGCAGAGGCCTGCACTCCTAACTGCTTTAGAACAGCTGAGGGTTTCATTGTGTTATAGTAGAGAGTGACAGGGGTCAACACATATAGCAGCGATGAGACATTGCTGTCTGACTGATTTCTTTTTAATGGTGATTTTTACTTTTTTGGAGATAGCCTACCGTTTTTATAGATATCACATCTTTCAAGGTAACACAGGAGCAGTGTTATTCTAGTATAACTGATGTACTATAGTCTGAGGTAATATTTAGATTTTATTTTTAAATGTTGTTTTCACTTTTAATATTAATTATAGGATTTTGTATAATTTGTATTATTTTTTTTATGTCTGAATCTTTATTTATTAGTTTTAGTTTACTTTTTTAATAGTAAAAATGAGAATTGTTGACTTGGAAACTTCTTTTTCTATTTAATTTATAGTTTAGTTAATGGAAGTAACACTGCACTTTTTTGAGTCCAAACAATCAGTCGATGGAATCAAATTAATACAGATAAAATGTCAAAGTATTTTCTTTTTGTTTTCCACAGAAGAGATAATCTCATACAGGTTTGGAACAATGATGGCAGAATTATAATTTTTTTTGAGTGAACTGAAGTCACCAACTGTAAAGCTGTGTCATTTTGCATTGATTTAAAGTCCTCTTACCCGAATCTGCACCTAAGAACTGGTCTCAGTTCAGCATCTGTCAGTCAGCAGCAGCGTGATGAGTCTTTATGGCAGTGTCTCAAGCCCAGCGTGTGACGGCTGAGAGGAGAGATAAGAGGTTAAGAAACGGGCGAATTTGTGTGCTGCAAGCAGAGGGGGGCTTAGAGAAGGGTTTGAACTGATGGATGTCTTTTGTAAGGGGTCAATCCTCTCCTCTCTGTCTCTCACTCTTTCTCTTCCTTCTCCCCTCTGGGTTACAAGCCCTCCTCAGCTCTGCCCTGATTCAAACACACAGACAGCTGTCTCTGTTGTGTGTTGGTTCTGACTCTACTTCCTTTCAAGAAACCAGAAAGGATGCAGGATAAACATTCTAATTGTTGCTGTTTTTTTGTGACTGATAACCAATAAATGACTTGATAGATATAAAATGTACTAATTTGTCTTGAATATCAGATTTGGTGCTGATATGTTGTACCTCAGAAATCATATAGATAGATTTTTTCAAGCAGATCATTGTGAGCGTAACGTTTAGCAAATCTTAGTTTTCACTTTATTTCCTAGATTTATTCTTTGTATAAAATGCTTTGGGTGTTACAATAACTTGGCACCAGCGTTTCATAACAGCAACTGATGTTCTCAGAAAACTTGTGCAAGATCATTTGGCTGTCATTCAATAAGCAATAAAGGCATTGTTGAGAAATTTGGGTGGCATTCTTCTTTAGCCTGCATAATTTTACTTGAAAGATTTTAGTTTTTTATTGGAAAATCCAGTTAAAACCTAATTATGATGGTAGTTAGTTTCTAGTTGGTCCAAGCTGGTCATTAATTGTCGTCCTTAGTTGAATTAGATGGTTGGGATGGCTGAAGGGTGGTCTAGACCACCTTGTTCCATCAACAAACCAGCTGATACATACCAAAAACCCATTTAAGATGGTATAAAATGTATTTTCCTTGCACACCACAAAATGTTTTTGTTCTTACGTTTATTTACTGAGATTTTTCTGTCCTCTTGAACTCATTGCCATTGACTGGCAGTTTGTGGGATTGTATACTGTCTCGGGTTGGTGTGATGAATCAATCAGGAGATTATGTGAACGATAACATCGCAGCCTCTTCTCCTGCTCTCATGTTGACAAATACCTGTCAGTCTTACTGTCAGGCCTGGAGCTACAGCACAGCCTATCACAATAGATGAATGCTCGCAGCTTGTGCTCAGTTGTGACAATTTAGCTATCTTCTCTAAACCCGATGAAGGATTGCTTCAGTGTTTGTTTCACAATTACTGTCTGTTTTTCATGTTTTTTTTTTCATTTGTGCTGTATGAGGTTTAGGTAGATTGCCAGTTTGATAGCCACCTGTGTTTATGAGGAGATCTCACTGGCGTTAACTCTAAAGATGAACATAGTTCATAGAGTAAAAGTAGCTGGAAGAGAAAAATAATCCACACTTTGTGGTTTTGTAGAATACGGCAATGACCTTTGAATTAAATGCAGTCTTATTTATACCACCATTTTGCTGCAATCCATCACAGAATTACAAAGTCTGGCTAGCCTTTGTTTATTCACCTTTTCAGTGGCATGCAGTGTTCGATTCTAATGCTTCAGCTAGCCGAAACCCTCTACGTTCCAGTTAGAGCATATTCAGCATCTAAAAGATTATCTAGTGTTCCCTGTTTAATAAGACAGACTTTTCAGCAGTTCTGATTGTCGCTCAGCCTCTAGCTGACCTGCTGATAGAGTCTGAGTAAGCATAGGGCTCAGCAATGACCTCATTCTGAGTTTTTTGCATAGCACTGTCCTTTCTGTGTGCAATAGTTTCATGATAATGGCCTCTGGATATAATTCTATTCTGTTGTGTTCTGCGCTATTGTGTTCTATACTATTGGACTGAATAGTATTCTATTTTATTCTTGGCACTTTTTTCATGTATATTAAATAGCTTGTCTGGTCAATTCCAGACACAAAATAAATGAGTTAGTTTTAAGTTTTTGACCCCTTCACAATGTTCTTTTCTGTTTTATTGTATTCTAAACAATAACATTTCGAGTTCAGTTTTATGTAAAAATGCCCTTATTATGGGTTGTGAAAGGTAATCTTTTGGTTTTGGGAGCCCCAAACAACAGGTTAACATACATGCAAGGTCAAAAACACTTTCAGTTTCTTATAATATGCATTTATTTTTACCTTATTTGTTCAAGGACTCCCAAACAATCAAAGATTCATTATTCCAAATTTTTCTAAAACAGTGTTTGTGCACTTTTATCACTCCAAAAGCAGCACCTAGTGGGATCGAATAAATTTGCATTTTCATTCAGACCATAGTGAAAATCAAGCTTTCCCACATCTGTGCGCAACATTAGAGTTGACATTTTCTGCCACTCTTTATGATCTCATCACTAATAGTCAAGCAGCAATAACGCAGAGGAAAAAAAGAAAAACTTTTTCTGTAAACTTTCGTATACTCAAAGAGCACTTTTTAAAATAAGCAATAGTTTTAAAAGAGTAGCCTCTTTATATATATGATAATGTACATTTTGCACAAAATAAATTTGATATAAAATGTAGCCATGTGCAGTAACATTGAATGAGAATGTGATATTGTCCTGGTTTCACAGACAAGGCTTAAGACTAAAATGCGTGTTTGAACCGCTTCAACTGAAAATACTGTATCTTGCTCTGACATATCTTAATTTTTTTTTTTCAAGTAGCATTAAATATCTTAATTGAATAAGATGTCAGTACTGACACACAGATATCTCAAATATAAACAAAAAGCATAGTAACTTCTACATTGGTTAAGATGTAAAGCTGTAAATATGCATTTGCACAGCAGAAGATTTGGGGTAAAAAAAAAAAAATTAGATCAAGAATCATTTTAGAATCGGATTGTGACTACCAGAATCAGAATCGGATCGGATTGTGAAGTGCCTGAAGATTACCACCCCTATTCTTCTTTTGTTAATAACAAATGGCAAACAGATTAGGATCTATATACAATTAATAAACTCCATGAAATCCAATAAAAGTCCCAGTGTCGGGAAAATTATTTCCCATAAACTCTCAAACCGATGGTACCGATTGTTTATACCCGCTGTAGAGTTATTAAATTGTGCTAGACTCAATTAATTGAGGAAATTTTATAATTCAGTTAACATGATATAATTCAGTTGGTATATTTCTCGCCATGAAAATAGCTACAGAAGCTGGAATGGTGTTAAACACAAACAAATTTTGAGCTGTGTTATACATTCATGAAATCCATTATAGGGGCACTTTAATAATCCTTGTACAGAATATTCAATTCTATTACAGACACAAAATTTGTGCTAATGAAGTCTGGAATATTCTATTCTATTCTATTCTATTCTATTCTATTCTCTTCCAGAACAAAAAAAATGGGAACCTTAAACTCCTGAGATTACTTGGAGTGCGGTTTTGTGTGGCATTTATTGTTTAGTAAGGACGTTGATTAGTTAAATGTTTAGAATAGCAGAGAAGTTGACAGCTAGAGGGCCCTCTAAACACACACTGGTACACATGCACACACAAACAGTACTTTAACAGCAGTTTCAATACTGAGAATCTAGATCATCTCTAAAACTGTAAACTCTAACATAATTCTGTTTTTTTTTTTTTTTTTTTTTTTTTTTGCAGATATTTCAAGGATATCATATTATGCAGGTAAGACAACCTCCCGTACTCTCTCTCTTCCTCTCGGAAATGGATTTCAAATTGATCAGGGGAAATGTCAACCTAACCTTAATCCACCATTTACTGAATGTGAATTGGGCAGAGCGTGTTCTCCTGTATAAAGCAGATCAGTACACTCTGTTCCAAACCCTGTCAGCTGCCTTTGGGCTGCCCATATGACAATGGAACAGAATTTTAATTCCTCCCATAACCAGCTTTTCTCATTTGATGTATTATTCATTTATGTAAAAATGCTTTTTAATGCTGTAAGAGTCTGAGTTTGGGTTATAGCTGTAATTTTAGGTGATTTCCTTAGTGCTGTTGTGAACGTTGTTGGAATCTAGATGTGTAGTTTACTAGTGCATCCTCAATTCATTCATCGTTTTCTGAGGAACTGCAACATTGTCAGATCACATTCAAGATGCCCAACCTATCAGCTGATGTTTCATATTTTTAACCTTGTTTTTTTTTTTTTCATAGCCAAGGGCATAACTGTTAGAGGGAAAAAGGGAATTTTTAGACAGTAGGGTTCCTGTGTGTCTGTATGGCATCTATGGAGAGCATTATTAAGCACAAAATGGGGCCTATTAGCTGATATTTGAGAATGCGTTTAGTATAGCAGGAAGTGACCTGTTTGCCCTCGCTATAGGGAATGAGTGCTTGGAATGGTAATGAATATCTCTGGCAAACATGGCAAGGTGAAACTGTTAAATAACAGCAAATCATTTTATGTGTTATGCTTTGCAATCATACTTAAGTTATGCCTCCAGTTATAAGCACAAATCTGTTGGTATTGAAAACTGCTTTAACAGTTTTTCTTGTATTTCCTGTATTGTGTATCATTTTATTTATCCATATAAAAAATTATTATATAATTCAAAGATGTAATCCAAATAATAAATTAATGAGATGAAACAAAACTGAAGAAAGGTGAAAAAATAAGCTTTTTTAAAGTTGTATTTTAATGTAAATATTACAGATTTAATATTTTTGAAGTAGATTTTAAATGAGTTTTATGTAAACCATTTTTAAACAGTTAAAATAAGCTATATTTTTATTTAGGTACACTACTTTCTGCAAATTCTACTTGAAACAACCGCAATTGCTCTTTGTGTGGCTCTATATCTGCTTTATATTTCAGCCTACTTTAGCAAAACTTCACATTTCAGTGTCATTGCAGACTGAATTATAGTACATCTGTAAAGTCATTTCCCATAAATGTAGTAAACCAGACCGAACAAGGACTTAACTGTAGTGACTAAGCTGAAATGGCATGTTTGGGATTACACAAAAATGCTGAAATATCCAAAGTACCTTATAGATGGATTTCTTCATGCTCATCGACATAAAGAATGATGCAAGTTATGCAAATGGCAGTGGTTGTGCTCATTTGTGAAATAAACTGTAGCTTTGTTCTATGTTTCATAGTTTATTTATGCGCATCTCTGTAAGTATGGGCTGTTTTCAAAAACAGGAAACTCACTTCCTTCCTTGAGTCTTTGTCAGGTAGCTGACGGACATTCCTTCAGTCCCCCTCCACATGCATCTCCACGAGCTGTCCACAGATATCCTCTTTCCACCATCATTCATAAGGTGATTAGGGCTTTTTAGAAATGATAATGCTTTGTATTTAAATATGAGACACAATCCCAGGAATGTAAACAGAAGTCGGACCGCCCATCTGAATAATCCTGGTCAAACACACACCCAGAAAAACCTGCTCAGCCGCTTCTTTTGGTTTGGTGGTCTGTGTTTTGTAAACAAGAGCTGGTCAGCCAATAGCAGATAGATTCACAGAACTAATTAGCATGTTTAAAGAGGCCCCTCCTCTTATTTCAGTTGGCCTGATTCTTTCTCTCTCTTTCATCCCTTCTTCGTACGCACACTTTCTCTCCTGACACACTCTGCCGGATTGTGAAAACTACACACGCCGTCACCGCAGCGTCTCTCTTAATCTGGATGAACTTCAGAAAGGCAGCTAAAAGGAAGCGTTTTAGCATATGAGGATTATTCTTGTCGACATTTCTGCTTTTGTTCCAGCCTCGCCTGCTGCATCCATTCTTTGAATTACTCCGGACAGCTGTGGGACTTCCCTGTCACTTCTGGATCGTTTTCCACTGCACTTGCTGGTGCTTTTCAAAAGGCGCTTCTTAAGGAAACCAGACCGATATCTACCTGCAATTCTCACTCCTGTAGGCTCCCATCCTTTATGTTTTCGCACTCTTGGATTAAAGCTTCAGTCAGCTGACCAGTCCCCTTCCTGCAACCTCACACCACGCCTCGTCCCAGGCCTCTGAGGGCCATCCCAGGTGGCCTGGTCACAGTGCGTTGCGGTGGGCCGGGGTCACCCCCTGCTCCCTATGACTGTGCCAGGGAGGCGGAGAGCCGCTGGGCCTGGGAGAGAGACGAGAGCGGAGGCCAGCGGATGGAGAGCAGCGGCTGCAGTCCCTTCCCTCTGTGCTGGGCACGAGGAGCCTGCGTCTACTCCTACCCTCCCCCTCTGCCAAGTATGTCACCCAGATACAGCACTGAATCAACCCGCTTCCAGAAAACCTCCACGATACTGTTTCACGCTCTATCTGTCTTACAGGATGTGGTGTATTGATTTAAAGGCGGTTTAGGAGAAATGAAAGCTGCTCTGATATGACTTCTCAGTGGTTTTCGTCTCTAGTTTTCTTTAGTGGTTTTGTATCTGGGTTAGTTTAATATCTCTGCGGATGACTGCTAGCACATTTTCTGTATTACTAGTGCATCAGTACCTCAGGTCTTTGAATCAGAAGATGTTTTTTTTTTTAATTAGCCTCCTAATCATCAACATCTCTCATGTTTGTGAAGCATCCTGATGGTTAGGTCCCATTTGTCCTGATATTTTAATAACTGTGCCGTATCATATCACCATATAGAAAATATTATTATATATCGTATGGATTATACTACCATCTAAAACTTTTCACTTATTTTTTATTACTATGAAATATGTATTTCTTATATGCTCATAAGTGCTGTTTTTAGATTATCAAAAATGCAGTGAAAACAGTAATATTGTGAAATATTATTACAGTTTTAAATTTTTCTACATTAATATATTTTAAAATGTAAATTAATTTGATGGCAAAACTAAATTGTCAGCAAATATTACTTCAGTCTTTGGTGCCACATGATCTTAACATTATCTTGGACTAATAGACAGCATTTATTTTAAATACTTTTAAAATAATTTAAAATTGTAAAACTTTTTTAACATTATACATGTCTTTTTCTTTCGGTTTTAATCAATTCAATTCATCCTTGCTGAATAAACATATTAATTTAATAGTCTTATTTGAATCACACGTTAATCTTATTAGTCACTCACCAAAAGGTGCAGATTTATCCTGTTATCCTGTGCGCAATTCTGGTTATTCCATAGTTATTCAAATTGGCTTGTTTCATAATGATGAATTCCTTTAAATATGGATGGTTTCAGTGATCCCCACCAAAGGATCTCTTCTGTAATATAGGGCTGAGAATTCAACTCTGTCTAAAAAAGCTTCAGCTCATTAGGCTGAGTTTAATGAACAATCAGAGAGCGGCTGTCAGGCTGATTATCTGTCCGCTGACATCAGTGCAAGAGCAGTCATGTAGGTGGAGTGTAGCTTCATTACTGAGGGGTGAATTCCCATCGGTGCTCAGCTGAGTGTGTGTGTGTGTGTATAGGAAGCTAGGCATGTACTGAATACAAAATATACTGATTGTCAGTAAGACCTCTGTGAATTTCATTGAGAGGAGGATGAATAGTACTGATATAGTACTTTTTAATTTTATATTATTATAATTAATGTTACTAATTTAAAGATGCTATTAGGAATTCTGATATTAGCTTTCCTATACAGACTCATTTGAGATTACTGGACTAGCTAATTTAGGTGCTTTTCTCGCATTTTGCCTTCTCACAGTTTCACCTTATTTCACACAGTGATTGCAATTTACAGGGTTTTTTTTTAATTTTTATTTTACTGTGTCATGCACGGTGTGTGTTATAAACTCATTCCTACCCCATGTGAGCACCCTTTTGTTTCTTCTCTAGCCATCCAGGCCAAATAGATGAAATCAGATTCCCTGCATGGCTTGCTTGTCTCCACCACAGTCAGACTGCTTCGTTTCCGTGAACATTTTAATGATTTTATAGCCATTAAAAGATTAACAATGTGTCTGGAGGGAGAATGACAGAATCTGTCGCCATAAGATGTTATATGCATAAAAAAAGACTGAAAAACTGACATTTTCTATAAGCCAAGAACAAAGAAATGAGGACACGGAGAGCAATGACAAGGCAAAAGTCTTGTCCAATGTTTTAGATCTAATAGGCCAAAGAAATGTCAGACTCTTTTTTTTTTTTTTCTTTTCTTTTTTTAATTCTTTTCACCTGCTGCCTGAAGAGAAATTGAATGTGGAATCAGAATAAACCATTCCAGATGCATAGAACCATGCAGTATCACTCTCTCTGAGGCCTATTTGATGTAAAGAATCTGTATGCCTGCTTGGGGCTGTTGGTGTCTTCTTGTGAGAGACTGAATGTGTCTTTACAGAATTACCCTGTGAAAAGAGCCCCTCCACTCATCTCCATTTAACCTATTGCTGCAGAGGAGGCAAAGAAAGAAATGTTAAGTGAGAAAGAGACATTGAGAGAGACCACTCTCACTATCAGATGTCTCAGCTTACGTTTCTTGAGCTCAGATACAGGAGCTATTTGTGTGGTTTCCAGTCTCCCTGCACTGTAAAATCCACTTTGTTAACCTTACTTAAAAAAGCATGCAAACTGATTGCCTTAAAAAAAACAACTTAAGTCAAATAAGAATTGAAATTTGTACTTGCAAAGGTTTATTTAGTGTTGTAAACTTACAAGTTCTGCTAACTCATGTAACAGTTCCTGCAACTTGGAATTTCTTAGTTGTATTAATTAAACATCAGTCTAATTTACTTGCTAAGCATGCAAACCGATTGCATTAAAAAAGCAAGTAAGAGTTACTCAAATAAATTGAGTGATCTAAACATCCATTACAAATGAATGATAACTATGTTCTTTATAACACACACATACTGTACAATTTCAAACAAATTTAAGGTAGTGACAGTTCAAAGGGTCATTCCAGCTGGAATCATCAAATTTTGGAAAAGTTCCCCACCTGACCTCCTCAGATTTGTCTAAAAAAAAAAAAATCTATGTTATGGGTAATATGCCCAATAGATCACATACAAAATTTCAGATCTCTACTGTGCGTACTTTTTTCACAAATAATTTGTAAAAAAGTTTGTTTTTTATCCTGTTTTGGCATCACAGTCTGAGTGACCATGTTCAGACTGAAATATCGCCAGAACTACTTGTGCCAGGTCCATGAAATTTTCAGTCCTGCAAGACAGGTTGGACTGAAACCACTGCAAGGCAGTTCTAGAGAGTCCAACTGTACGATGGAGGCGATCCAGGAGAATGGAATGGTCCACTGTATCAAAGGCCACTGACAAATCCAGGAGAATAAGCAAGGATGGTGACCCTGCATCAGCTGTTATCAGTAGACCATTTGTCACCCTGAGCAGTGCTGTTTCTATGCAATGGGCTGAATGAAAGCTGGAACTTCTCAAACAGATTATTTTATGGCTCTGAAGTTGGAAAGCAACTTTTTTTTTAAACCTTTGACAAAAAAGTCAGGTTTGAACTAAGTATATATAAGTAAGGTATGCAGTTGGATATACAGTGTGGTGGAGACTGAGCTCTTTGAAAAGACCATTGACTGCTGGGCGAAAGATAAGGTGAAGGCAGCACATGTGTACTGCCAGATAAAATGAGTACAACACTGATATGTCTAAGCAGTGTCTTCACTTCACTGAATGATGGTTTTTAATAATTTGTCTTGTTTTATTTTATTTTATTTTGCTTGTTTTGGCTTTTTGTTTATTTTTCGTCTTTTTTCTTATTTTATCTTGTTCGTTTAGTTTCGTGTATTTTTGCTCCACTTTGGCTTCAGCTTATAACATAGATTATGTTGTGATCAGAGTACCAGTGTTCTGTCTCATCATATGCAATGATCTTTTGAGCCACTTTATGTCAGTTCAGTAAAAAGAAACAAAGGATTTGTTTGGTACACATTTATAACCTTTTACAATTTGGCTGCGATTTTGGAAAAGCAATGAGTATAGAATCAAAGCTTTTCTTTCTTGCCTCTGGTTCAGTCAAGGACATTCATTTGAATAATTTTATGCACAGTGAATGAAAAATCATTCAGTCATTTTTTCATTCATTGCAATGCCACTGGACCTATTTCGTATATGGAAATAGCACGGCTAAATATAATACTCTCAGGTGTTACTGTGCAAGCCATTTTTAGTGTCAGGATTCATGTTTTAGGATCAAGCAAAGGTTCTGAGTTTAGAGTGCAGCTGGCTTACGAAGCCCCCCTATTGTCCCAGACAATATTAAAAGCCCCCATGTATTTCCTCTTGTATATCTTTTCAAACAAAATTTACAAAAACTAGGATTGTTAATATAGTAAAATAATTAAAGTCAGCATGAAAAGGAAATAGCGATGGTCTTGTCTTCACTATTGTGTCATGCAAGGGAAATGATGAGAAAGAGTGTGTGATGTAAATGGGTCTATCAATCAATCGCTTGCACTGGGACAGGTTTCCCACACTTGCACTGTTGTATGTGTCATCAGAGAAGAGAATATATGTCATTGCAAGAAGGATGGGAATTTTTTTTAAAGATTACCAGCGCACATGAATTAAAAATAATGGTGTGCAGTATGCAGATAAATCATTTACAGTTTATGAAGTATTGAATGCAATAAAGTTTTTTTTGTTGTTTTTTTTTTTACTCATACCAGAATAGTAGAAATCCACCATCCAGAATTTGATTGTATTGTAAATGCT
This sequence comes from Enteromius radiatus, assembly GCA_032357445.1. Classification (NCBI taxonomy): domain Eukaryota; kingdom Metazoa; phylum Chordata; class Actinopteri; order Cypriniformes; family Cyprinidae; genus Enteromius; species Enteromius radiatus. The sequence goes on along the minus strand of JAUCMS010000028.1, from coordinate 13,106,513 downwards.
AAGCTCCAGTGTTTTCAATCAGATGTGTGTGTGTGTGTGTGTGAACTCCTCCTCCTGGCCAGAGTCCCATTTAACCACGTGTGTTTACTTGTGGGCGAGTTAAGTCGTTCGTGTGTGTGTGTGTAGTTCGGTGCGAGTGCTTGCAGTCTGTCAGCTGGTCTAACCAAAGTGTTGTGAGTTTAGTGCCGTTGAATCTAGGTTTTTGACTCATGACTGTCTTGTGAGGAAGTGTTGTGTATTCTCCTGGTCTCCTCAGGACAAGCGGACAGGAACTGTATCTCTGGTTGCATGAACCATGGTCCAGTTTGGACACATTATGAAAAGCAGGATATGATGTCACACAGAGGAAGCTACAAAAATGTATTGTCTGTTTGAATATGTGTGAGAGGACATTTATATCTGAAATGTGAACCATAAGACTGGAAGTAGTGACAACATGGAGTTTACGTTTGCGAGTGCATGTGTGCTTTGGACTTAAGTTGCTTCGCAAGCTCATTGTTTGTGTTTTTAGAGGGCTGTTTAAGCCCTGAGCTATTGAGATCCACGCTGGCGTGTACCTGCTGGCCCTTCTTCCGAAAAGGTAGGAGAGGGGCTGAAAATAAACTAAAAACTATCAAATGTGTTCTATATGCTTAAGGATTTAATTGAATATATACCCTAATTTAGTTTGTAATCATACTTTTTGGTATCATATAGTAAATTAGTTTGAGTGAGTGTAACAGCAATTATTTATAACATTACTGTTTATTCCAGTTTTCTCTGCTGAGTATTTGATTCTGATTGGTCAATAATGATCAACGTCCAGTGCAACCAACCACTCATCTCCTTGGTTTATTTTATTATAATGACCTTGTAGGGTTATCTTCACCTTTATGCTTAGCTGTTCATCATCTAACCGGAGCTGCAGACACTTCGTGGGAATATTTCGGGCTGATTTAGCTGATATGAAACAAACGGCCATTGTTGTGTTGACCTTGCCGCTCTGGAATGCTATGGATTGTTGTACTCGAAGCTCTTCTGCCAGAATATCTGACACTATCGTAGTCCCCAAGGCCACTTGTCTGGCATGTTTGCAGGAGACATCTGTCTGTCTGAAGTGTTGGTGTCTGGACCTTTTCCTTTATTTCCTCCCAGGAGTTCAACCTCCTGTTAGTGTCTGCAGCATCCTGCTGTACATTTTGCTCCTGCAGACATAAAATCAAGCCGATCGGACAGTCTTCTTTATCAGTATAGATCCAAACCCATGTGTTCAGTTGACACCTCTAAACTGACTTGCCTGATAGCTTTCATTGTCTTGTCAGTGCGTTTTGATGCATCTGTGCACACTGCAGTGGAAATAAATGTTTAATGGGGTTTTCTTTTTGTTTTGAACAAGAATATTCCATTATGCATTGATCTGATAAGAGTATTATTATAAACCCAAACAAACTGAAGGCATTGCAAAGCTAATAGTACATCTTTTCAATAGCTTTCCCATAATCCTATAGATTGTTGTTGCACAAACAATATATATATATATATATATATATATATATATATTTACAGGCTTATTAATTGATAATTGCACTTCTTAAAGTCCTCTGCATTGAAGATTTTATGTTCTTTTCAGAATATGACGGACAGTTAGCACCCACCAAAGCCATGGCAGCGGCTTACCTGGACCCCAACTTGACCCATGCCCTGAATCAGGGGGTCAAGCCTCGCTTCAGTGCAGGGATGGAGCGGATGGCTGGGGCTCTGGAGCGCGTTCTCAGAGTCTTCCACTACTTCGAGAGCAGTAGTGAACCCTGCACCTGGGCCAGCAACATCCGACACGGGGACTCGACTGATGTCAGGGTGAGTCTGCAAATCAGCTTGGGTCATCATCTTAATGTTCTCCGGGAAATAGAATACCATATTAGACCATATCGATTGCATTCAATAGAAGAGAAATGCATTGTCAAATATGGAGGCTGATATTAGATTTTTATTTATTTTACTTGCTGTGTTTACGTGGCAGGTATAAATATATTCTATATTACTAACAGATAACAGATCAACTGTTCTGCTCATCACATGAGCATTCGTTTTTGGTAAAACATAATTATTGGCTAATGTCTGGAGTTTTATAAATTGCTTCATTATTGTTAATAGGTATATTTTAAGTGACTTTTTAAGCTCTATATTATGTAGAATTTTTTTTCACTTTTAATGGTTAAGTTAAATTCAATTCAATTCAAATTTATTTGTATAGCGCTTTTCATGATACATATCATTGCAAAGCAGCTTTACACCAA
>JAUCMS010000028.1:13076713-13102791 GCA_032357445.1 Enteromius radiatus | reverse complement strand
ATGTGTTTGTATTTATATATACTTAATAAATATACACAGTATATATCTTTATCTATATCTTTATTATGTAAAGAAAACCTTTTATTTTGGATGCGATTAATCGCGATTAATCGTTTGACAGCACTAATATATATATATATATATATATTTTATTTTTTTTTATGTTTTTTTTAGTCATGTTATGTTACTAGTCTTTGATGTCTGTAAAGAGAGAGAAAAGATAACAACCATGACGTATTATTCATCACACACTAATGTGGCTTATCAGTTCTTGCCTGATGGCTCATGTATTTTGCAGTTTGCATAATAAATTAAATAACAGTTTTTCCATCCTGTTAGACATCTTATATTATGCCTCAGCCGACTCTTGAACATTGTGCTCTCTCTTGGCCTCATCCATCTCCTCTCTCACCATCGCTGTCTTTTTGAACCACAGAACTTACTGACCCATAAGATGACACATTAATCAATCACTATGCTATCACTGAATGCTTGTGTGTGTGTGTGTGTGTGTTTTCAGGGCATTATACAGAAGATTGTGGACATTCATAAGGTGAGGTGTGTGTCTTGCTTTGGTCTGCGTCTGAGCCATCTGAGAACAGGGGAAGTTCATTGGCTGCACCCTGATATGGGCGTGTCTCACGTGAGGGAGAGGTACGAGCACAGCCATCCTCAGGACGATTGGAGGTGAGCCACTGTTTCAATGCTCTTATCATAAACATAGAATTACTGTTACAGTTAAAAGTTAATTTATTTGTTAACTGTTTATTTATGAGTTAATAAATAAACAGCACAAGGTTGGTTTCTGTTTTTTACCCAATAGCAAACAAGGAGATTGTTCAGTAAACGTATACTTATATTTAAAACTTTGGGGTTAATACGAGTTTTTTGAAGGAAATAACTAAATCTCAACAAGGCTGCATTTATTTCATAATTTCAGTAAAAAACATACTACTGTAATATGAAATGTAATTAATATTTCAAATAGTATTCGTTTTCAGTGTTGCATGATTCTTTAGAAATCTAATATGCTGATTTGGTGCTCAAGAAACATTGCTTATTATTATCAATGTTGAAAACAGTTGTGCTGCTTAATATTTTTGTGGATACTGTTTCCTTGATGCATTACTGTGGTGCATTCTTTGATAGATAGTAAGTTTAGAAACAGAAATTGTTTTTAATTTTATAAATCTGTTCACTGTCACTTTTGATTAATTTAATGCATCCTTGCTGAAACAATGTATTAATTTCTTTCAAAAAGATCTGACCCCAAGTGTATATATACATTTATAAATAATTAATTCAATACTTTTTAATAAATAGTAATAGTAAAATTTTTGATATCAATATACAGTAAATCTTTTAAAAATGCGTAGTTTAAATGTCTAGTTGACTATATGTGCTCTCATAACATTTTTATATTTTTAAAGTAAATGAAACCAGAAATATGAGCTTCCTATAGAGGAAAGAATCTATGCTTTAGATCTCTGAATCTATGTCTTTGTGGCCATACAGGGGCTTAATAAAGTTTGCCACCACTTATTTTTGTCATCGTTCCCCTTCCTGCAATACAATCAAAACAGCTCTCACATCTCTGAAACAGCACATCTTTGACATTTGAGACCACTGCGGTTTTTGTGGTACATTATCTGTAATATTATGTTCTTTGTCTGGTTGTTCCTATTGTCACTAGTAGTCTATTTAAAGAAACGATGGTGCTTCAAGCCGAAGACCATACAGAAAAGTATTAAATGATGCAAACTTTCCTTTAATTGCATAAAACAGGAGTCTTGTTCCAAAGTCTTTACGTGCCATGTTATATCTAGGTCATGCCTGTTTTATGAGGGTGACTCTGCACATCGTTCTGTTGTGAAGCATTATGGGAATGAATGTGCTGTTCATCTTTTGAGGCTTATGTATAATTCATAAGGTGGAGGTGAATAATTCTGCATCACGATGAGGTTGACACAGTGGGCGGAGCTTTAGAATGAATGTGGCTCGTCATAGTGCGTTTTATCTTAATGAAGCTAAATAAAGCAGTCTGTGCTTAATTGCTCTATTGTTTATATTCCATTCACGCAGCCGGGGGCTTGTTTCACCCATCTTCTTTCTTCAACCGTTCATTATGAATGAATGGGCTTTTTATGCGTTTACGGGGAAGTCCGCGGTTCAAAGGATGAGCTTGAGTCTGTTTGCCCTCCAGCATGTCTTCATAATGAAAAACAGAAGCTTCTTAATACATGCAACATTTGCTTTAAAGCAAGACGTTTTACCCTCTACAAATGCAGATCAGCAGGTTAAATTCCTCCTCTTCAGTTTCTGCAGAAATGGAAAAGAACTGAATAGGATTTAACTGCAGGCTACCCCTTGTTTTTTTATTGTCTATGATGATCATGTTTCCCACATGGAATAAAGTTATTATTCAGCACAGCCTGAAGTATAGTAGGATAAGCTGATTTAAACCAGAAATCCAAACTGGTTTGTTTTTAATAATTCTACTATGTATTGGTCAGAGTATATGAAAAACAATGCTTGTGTTCATCAGTTTTACTGGTCATGTTTTTATGGGCTTGACCAAGAAAGGACAGTATTTCTACAATTGTATGGATATTGAAGCGGAGGCAAATAGCTATAGAGTGAACTAAGTTAAAAATTGGCTTAAACTCCTCACCCATCCAAGCTGTAGATGAGGTTGTGACAGTTTGTTGCAGTAGTGAATGGGTGCCATCAGAATGAAAGTTGAAAGACCAATCAAACAACATTTTGTGAAACGAGAAACTACGTATTTGTAAGAAACAGTCAATTCATTACAATTTCTAGTGAAAAGTCCATCCTTTGTTATCTTCTCTTATTAGAATCCACAGGGTATGTTTATTATATTTTTGTTTTTTAGTCATCAACTGTGTTTGATCTGAACATATTTCTTTCTTGATTCATAAGACTACTGTCCCATTTAAAAACTATCTGGAACTTTGTCTTCATGTTTTGTTAATTATGTTTGAGGCAGATGGCAGAAGGTTCCAGGTACACCATCCCTAGCCGATTTAGAGAACATTGTTTTGAACGTGTGAGGCAGGTGCCGCAGCATTCTGGCTTCTGCTCAGGTAGAGGGATGTGTAAAACTAATTTAGCGTAATTGAGAGCAGACAGCGAACCAGCTGTGAGAGAACGGGGTGTGATTTTTACCTCCCAGACAGACAGCTGCTAAGAGCAGCCACTAATACTGCCGTAATTGTGTTGTCTGGCAGACTTTAGAAGATCTTGTCTCACCGGCATCTCTAATCAGTCACATATAAAAGGGAAGATGAATAAACAGTGCTATAATCTGAACCATCTTTGTTGTTAAAGATTCAAACCACACAGAGAATGTGTTCAACCCGAGGGCTTCATTTTCTAAAGCATCTGTTGTGATTGGTCAGGCTGTATGATAGCTGCCAGTCATTGATGATCAACTGTGATTGATTTTCTAGGTAGTATGTCTTTTATTAAATCATTACTTTTCCTCTCTCTTCTTTCTCCAGATATGAGCTACGCATTCGATACTTGCCTAAAGGATTTTTAAACCAGTTTACTGAGGACCAGCCAACGCTCAACTACTTTTATCATCAGGTGATGGATAGTTTAATCTGGCAGCCTGTGTACTGCTGCCAAAGCTTTTGTTAATGCCTCCCTGTATAGACGCTTCCTTCCCTTTTGCCTGCACCTCACGGGTGAGTCGCACAAAGCCTGTCAAGAACACGCCTCGGGTGTATTTCACCGCAAAATCAAAAGCAGCTATAAATTAGACTTAGTTTTACTGTACCGTACTATTATATTTGGACAATGAAACTTTGTAGCACCAATACAATATTTTGCAGTTTAATATTATTTCTCACAATTTAAGCATGTTCGCTTTTAAGCTCTCAGTGCAAATTGTAAAGTCATGGTGCTCTGTTGTTTTGAGTAATTTTTGTAAATCTTAATGGCAATGAGATTTTCAGCAAATATTAGCATCATAATTTATTTATTTATTTTTTACAATACAAAACAATAAAAATAATGCTTCTACCATAGGTTTCTTTTCCTTTGTATTTAATTTATCTTTGTGTTGTTGTTGTTGTTATTATTTTGTGCAAAAACAAAACTGAAAAGTGGTTCAGTGTTCAAGGCTCAGTGACCATAACTGGTTTGATCCCTGCCAGGTTACAAAGATCAAACCATAAGCTCACAATCATCATTGTAAAACACTTAACTGACAGATGGCTGTCCCTGTGATAAGTTCATGTCACATCAAAGTTAAGAAAACCAATTCCACCCGGTGCCTTTGTGAAGATCCATACAAAAGACAGTAGTATTTTATTTAAAATTGATTGCATAGGACTACATCAAACCTTTTATTAGCCGTGTATTATTGTGTTTGGTGCAAATTGAAACTATCAAGTTTTTTTTATTTTTTTTATTTGACATACATTATCCACCCTGTATGGCCAGTACTGTTGTGCCTTTCTCCTTGCCTAGCTTAATATATATATATATATCTCTGTTCCCAGGTGAAAAGTGATTATATGATGGAGATTGCCGATCAAATTGATCAAGACATAGCACTTAAACTAGGCTGCCTTGAAATCAGGTTTGTTTGATAAACATTATATACTGTTCAAAGGTTTGGAGTCTGTAATTCGTCAAAGAATACTGAAAAACATATTGCTATTTCTACAAAAATATTAAGTAGCACAACTGTTCTCAACATTATTTATAGAATCAAATCAGAGTAATAGATTGATTACTGAAGGATCAAGTGACACTAAAAACTTTACGCAGAAATCTGAAAATCACACACATAACTAAATTCTTACCGAACCTTACAAACCTTTTAAACTAGTATAAATGATTAAATGTAAGTGTTTCCCATGAGATTTAACAAATAAAGACTGAATAAATCACTTTCTTTTGTACTTTACAGGCGGTTTTTCAGGGACATGCGTGGAAACGCCCTGGATAAAAAATCAAATTATGAATTATTAGAGTAAGTAATGCTATTTTTTGTATCATTGGTGTCTAGGTTCTCAAATGTTATCCATATTTACATGAAATATATTGTATTGCTTCAGACAGCATCTTTTTTGTTTAACTTGAGGGATTGTAGTGCAATTAATTTAGGTGTTTTTTACTTACGAATAAACAACGGTTGTAAGAAAGTAAAAAACATAATCTTCACAGTGCTTTGTGAGAAAGTTGAAATATATATAATATAAGATATAAGATTGCAGCTGTGAAAAATACAAAAGCAATCGAAATAGTCGCAGTTGTGAGAAAAAGTTCTCTCAATAACTTTTCATTTCATTTTTGCATTGTGCCTGAACATTGTTACATTACATTACATTTTAATTGCTTCTTATTCTAATATTACTGCAGTGTTCACTTATGATGTAATGTTTTTAGTGTACTGCAAACCAAGCTTATACTAGACTGAAAGGAGTACTGTGGTTCTTTGAACCATTGAAGGAATTCTTTCCCTCTCTTTTTCTTTCAGATTGTGTGTATATGGGTCAGAATAACTAGTCCGTGTTGCATGGCCCTCTGAAACCTGTCTGATCTATTTTTAGTGGAGTATAATTGATCTTTGCGTATCTCCTGCAGTGGTGGTGCAGGGTCTCCATTACTGTAGTGTAGCTTTACACTGAACGAGACAATTATTTGTAACAAACAAGTTGCTGTCACATTTCTTGGGCTTTTACCACAAAATCCTGTGTTTTGCTTTGACTGAAGTCAGTTTCTTGCTGTTTTTTTTCTGCCTACAGGAAGGATGTCGGCCTGCGGAGGTTCTTTCCAAAGAGTTTATTAGACTCAGTGAAGGTAAATAAGGCATTTCTGATGCTCCTGCGATGAGTTCCTCAAAACGGTGGTTGTCTTGATTTATTGGATGTGAGAAAATGCTATTGTTCAGGCAAAATCAATGTTATTACCTGCCTGGCTTCCTCTGTGGTCTCACACCCCTGAGATGTTTTGGCCCAGTTCTGTTTTCCTTCTTCTGTTTCTGAAGAAGCCACTGAAGGGAACCGTTCTAATGAAATGCAGTTTGCCAGAGAGCCAGTTTCCTTTTCCACCTGACCTACCTAGTCCCTTTCAGGCTTTCGGTATGCTGTGGCATGATGTCTGCTGTTATTTGTGAAGCATTATTCTTTCTAAAAATTGGTATAGTATTTTATGTAAATATTTCTATACAGAGATATTGCCATCACTTCACAAGAAAATAACCCATGAATGGCTTTAAATTAAATTAAATAGACATTTTTATTTTTCTATTAATAAAGTAAATGTATCTAAAAGTTTACTTGTATATTAAAAACAGAAAACATTTTAACATCAATATTTTTGCAAATCACCTTTGCAATAATGCAGTGAATAAAGTACTGTGCTGCTAATTCTTTTTTGCTCACTGCATCAATTATTTGAGTAAATTCTAACTCTGTGTGCATTTGGGATGTATTTGCGTTCCTGAGGGATTTTCCTGTTCTTTATTAAAGGAGATTTCCTGCATATTTTGTGGCTTTCACTCTCTTCTTCTCTCTTCCCTTTATATTTTACATTCTTCCCCCAAAGCAGCCCAAAATCACCTCCTTTTCATTGGTTGCCATGGAAACCCAAGCCCATGTCAAGAGGGAGAAGAGAAATACTGACCAGTTTTGTTTTTGTTTGTTTTTTTTTCAATTTGAGAGTCTTTAGATTTACAAATATTCTAGATCTCTCAAGGAGAGGACCCTGATTCTAATTGGCTAATTATCATCTCTGAATAATGAATATCTTTTGATAATGTTTGCATAATTCAACAGGGCTTGTTTACTCATTTTTGCACCAGGCAAGACCAAACAGGTAGTTCCTCCTCAGATGTGTGCCACTGATTGAGCAGTATTGAGGAAGCAAAGCAGTACTTCAGCGTTTACGATCTTTCTTAAGTCATCTTCTGAGTGGCATGTAGTTGTCACTAATCTCAGATTACAAGTCGCTTTGTTTTGTCTTTGCAGGCTAAATCCCTGCGGAAACTGATCCAGCAGACTTTTAAACAGTTTGCCAATCTGAACAACGAGCAGTGTATCCTCAAGTTCTTCGAGATCCTTTCACCCATATACAGATTTGATAAGGAGTGTTTTAAATGCGCTCTCGGGGTGAGCTGAGTTTAGATTCATTAATTCAATTAATTAAAATAAAGCCATTTACATGTAAAGTCTCTCCTGATTTTCATTATTTGTTGTCTTTATGATGATACACCACTTTAATGGTCTGCAGTGCCCTCTGTTGGCTGAAAAATGAATAACAGTATATGATTTAGAGTTTTTTTTTTTTCGAATGAGTGCTCAATCAATATCATTGTGAAGGGACATGCATTTTATTTATTAGTTTGTATGTGTTTGAGCTGAATGTGTCTGCTGTTGTGTGTGATAGTCGAGCTGGGTGATATCAGTGGAATTGGCCATCGGACCCGAGGAGGGCATTAGTTATTTGACAGACAAAGGCTCAAACGTAAGTACTGTGCATTTCGGTGGATAAGGGACTGGACTGATAGACAGATGCACAGTGAATCTAAAGTCTCTATATGTTTCTTTGCAGCCAACACACCTTGCCAACTTCACACAAGTGCAGAGTATCCAATTCGAGGAGCGAGAAAGGAAGGGAACTCTGCAGTTAGATATAGCTGGAGCACCTGAGGTAACTTCCCCACACTTTTTTCAGTGTGTCATTTTGGCTTATACGTGCTGTTTATACATGGATATGGTGCATTCTTGGGACCTTGTGTGTTCTTGTTAATTTTCCAGCCTCTGACGGTAACAACTTCAACACTGAACACAGCAGAGAACATGGCTGATCTCATTGACGGTTACTGTAGACTTGTTAATAGAACCTCTTCGTCGTTTATTGTCCGTGTACAGAAAGGTGAAGCACTCAGTCAAATCATATTGACAACAGTTTAATCGTAATAATGTTAATAAAATGTTTATTTCTCACTTTTTGTCAACAGAAGGAGAGAGAGCTCTTCCATCTATCCCAAAGGCTCCAAAGTAAGCTGCAAAACTTATACCCTAAAGTACTATACCATATTTTTTTACACTAGTTTTTCATTAGATAGATTCAGTTCTTGTTTTTCGCCCTGTTCTTGCTCCTTTGGCCTCTTTGGCTCAGACATGTGGAATCTCTCAGTGTACCTCCAACTAATGTGACCCACAGCCCAGCTCCCATTAATGTGTCTGTGGTAGTGCCCATCTGTTATGTCACCCCCCCTGCACACGTTAATGGAACAGATCCGCTCGGTGGCTTCAGCACAGATCAGTGTGGAAAAGGTCACGCTGTGATTAAGTTTGATTGAAAATGTACACGATTCATCTTCTTCAACCTTTGTCACACAGATCAGCAAACCATGAGAAACGATTGCAAGGAGTCCGGACCAAAACCATTTCCATTTCAGGTAAGACTCATCCAAGAGGACAGAGATGCGAACTAACATTTTCACTTATAATGAAGTACTGTAACTAACTCCAACCATGTTGCCAGAACCTCAAATGTTTTCTATTCCTAATTCATAACAGTTCTTATCTTCTTTCAAAAATGGTCAACCTTGTGATTCTACAGTACTTTCAACCCCCGCTGTACTCTACTGGGGATTGTTTTGCTTTCATCATTAGGACTGAATGTTCCCACAAGGATAGTTAAACCTGAAGTCACCTGAATTAAAAGGTTCAGCGGTCTCCACAACGATAATGACTTAATGAAAGTGCTTAAGAAGTCTTAATTAAAATGCAAAAAGGTTTTTTGAGGTTTGGAGTATTAAAAAAAAAGCATTAGCTGAATGTAGTAACTCTGCAAGTCACTCGAAGTCCCCACTTTTATAGTGCATGTGTTTTTAGTCTATAAAATGAGAATGCAATTTTTAAAAATCTATTTGTTGATAATGATGGTTTGGGGCTTTGTTTTATTGCTTTGTGTAACAGCCATGAAATACTCTTTCGTTCTGTTCTGTCCTCAGTAATGTCTTTTGATGAAGACATTAATCTAATTCTTTCTGTCTCTCCTTTAAATCTTTTGCATGCTGATTGGATCCACAGATGATATTGGTGGGGATGGTAAAGTCCAATTTTAATATGTCTTATTGCTGACTTGAGCGGGGCGGGATATTTAATATTTACAATATGTGATCTTGTGGTTTTCAGCAGAGATTTTTTGTGGTGGTACAGGTACTCATTTTAGCTTTAGATTCCATCTTTATCTTGTGACTTGAATATAACTAAATAACTTTTAAAGATGTATGTCAATTAAAATTTTATTTGCAAAAAATGCTTTGTTTTATCTCAATCAGTTTAAAACTGATCTATTTTAATTTGCACAATCATTCTCTCTCACTATATATATATATATATATATATATACACTGTACTATAGATAGATAGATATTGATATTGCAGTTAATTTACATTACCTGATATATTTAGATTGAAAAGTTTTAAAACATGCCTTGATTTACTATATTTCACTTATTTTTACATTTTTAAGCATTTTTAGCATAGCAATCAATATTTTGAATATTGTCAATAAAATGTTATTTTAATATATTTCAACTATATTTACACTTAAATATTAGTGCAAATGTTATGATCAGAATTCATGATGTATTATTTATAGCATATAACAGGAACATATATAATGAATATCTTAAAATGTCAGAAAATATATAAGGTATTAGTTATTTTAATGTTTTAATTAATAGATGTTTATATTTCCTTTTTTTTTGCATTTTTAAAACCATTTTTATTTTAAAAAAGGACATGAAAGATGACATAAAAATATCCAGAGAAAATACATTTTATATCTATTTTAACTCTTCTTACCCTGATCCCCAGCCTATAAAGCTTCTAAAAATTCAATTACACACATAAAAAAGTTATTATAGAAAGGCTAGGAAAGGCATATCCACATATTAATCCACTATTTTCCAGAAACTGTATAAACAGATTCCACATTTTATGGTAAACAAAATACCTAGGTGTGTATCTGTGATCTCTCACAGCAGTATAGCTTACAATGGAATTTGATGTTTTGATCTGGTAAGACTAGACAGTGTTGCCACGTTGGAGACTTTATCTACTGAAAACACACATCCCTTTCTCTCACAGTAAGGGGAAAGTGTTTGCTCACAGCACTCCACTCATGGGACTTCACTGACAGTCAATATGAGCTGTCAGAATGGGTTGACTTTAGCCACATTGCTGCGTAGAGAATATTTAACAAAACGTTTTCCTCAAAACCAGACAGGACAGACACAATAGCTGTCAGATTACCCATGACTTCATCTGTTTTTCCCAGTGACACCAATGCTTTGGAAAGAAAGTTCCCCCTCTCTTCCAGATGTACTCACTGTTTAAACACACTCAGATATCACAACTACGTGGATGCGATCGAAGCCAGCTCAAGCTCCTGCAGAATACATAGACACCGTATCAGTTTTAAACTTAGCACTGCAGCGTTAATGGACTACATGTGTAATTGCCAAGGAGTGTGTGAGTTGTGCCGGAGATGACAAGACATGTTCTGGTTTTAGAAGGGCTGTTTTTAGCTGGTCCTGGTATGTTTGGACTTAAAATACTGTTTTCCCTTTTCAGAAACAGACGACTACGCTGAGATCATTGACGAAGAGGACACATACACCATGCCTTCCAGTGAGTATCACAGGTTCATACTGATCTCAAACCAGTATTATGGTGCTTTGGCTTAAAATCACTGTTAAAGATTGGGTGAACATAGATTAGTGTGTTTTCCATGCATATTAGCTTTATATATATTATACTTTGAATATGTATTAAATTACTATAAATCTGGAAGATATATGACACCCTTGTGTTTTTTTTCAAGTTAACTCAGCTGTTTTAAAAGCATCCTCTAAAGCAAATATACTGTAGTATCACATTTTCCTAACCATTATGTACCTGACTTTGTTTGGCAGTTCTTGAGACTTTTATAGCTGCTTGAGTCTGTGTCGCTTTCTGCTTAGCTGTTCGTTTAGGTCTGAAACTGAACTCTAGAGTAGAGTGGTGTTCAGTTTTGTCTATTCCTTTCTGTGCGCTTGTGTCTCAAACATCATTTGCTTAGTGTGGGCTTGAGAAGGGGAAGCTGAACTGTAATAATAGAACTAATTCCATGTATTGACCGGCACTGGGCACATGGACGCTCTGCCATGTGCTTAAAAGACACATGAGAAAGACGTAGTGCTGTGGTGAACAAGCATTGAAATGGATAGGATCTTAAATGTCCATTTTATAAATGGAACCAACATTTAGCATCGTCATGTTGTTATTTTGGTTGAATTATTTAGCAGATTATTGAAAAGAAAGGATTGTGTCAGTCATGACTTAAGCTTAAGCATATGCACTATTGTGCCATGTTTTGGAGAACATTTACCTTACTTTATTAAAATAATGTTTTTATTGATGTTCTTGTAGGTTTGTGATCCAAAATCCTTTTTTACTTGAATAACATTTTTGATAGCAAACCGATTTTAGGGTTAAGTTACAGTAATTACATTAAAAGGAAATTAATTGTGATTAATCACATCCAAAGGTTTTGGTTCACTTGATATATTTGTGTGTGCTGTGTATATTTATTAGATATAAATGCAAACATGCAAATATTTTAGAAAAAAAATGTTACGTTTATACGTACATGTAAATATTTTCAACATATGTGCTGTATGTGTTTGTTTGTCTTTATATATAAATGTAAAAATATTCACAGTACACATATTATGCAAACCTAAACTTTTATGTTAGATATTATTTATATATATATATATATATTTTTTAGTATGTTTTTGTTCTACCTGAAATAAGACCTTGTTCAACATTTTTCTTGTGGCATTATTATTAAACGTTTTATTTGTATTTTAAGTCATTTGTATTTCATTTGCCTTTAAACTTTTTAAATACATTATTTTCTTAAGCAAATTAACAAAAGCTTTTTACCCCATAATACAGATTTCACTGCTGCATAGGGTGTTATTTTTATTTGCATATTTGCTCCACAGGCGGTATTGTTTTTGAGAGAAACTATGCAATTTTTTCATTAAATAAGTTGCCTGCAATTGTGAAATTAACACATAAGTGTTAAAATCACTGGGCCTTAATAACAAGACGTACTGTTTGGTTTTTGTAAACAATGCTTTGATTAATTAACATGTTTTTTTTATAAAAAAGGAAATAATTATCAGTAAATGGTGGCCTTAATGTTATTCAGTGTTATATTTGCTACTTTGTTTTCTCTTGTTATCGGCACATCAGAGTATTATGGACTAGATCAAGGTAAAGCTGTTTCTCCTGCTGTTTTCATTCCCTTTTCTCCATATGCTTGAGACTTCATGTGTGACGGTGGGGCCTGTGTGTTGCTTTTGCTTTGCCTGTTCGTGTTTCCTGTGGTTAAATCTTTATATATTTCTTTATTTACTAATGTTGTAAACAGAAATAATTGTTTTTTTTTGGGAGTTTGACACCTTCGAGTTCCACTGAAGGTGATCTGAACTGGCTTTGACACTTTTACATATGAATGTTTAAAGGGCTTGTTAAGTGATTTATTGATTTGTTCTTGTTAAAGGGATAGTTCACCCAAAAATCACAGTTCTTTCAGTATTTACTCAAACTCAAGTTGTTACAAACCTGTATACATTACCTTCTCATGTTGAACATAAAATACGAAGTTTAAATACCACCAGTAACCAACAGTTGCTGGTCCCCATTAAGAAAATACTATGTTCATCAGTGAGGACCAGAAACGGTTTGGTTTTCTTAAACTTGAGGGTGTCTGAATGATGAAAGAGTTTTCTTTGGTGTACTGTCCCTTTAATGAATAACCATTAGTCAATTTTCTTTACTGAGTCTTGTATGCATTTTTGATTGATTATTGGGTTAATATGGCATGTATGGGACGGATTCCATATTGAAAAACATACAGTATATGATCTGATTCAGACGGACTGAAGAATTGCATGGTGTCTTTTACTTTCACATACATGGTGGAAAGTGGCCTTTAATAATCATATTTGAAGTGTTTTTTGTGTGTTAACTGGGTCCAATTTGTCTTTCAGCCAGGGACTATGAGATCCAAAGAGACAGAATTGAGCTGGGACGCTGTATAGGAGAGGGCCAGTTTGGAGACGTCCATCAAGGGATTTACATATGTCCGGTATAAATTACGTTTTCTTGAATATTTTTTTTACTTTTTAACTTGTATATAACTTGCTTAATTATACTACTGCTTAATAGAAGTCTGTTTCATTCACCAAGGCTGCATTTATTTGATCAGAAATACAGTAAAACATTATTATTGTAAAAAAATTATTACAATTTAAAATAATTTATAAATAAATATATTTTCTATATTTATAAATAAATTTTCTATGTTATTATAGTTTCAAATGTAATTTATTGCTGTAATGGAAGCCATTACACTTAAGTATTTAATTAAAAAGTATTTAATTTATTTTTTGTAACACTGAACATTTTTTACTGTCACTTTTGATTTAATTAATCTTAATTGAATAAAGTATTAGTATTAATTTCTTCACACAAAAAAAAACTACTACTGTTGTATTAATCTGGATCAGTTATTAAAATACTTTTTCTTTCTTTTGTGCTGTCAGGAGAACCCAGCACTTTCTGTGGCGATAAAGACATGCAAGAATTGCACCTCGGACAGTGTTCGAGAGAAATTTCTCCAGGAAGCCTGTGAGTGTTAAATCACTGATACCCGGCACTGCATTATCTGTGTCACTCCCATGGCTCCGTCCGTCAGAATTCCATCACTGTAATTGAGAGGAATGTGTTTTGGTTAGTTGGTGCCGAAACTCCGAACATCTTCAGAATGTAGCTTGTAAGACCACAGCTGTTGGCATTTGTGCTCAAGAACAGGTGCTAGTATATAAGTGAGAGTGACGGTAATAAACAGAACATGATGATTTTAGCCACATCTCTTAAATCCAAAATTTGATTTAAATGTATAATTCAGTTATTTTGGTACACATGACAGTTACCTACAGTTTTGAAAAAACTAAAATTACTAAAAGATCCAACCTTTTTGGTTTAAGTTTTTCCCCCAAATAGAAAATTCAAAAGAACAGCATTTATTTGAAATAGAAATTATTTGTAATAATAATCATGTGTCTCTACTGTCACTTTTGATCAATCACTTACTGTTAACTTTTAAAAAGTAATGTATGTTTTTCATAACAAATGCAGTTATTTATGCTTCTAAAATGCCATATCTCATGATGTTGTATTCATTTTGACTCTCTGTGTTCCCACAGTGACTATGCGACAGTTCGATCATCCGCATATTGTAAAGCTGATTGGCGTCATTACAGAAAACCCAGTGTGGATCATCATGGAGCTTTGCACGCTGGGGGAGGTGGGTTTTTCAATCTAGTTTATGTGTAGCAATTTGATTTGAGTTTGGGGGAGGGGTTGGTACACGTCTTAAATCTCTGAAGGAACGTGACCTGATATTAAACCCATTAAAGTCATATTATTCACAAAGATGGCAGCCGGGTTAAGGCTGGAAGAATCCATCATGACAGCTTGTCTCATAAACTGGCCATAAAGGCGTAGTAAAGATGATTGCTAGCGGTGGCTATATTTCTTAGCACGTCTCCAATGATTCAGTCCTTCTCTGTGTGCATGGGCCTTTCAAATGGAAAGCAGTTACCTTGTAAATAGCTAAGGAAAGATCTGATTTAGTTTTAACAGGAGACCTGCATCAACATAAACCGCTTCCTCAAATCCCAAGGCAATATATCTTACCTGATATGAACCTCTTCTGTTGTGAATCTTAATCTTAAATATCCTAATCTTATTTAAATAATCATTGTGAATAACATCTTAAAGTTAACATGCTCCAGTTTGTCATAAATCTCCAAAGATAAGATTTTTAATGGATTTTGATTTGAGTTAAGTAATTCTTTAAAGGATTTTAAATGGATGTGCAAACTTAACATGATTTATTTGTTATTTTAGCTGACATTTAATTATCTGTTTCAGTGTATACAGTAGATTGCAGCAATGCTATCAAACAATTAATCGCAATTAATTGCATCCAAAATAAAAGTTTTTGTTTGGATAATATATACATGTATGTGTGTGTGTCTGCTGAGTATATTTATGTACATATAAATACACATACACCCATGTGTATATTTAAGAAAGTTTTACATTTGTATATTAAATGTTATTTATATATTATAATATGAATATATATGTAAATACAGGTAAATATTTTCTAATATATGCTGTGTATGTGTGTATTTTTTATATATATATATATACACACACACACACATAATAAATATATACAATACACACACATATATTAAGTAAGCAAAACAGTGGTTTATTGACAGGAGGCTAGACTGTATTTTATTCATCAAAACGGATGGACATTTACACTACGCTTAAGCAGTGGTGTTTTTAACTTGTATTGTGTTGAATATGAGCATCATAGCAATCCCATTGAACCTCATTACTAGTGCTGCTATAGACTGTAGTTTCCTTTGTCCTATACAACAGCACCATCTAGTGCGCAGTGTTGGATTTAAATTAGTTTAGTTTTCTGTGAATTCTTGAAATACTGTTTTTATATTCTTTATATATTTTTTATGGTATTTATGAATCATTCATGATCATTTTATTCTCCTTTTGCTTTTCAGTTGCGTTCCTTTCTTCAGATTAGGAAGTACAATCTGGATTTAGCATCGCTCATCTTGTATTCTTACCAGCTCAGCACAGCTCTTGCATACCTAGAGAGCAAACGCTTTGTACACAGGTACGTCTCCACATCATTGTATCTTGTAGCATATTTATTATGGAAATAAGGTAGAAAGAACAACTCTTACAGATGTCTACTCACACATACTAAAATAAAGTCTCTTTTTTTTTCAGGGACATTGCAGCACGGAACGTTCTGGTGTCCTCAGTGGACTGTGTGAAGCTGGGAGACTTTGGTTTGTCTAGATACATGGAGGACAGCTCTTATTATAAAGGTATAAATGTACTCTCTTTAGTAAAAGATCAGAAAGCCAACATTGCTTATGAATGTGAAACATTCAATATAATGTTGTGAAGTTACTTTGAGGCATTTTTTTGTTCCAACTAACAAACAGTATTGACAGCAAATTTAAGTTCTTTCATATTTTAAATTGTGCTACAATTATGTTCACAAGCCATAGCAAAAAGAGTATTATCATCTGCTTGTGTGACTGCTAATATAATTTTAATTATTATCTTTCTTGAATTGAATGAGCCTCACACCTGACTGAAAGTTTAGACCTCTGCTCATTTTCTTACACACTCATTGCCTGGTTCTCTCTCTCTTCACAGCCTCTAAAGGAAAACTACCTATTAAGTGGATGGCGCCAGAGTCAATAAACTTCAGACGTTTTACCTCAGCCAGCGACGTGTGGATGTTTGGTAAGCGAGTATGTGTGTTTTACTGCGATGAATTCTTCTGTCAGAAACAGAAACTCCACCTCCTTTGCATGTTCAGACAATGCTAACATTAGCATTATGGCACATCTAAACTATTTCTAAAATGTGTGTAAAGAGTTTATAACTACCTCTAATTAACGCTAAAGTTGAGTCGTTAGAGGTGGAATCTTGCAGTTGTCTGACCTCTGTATTATAGGAGTGTGTATGTGGGAGATATTAATGTATGGAGTGAAGCCATTTCAAGGGGTGAAGAACAACGATGTGATAGGCCGGATCGAGAATGGCGAGCGTCTGGCAATGCCGCCCAACTGCCCACCAACCCTCTACAGCCTGATGACCAAGTGCTGGGCGTACGACCCCAGCAAACGACCACGATTCACCGAGCTCAAAGGCCAACTGAGGTCAGTCCACACAACTTAACACATATTTTGCTCCACTCGTTATGAACAGCATTTGAATGGTTGGTCGTAGTTTTGAATATTTCTTTGTTTGCATATGAGAACTTGATATATTAGTGGTCTTCTCCACATTTGCATTCACTCTGCTGGTTTAGAGTCTCATGAGCACAGTAAATGAATCTGCCTAGTAGCAGTAGAGGGCGCTGTAAGGCTCTAAAAGTCTGACTACAGTGTTTACAGATTGCTAGTCTTGTACAGTAAGCAGAGATTCAGCCCTACTTGAACCCATAATTTACTGAGGATAGACCTGTTAAGCAGTTGACAGACATGTGACAGGAAAACTCTACTTTTAATCTGGTTTAGGGCTGTATAGAAACATTTACATCGGTTATTATGGTTTCATGTAAGTTATCCGTATCTGAATGTCCACAATCTGTTTCACATTTTCTGAAGTCCAAGATACAAGAGCTGTCAAGATATGTCAAGTTGAAGCACACTAATAAGTGTTGAGTATTTTATTTTAGCTTACTCTTTACTAGTTGATGTTGTTACATTGGGTTTATATTTATGTTGTGCTTTACATTGATCACAAATATTTTTATATGCATATTTTTCTCTACTTTTTCACTTTTTACATTCTAAATATTAACAATTATATACAAGCAATGTTCAACATATTCAGTGCAATTATTAATTTATTTGTTACACTATTTTATAATGTAACTTGCAGATGGAGGATTTATAAAATAAAAAAAATCATGCTTAATTTCATTATTTATTAAATTGATCAACAGTGACAGTAAAAAAATATTTAAAATGTTACAAAAATTCTATTCTGATCCTTTTTTTCTTCCAATAAATGCCGCTCTTTTCATCGAAATATAGTTATTTTAAATTGTAATAATGGCATTAATAAACATTTTTAAGCATCAATAGATTTTAGTGACCCCAAAGCTGATAATGTGTATGTAAGTGTAGATACTCAGAAGAGCATTTTAGAGGAAGTTTAATCCTGTTAAGCCTTGATTCACTACCCGCAAGTCTATGACACTTCCTGTCTGGACCTGATTTCATAGTTGGAATATCCACTGTGAGAAAAATCATACCATTCTTCTTTTATTCTCATGTTTCTCTTTCTGACTCTTTTTGGCATGTGAGCACACACACACACACATATACACACACTCCCTGCATTCTGCATGATACAACAGTATTAAGTTCTCAAATGTCTGTTCATGTCTGCACATGCAGTCAATTCCAGTAAAAATGCTAATGGAAATGGGAGAAATACGAGGTGTATTCTGACAGGCCATCAAACACCTGAATCCCTAATAATCTGAGGAATCTTGTTTGCCTTCAGCAAAAACATCCAAGTTTTCTATTTGCTGAAAACAATTTTGACAGCATTAGATATTTGCAAGATCTCAAGTTATACACAGATGTCCCAGATATCCAGATTGAGGCAGATACGTTACGTTGCACCTCAAATATAAAATGTATTCCTTTTTAGGTATCTTAGATTGAGTGAAATCTTTTTAAGCACCTATTGGAAAATACATATCCCTTTCTCTACCCTCATTAAATTTGCGGTACGGTCAATCTGAATGTCTGTTTCTAGGAAACCATGTAAATATTTACAATGTTAACAGCACTTATAAAGCTAAATTACTGCCATAACTAGTGCTGAAGCTATCGGAGCAGAGGTTTAGTCAATGTCCTGTTGTGTTTGATAAGAAAATTAGCTGCTGTATGCTTGAGGACTGTAATTAGTGGATTTATGGTGTTTATGATGTCATGTTTTTTCAAACAAATTGAAATGACATCACATTTGTGATGGCCAAACAGCTGTAGCAATATTACAAAGTTTATTTAACTTCTTCAGAAGTGTCTCTTTAAGGATATTACAGTAAACGCTGAGATTAAGTGAAGCTTGTGAAATGTCAGGAAATCATATGGGTTTGACACACAGGATGCTTACATTGTCTGTTCCACGGAAGTCTTTGTCAGCACTTGCAAAAAGAAAGTGTCTAGCCCTAACAACCTGAGGAGCGAGTCATTGTTTGTCTTCACACTAAATAGTTTGAGTCTAATCACAGAGACTGTAGCAGTATTTTGTGTATATGAATTTCTATGTATGATCAGATTTTTGGAACTTCATTCTAGAGTATATTCTGAAATAGCTGAGATTATTCTGTCAAGTTAAGTCACTTTTATTTATATAGCACTTTTAACAATACAGATTGTAACAAAGCACTGAACAGGTTCAAATAGGAGAACAGAGTGATGGTAAGGTATAATGACGAGATTAAACTTTATTTATCAAATGCAGAGACGTCTCTGTGGTCAAGACGATGATAATTACTAGAAATCAGGTGTCCCCAACTAAGCAAGCCAGAGGCGACAGCGGCAAGGAACCAAAACCCCATGCATTATGGAAACCTTAAGTGTGTGTTTTTTTGTTTTTTCTTTCTTTTCTTTTTTTTTTTTACCATTTTTAATCATTAAGAGCTCTTAAATCCAAGCTTAAGAGCTTACTTGTTTCTGGTTTGTTAATAGTATAAAAAAAATAGTGCTGTCAAACGATTAATCACATCCAAAATAAGTTTTTGTTTACGTAATGTATTGTTGTGTAGATATATATTGTGTGTATGTGTATATATATATATATATATATATATATATATATACACACACACACACAAGCATGTATATATTTTAGAAAAGTGTTGTTTAAATATGTTAAATATATTTATTTGTCATATAAATAATATTTTCACAATATGTACTGTTTGTGTATTTATATACACATAATAAATATACACAGAAAACTCACATACTATATATTATGCAAACAAAACCTAAAAAAAAAGTATTTTATAAGCACTTATTTTGTGTGTGATTAATGACGATATTTAAGAATAAATGTTCAATTGCCTTTTTTTACATTTTTGATTTAAACATTTTAACCATTTTTTTATTAAAATAATATTTTAATAAATAATATTTAAGAGAACAGATTTTAGACTTTTGTTTTGAAACACTGGTAATCCTCAAGAGTTTTTAAGCCTAAACTTATGACACCTTTTGGTTTGTTTTGTAACGTTCAGCTAGAGTTTTTGTCTTTTTTTTTTTTTTTTTTTTTGAGAGTTCGAGACCCCTGCAGAAGTCATGGCTGTGAGTGATGGTCTGGGTGTGGGGAAATTCAGCAGGTCTGGATTGATCACAACAGGTGTCCCTTCTGTTTATCCTGCATCTCTCTCTCTCTCTCTCTCTCCATCCACACACTCATGGTCTCTCTCAAAGATAATAGAGTTTCCACAAATAGCCCCTCTCTCAGTCAGCTTGCATTCTCTCACCCCTAAGACTTACATGCTCCAGCATTTTTTCGCACCTCTTTGCGTTTCTGTAGCCACCTCTCAGCACGAGTCTTCATGTACAAACTTCACACATCGACACTTTAAGGACTGTCTGGTGAGTTTTAAGATCATTACTAACATTTACATCCTTAAGGCTTATTAAAGTTTATTGTGTCTATATTAGAGTCTATTATAAGCGGACCCCACCCTGAAATCACTCTACCACTCAAAAGTTTGGGGTCTGAATTTTTATCTGTTTACAGTTTTTACATAACTCTTTTCTGTTTTAATATATTTTAAACAACATTTGTTTTATTACTCCGGTCTTCAGTGTTGCATGGTCCTTCAGAAATCATTTTAATTTGCTAATCAAGAAACAACACTTGCTGTTATCACAGTTGAAAACAGTTGTGCTGCTTAATATTTTGGGTAAATGAGGATTTCTTGTTTTTGTTAAACGTTTTTTACTTTTGTCACATTTGATCAATTTAATGCATCCTTGCTGAATAAAAGTATTAATTTCTTTAAAAACAACATCATTCGAGCATGTATATATGCACCCTAAGGCGGTTTATTATGCATTTAGACATTATAAATCCTATATTAGTTTTTAACTTTTTATTTACACAATCTAGCATGACAGAAGATGATGGATTACGTGGATGTTAACGTGATGAGATGCCCGTCATCCTCTTATTCACACTGACTTCTTACAGCTTGTCATGACGTATTTGATTGTGAAATAGTTTGAATAGTGTTTCAGGCATGAATCTGTGTTGCTTTATTTTCCCCTGTAGTTGACCGTGTGTGGGTTGGGATCTTACACATGACTCGTCTGTGCTGATAGATTAACTCCACCTTTCAACCAACTACATAAAGTTGGAAATGTCACTCTCTTGAACTCACAACCACTGATAAGAATTAAAGCAAGAATTTAAGGGAAATTTGTTGTTCACTTTTGTATAAAAGAGGTTTCTTACCTACCCACTTTGTAAAAGTGTTCAAGCTCAAGGATCCTTATTTAGATCTCCTGTAGTGCTGGAAGAAGGATGTTGTTGTTTGATAGAGTTTTCCATCACTCCTTGTGCAGTACAATCCTTGCGGAGGAGAAGGCTCAGCAGGAGGAGCGCAGCCGTATGGAGATGAGGAGACAGGTTCCTGTATCCTGGGACTCTGGAGGCTCGGACGAAGCACCACCCAAAGTAAGTCAACAATCTGATGTCCTTATCAATGTGTAACTACAAAAAAACATCAGTTTTATGTCATTGGATTGTTCGTGTGTTTTTCATGTTTGTACATTTATGGCCGCCTGAGTTCATCTGGAACAGATTTATTACCAAGGTTAACAGCGTGTCACCATTTGTCGCTCTAGCACATGGTGTCTAGTTAGGAGTAGTAGTATGCCTGTGTGTATATGTGTGTGTTTTAAATTACATAGAATCATTTTCTGAAAACTAGGTTTTATTCAGTTTTTTGAATCAAAGAAAAAGACTATAAATGTATTTCCTGTTGTGATTTATTGATTATTGCGTCTCTTTATAGTTATAGTTATTCTCTTTGATTATAACCTCAGCTCTCCAGTGCCAGGTCACATCTTCTGTCACGTAACATCTCTGTGTCTTGGATACAACAGCATTCTAGTTTCTCATTTCTTGTGATTTTTCTAAGATGAGGTCTGAAGTACTAAGACCACCAAGACAAATTCTTCCACACTCTTAAAAATAAAGGTGGTTCAAAAAAGGTTTTTCACAGTGATGATATAGAAGAACCATTTTTCAAAGAGCCATGTCTTTCCTTCCTTTTTGTAATCTGAAGAAACTTCTTTCACCACAAAGAACCGTTTGGGAAACAGAAAGATTCTTCAGATGTTAAAGGTTCCTTTTGAAACCATTCTATGGCATTATGAGGCACCTTTATTTTTAAGAGTTCATTTTCTGTTTGCTTAATTTAATACAAAGAATATAGCTACCTTAGTTAGTACATTAAAAGTTATATTATTACATTTACTTGTTTGATTTGCAACCAAGAGATTTTTATTTCTATATTTGAATTTGATTATGGCTCACAAAATGTTCAGTGTGATTTCAGTCTTTTGGAGCCCACTGTGTGTTACATATGCTTCCCATATGCAAAAATGCTTCTTCCCATGTGGTTCTCTGTCTTCGCTTCTCTCTTCATCTGTTTGAACAAGCTGCAGGGACAATAAATATTATTAGATGCGTCATAATCTTTCCATATTTCTGTTAAATTAAACACAGGTTTAAGCTCTGTTGACGAATTCAAAGAAATCAGTCACTGATTGTAAAAAAACAAAAACAAAAAACTGGACAATAATTCGGTCAAATTAAGCCTTTTTTGGGTGAAAATGAATACAAGCATGAAATTAAGTCTTTCATTTTGTGGAGTCGATATGTAGCAGTTTTGAGATCTGGATGTGCTAGTGTGCTGACTGTGCTCCTCAAAGATGATAAAATTCTTTTAAAAATATGCAAATTAATGTGCATTTAAAATGTGTAGTCTTCGTTTTCTGGGATCAGTTTAACCATATTGATGACTCATGGATCCTTTCACAACTTCCTTATTTAGTAGAAAATACACTGCCAATTAAAGATATTTTAAAGAAATGACCTATAATATCTGATATAAAATTTTGTAATAAAAAATATGAAATGATGTAGAAATTCAGAAAGGATAAATAAAAATGTATCTAAATTGACTGTAAAGACATTTATGAAGTTACAAAAGAAAAATAAATAAAATAAAATCTCTTAAGCTTTGTATTCATCAAACAATCCTGAAGAAAACAAAATATAATATTTCCACAAAATATAAACTTTTTCACCAATGATCGTGAGCCGGGCTGATCTCTTCATCTGCTCTGTGTGTGGCTTAAAGCACCTCATACTCTTACTTTCACACACACTCTGCTCTCTGTCAGACCTGCCAATCATCCTGTCCAGGCGCTGATGTCTGTTTGTGTGGCCACACCTGCCCCCATGTTAATGACCAAACCGAAACTGCGTTCATGCATTCCGTGCCTTACTAAATTTCTGCCTTTGTCATCCCTTCTGTGTTTACTTGTGTTGTTTAGCTCATCTTTCCTTGTGTGTGTGTGTACGTGTAGCCCTCCCGCAGACGCCCCCTCCAGCACAGCTTCAGTATGGACTGTCTGTCTGCGCCTGCATCTGCTGCTTCTCACCCTCTACAGCAACCTTTTGGTTCCCAGATATCCCTTTGCATCCGCCAGCCCAAGCCGCCTGCCTCTCCTCTGGGGCCATGCGATAAAACCACCATTAACCGATCACCCCAAACGCTACACCAGTACACTCATGCTAATACACAACAGCTTAGCGTACATCACCAGCGTTCGTTCCCGCAAACCCAGACCCCGCTTCTGCTTCAGCCGTTACCGCTGCACTGCTCCCTGCTGTTCCCTCAGGGGCCCAGAAGGACTCCCTCTTCCCCCCCCAGTGCCACCCAGCCTGCTTTCTTCGACCCCTACTATCCCTCCATGCAACAGCTGAGCCTGACCCACGTGCCCTACAGATTCTCACAGGCAGGTGTGCTAGGACTGTTAGCGGGGCATCCCAAGAGTTTTACTGTAGCTTCTTAATTTGCACAGGTGCTTTTATTAGTGCTTGCTATTTTTAGCTACAGATTTAATGTTATAGAGCATAAAAAACGTATTGAAAAGAAAGGCTTATTCGTGTAATCAAACTTTAATACAGTAAAGTCATTAGCTGCTCTTTACTGTGACTCTCAGTTACTGTGATACCTGTGTAGTTCTCATTTAAAAGAGATTTTAGACTATTTCAGTCATGATCAAAGATGATTTTTAGGCTGAAACCAAGTTAAAGCTGCTACGTAGCTTCAGATAGCCTTTCAGATAAAACTCTATGGGAAAACTGCATGTTGCCTCTTCAGTGCATGTAAACTAAACTGTGTGCCAGACCTGTATTAAAATTAAGCATTGACCAGCCATAGACCTGTGTGTTTTTTTTTAATCTTAAGTTTAATATCAAAGATGCTTTACACTTTATTTTTTGGAAACACATACTCTCATCCGCATTCCCATAACATCATTCTTAACAAAAGGAAATTAGTTCATAGGGCAGTTAAGTGATAAAAACCTTTTTGTTTTGTTTTTTGGTAGTTTTTCCAATAGTGACAATAATTCCCATCACAGTCATGCCAGTGCTCCTGTGGGTTTTTTCCTCATATTAACCCTAATCTGTCCATTTAGTGTATGTTGCTGTATGTTGTCACCCACTTTTCTCCTTCTGTTTCCTCCTTTGCTCATCTGGAGCTGTGGTCAGTCGACTCTCTCTATGAACGTGTTTATAAGGTAGATCAGTCCGTCTGCTGTTTTCCCGCCCACAGCTGAACACAGAATATCCCAACCAATCGGATGAAGACCACCTCCTGTCAATCAGCATTCATTTTCCAATCCACTCCCTCTAATCTATAATTCCCGCCCATACACAATAAAACTATAATAACATTTCAGAAATAACATATGCATTGTGGTAACATTAACTAACTGCTTGCATTTTGTTCGACTGTTTTAAATTCTTCCCCTCAACAGCCTGAAATCTTCATCCACACAAAATGTACAAGAATTTTGTGTGCATCTGGTGGACTGTTTTTAACAGCATCTCCTAACATTAACCTGATTGGTCGAAAATGTGTTTGTATACTGATATAGTCGTGTGTATGATTACAGCCCAGTCGGCCTGGTTATCCAAGTCCCCGTTCCAGTGAAGGATACTACCCTAGTCCTCAGCACATGGGCCAGCACAATCATTACCAGGTACAGTTCTTGCATCAGTCTTATGCGGATTGGTAAATTCACTAAGGATGCAGCAGGAAACTAGTTGGATTGCAGGTTGTTTAAAAAAGTTATACGTTTTTTCTGTATGTGTTTTTGGCATGATGTAGATGGCAGGGCACTCTGGCCCACACGGCTTGCTTCCAGTGCCAGGTGGGATGTACCCACCCCAGGCCGCAGGGACCGGACTTGATCCCCACGACGGCTGGAACCATCGCAGGGCTGCTCAGGATCACATGTGGAATCCCAACATGGAGGTTAGAATTCTGGCGGTTTTCTGAATGGTAAAATCTAAGATCCATTTCAAAAGTGACTGAGCTGCCAACATAAACAGCATTTTTAGGCATCTCAGAGATGCTCCAAATGTGAAGACTGTTTTAAATGTTAATAACAAATGTTCGAGGCCTTTCAAGGCAGCTCATTTTGGCCAAAGTCTAAGGCTGCACAAAGTTTGTCCAAAGTGTGATCTGGAGTGTGTAATCTGATTCTAAAACTGAAACATTTGTATTTAATTAATTGTAAAAATACCTTTGAACATTGCATCAAGTACTAATAAACTTTACTTTTAATTTGAATTATCACTGTATTACTATGTCTTTGGAAGGCTTTAGACACATTCACATTATTTCATATGTGCTTGCAATGCAGGTATTCCCAAACTTTTTGCTCATATATACTTCTTTCACTTAATATATTTACCTGAAGCACCCCCTGAGATTTTAAAATACTTATTTTAATAATTAAATATCACATTCTCTGACATTGGTTAACTGTCACATGCCGTGCAGGTTAACAAATCAAATATGACTTTTTTTTTGTAAATAATTTATTTTGATTTTGATAGTTTGTTATTATTATTTTACTTTGACATTTTTATGATTTAATTAATCATAAGTAATCTGATCTTAATCAGTCTTATATTACCTAAAGGGCCTGTTTCCCGGATAGGAATTAGATTAAGCCAGGACTAGACCTTTGCTAATTTAGGACATTTAAGAATTTTTAG
>JAUCMS010000028.1:13053700-13068204 GCA_032357445.1 Enteromius radiatus | reverse complement strand
ATTAATTTAAAGTCAGGTTAATAGCAGGTGTTTCTACAAAATAGATAAGCGACAAGACTTTTGTCAGGGACTGTATTGTGCAGGATCACTGAACATGCCTTTTGTTGCCCAGAGAGGATAATGCACCCAAACATTTTGCAAGTTTTTTTTTAAACCTATGAACTGTTATCATTTCCCTGCAAAGTCATCTGTCGTCACTAAAATAATGTGTGTAATAATGTTATTTATTAAATGTTATCTTACCCAAAAATTAAAATCTGCTAAAAATGTATGTGCCAGGTTGTAGATGAGTTTTCTGAGCATATTTGAACACATTTGGAGAAATTTAGTGTTACATCAATTGCTCACCAATGGATCCTCTACGGTGAATGGGTGCTATCATAATAAGAGTTCAAAAAGCAGATTAACACCACATTAATCCACACAGCACCTGTTCATCAATTGATGTCTTGTGAAGCAAAATGGTTTTTTTTGTAATAAACAAATCTATCATTAAAACGTTTAACTTGCTTTATACTAAAATACATACCTCTATACATAAAATAACTTACTTATATTTTTGATGAAATCTGAGAGCTGCAACACATCTAACACATCTATGTATGTTCAAGGCCCAGAAAGGTAACAAGGACATTGTTAAAATAGTCAATGTGACATCAGTTGTTCAACCCTAGTTTAATGAAGCTATGAGAAAACAAAAATAAACGCTTTATTCAGCAGTTTATTGTCTTTTGTGTAGGTCTTAGCCATGTGTTCAGGAGAAAAAAAAGCTAAATAGAATATTTATGCACTTAAATAGATTAAATTATAAATAAAAAAAAAAACACTAATAATTAAGCACATAGCAAAATTACTCAAACATAAACATTTAAATATACAAAAAACTCCAAATATAAAAATAAAAGTTAATTCAAAATATTAATAAATGCTATAATATTATATAAATCTTGTATAACACTTATATCTAAAAATCACAAAAAACAATGTTTAATTTGAGAGCCCCACTGGAGGTTAAGTCAATAATAATTTACTTTTCATTCCTTTATTATCTTAAACATGTCAAAAGTCTAAATGTATACCACTTTTATATTAATTTTATGGTTTTATTTTGTCCTTTTTGGAGCTCAATATCCTGTGATCATCATAAACTGTAATTGCATTAGGCATGTGGGTAGATAAAGATTAAATAATGACAGTACTGTACGTTTGCTTTTCATTATATCATTGTAATTTCAGCATTCTCATCATGAAAATGATGTGTATTTCAGGAAGTGGGATTAGCACTGAGAACATTGCTGGCCACTGTGGATGAGACGATACCTTTACTACCGGTTCACACACACAGAGAGGTAAACGCATTCACAAACTAACACTAAATACTCTCATTCCCAACGTCCTTCCTGCCAGCCCGGCTAACTGTCTTCTTTTTCCTCGTCAGATCGAAATGGCTCAGAAGCTTCTAAATTCAGACCTGGCTGAGCTGATCAATAAAATGAAGTTGGCCCAGCAGTACGTCATGACCAGCCTGCAGCAGGACTATAAGAAACAGATGCTAACAGCTGCACACGCACTCGCCGTAGATGCCAAGAACCTGCTGGATGTGATTGACCAGGCCAGGCTGAAGATGTTGGGCCAGGCACGACCGCATTAGCCCCTGCTAGAGGACACGACTAATCATGTGACGCCCTGGAAAAACACACCAGCACAGACTTGTACACTAATGGAGTCTCATGGGCCCTTCACTACTCACTGACCCTCACGTTTAAGCTGCACGGTAAACCACGGGCGCCCTGAGGAGGGCTCTGTATTTATTTAACGGATGAACCGGACCAGATTCATCACGATTGGATCTCATAGTGAGCCCATGACCGGACGCTGAGAAGGCGATTCTGACCTCCGCTATGAGCTTTAAATGTCTCTGGAGGAAAAGAGACACTCTTACACTGTATCTAATATGTCTGTGTTTCGTTGACAAGCCCGAGCTCCGCAGCCAGACCACACAAACCTAGATCCCACTCGGGTTCTGGCTCTAGAATCATAGAAGTTGAGACTCTTTTGCACAGTAGAACTTGAGTTGAGACTGGATTCAAAAAATCTGGGTTTGCTTTGCGCACTCCCACGCTTCTCCCTATAGGACTAAGAGGGATGGCATTGTATATTTGGGCCTTGTGCCACCTAGAGGTAAAATAAAGCTATGACTGAATTAAAAAATGAGTCTGAGTTGTCATGTTCCTGGTTTGAAATGAAAAAGTAACGAGATTATGATTATTGATAGGAATGTGAGAAAGATAGGTTTAAATATACTCTGTGTGTGTGTGTGTGTGTATATATATAATATATATATATATATATATATATACAGTATATAAACTAGACTTTCTGTTTCAATAGAAAATATGTCGTCACATCACAAAATTTTTACAGGGGTCACAATTTCACTGTTTATATATATATATATATATTATATATGGGTCAAAGTTGTCAAGATGTCTGCATCAAAAGTGATTTTATGTCCATAGAAAGTACATTTTTGGAGAATAAAATGTTGAAATTTGGTTAAAATAATTTCATTTTTTGGTTTAAATAATTACATTGTCATTTAGTGTAACAATATTTATGTCAAAGTTCAAACAACATGCTTATTCTGGCTTGTACATATTAAAATATATAAATGTGTAAGGATGCTTATTAAATTTATTGTGCTTTAAATTCTTACCATTCTTACTAGTAGCAAGTCTTAAAAGTTTAAAATGTATTCTTTTAATATGCCAGAATGTGATTTTTGTTGTAAATATGCCTCACAAAATTGTTACACTGAATGACATTTTACTGGGTGTCTTCTGTAAATCAGGGGGAAAAAAATTATATTTATGTCATATTTATTTTTTGCTCAATTAAAATAAACAGAAAACTTTTAAGTCTTTTTGGGAAAAACAACAACAATCGTATTACACTTTTGTTTTTATGATTAAACACTTTTTTGTATTTGACCCATGTATATATCTACAGTACAAAATTTCATATCTGAATCTATGGTTTAATAAAGAGAGAGGTCATGTAAGCATTTTAAAGAACATATTTACAAAAATCTTAATTATGTGCTCCACCGGAAAATTTTTCTTCAGTGTACCACGTTTAGTCTAACGGTAAGACTAGTATACACTCATTCCTGACAAAACTGATACAAAGCAGTTTCAGGTTTCCTGTGCATTGCTATCTTAGCCAGGAGGGAATTTTTAATCAGAGTGATGATGTAGTGGTGCCACGTTTTATTTCAAGACTCATTGTCTGAATTACCGTTCAGTGCCCTGTGTTTCTGCTCTGCTGGGAGAAACTTTACTGGCCAATTACAGATGAGGACTAAATGGTGATGATATCATTTAAAAAAGGTCAAAATGCAATTATTAATGGGTATGGAAACCAATGATGCTGTAGTTAACTAAAACTATAGGAATATCAAAAACTTTGCCTCAGAAAGTTTACTTTTCAAAAATAAAATTACTAAACTGAAAGTAAAACACAAACAGAGCTATTCAAAAATGTTATAAATACTACTAGTTCCAACACTAATGCCAGTACGTCTTGTTTAATAAGTTAGAAAAAAGGTATCAACACCAAGCATATAGCAACTATTTTTAATAAAAAGCTTAATTTTGGTAGTTTTTTAATTTGTATTTTTAAGAAAACTAGAAACTGTTTTAAAAATACAATAGTTATGAATTTTCATTTATTCAATGAATATTACTGTCAAACCAAGAAAAAAAATCCAGTAGGGGGCGGTATATGAATGCACTATATGTCCAGGTCATAAAACAGAAACTGAAGCAATACACAACACAATCTATCTTTCTAAATAACCGAGACTCTTATTTTGAAGGCTCAAGTGGCGCGCTTGCGTCGAGGCTTTTATTTTAAAAGCTGTTCGTCTGTCTGTCCTCCATCAGTGAGTGTGTCTTGCTGCCGCTGGCTTCACTCGCCGCTGTGCGCCTGATTATTTTTACGCCGTCGAGTCTGGCGGTGAAATCCAGGTCATCTCCGTCGGATCGCCAGCCAGCACGGCTCAGGCTTCTGCTCTCCGCGAACTCACAGTGCCGTTTCCTCATTCCATTCTGCAGAGGTAAGGAGCTGATATTCTCCTTGTATATGTCTGGTTTTTGTGCAGATGGCATCAGATGGGTGCGTAATGATGCCAGCTGTGCCAGTGGCCCCGCGGATAGAGAGAGAGAGAGAGAGAGAGAGAGAGAGAGAGGAGCTCAGCGGGTTTAGTCTGGGGCACAAAAAGTTGTTAGGACTCTCCGACTTCATATCAGACCGACAACTGCTAGCCGGGCCATTGCAGAAGTTAAGACTACAGACTGACATATTCATATTCTTAGATAAATCAGATTGGTTATCGGAGGCAAAATTAGAAAGAAGTGTTCGTGCGGTAACAGAGACCGCAGCCGGTTGCTTTAACGGGACCCTGAATGTAACCCAGTTCTTCATCCAGACGTAATCGGGCTCATTTTGGGCCAGACAGCGCGAGCCGTCTTCTTTTTTCCCCCCCTGTCATCATAAGCTAATTATCAAATTTTGTTGTTATGTGTTAAATATTATTATTTAAAAAAAACTATATTTACAAAAAAAAATAATGCAAAAATAAAAATTGTATTAAATGTTTCGTTATTTATTGATTTTGACGGATTTGCACTTTATACTTTTAATACTATTTATTCATTTATTTATTATCTCTATGCTTTTTATTTGTCCTCTTCTAAGTCAGTAATAGAGTGGTCTTTTATGGGGTTTATGTGGCTGTATTTTATCCAAATACTTACTGCTTACTAAACTAATACTTGGACATTTAAAGTCTGTTAATATTTTGCTTGTAAGTTAGCTTAAAGTTTCTTGTAGATGCATTGCACGTCTGATAACAAGATCAACTTAGGACTTTTTTAAAATGATTTATAAATCAACATCATTTTTATCCATAGTGTAGTCATAATAGCTGTGTTTGAGTCAGAAAATAAAAGTATTATTGGCTTATTGCGATGAACAGTGGTAAAATAACCAATTTAACTTTCATTTAGACTTAAACAACAAATCAGAATCAAGTGTTTTGGTACCAAAATTACGAACATTGCTTGCATTTATTCCCTAACTCCCCATAGTTTTATTCTGTCAGATTTAATAATGTGTTAATGTGCAGTAGTTATATTTGGCTTTCTTGACTGGAGCATGATGGAAGATCGTTTTCTTTACAGACACTCATTTTAAATCACATTTGTTCATTTGAGGCTTTGATATTTACTTACAGATGTCATTTTTAAGCTCCAAAAAAGATTGAAAATGATCTTAATCATGATTGTGAAATGTTGAAATGGCTTCTTAGTAATGTCGGCGGCATCCAAAGCGATTAACATCCTATTATCTGGGCCCTATTAATTGCTTGTTAATATTTTATGCATGTGAGACTGAGAAGGGGACCGACCGCGAATGTGTGTTTGTGCCCTCCCGTCTGCCTGTGTGTGTAGCTGTCAGCTGACCCTCTCCAGACTTGGACTGAGTGTGCTGCCAGTGGCTGTCGTGACTAGTGTTCGGCCCAGTTTTAGACTCCACTCTCTGTGTCCTTTCCTGTGCGCTGCAGGTTCTGGCCCAGTTGAGAGACACAGACATGATTGTGTCATACGCTGCCAGATAGAGTCCAACAGAGCATTTATTGTAGCTTGAAGGCATCTGACGCTTATTTCACTTCTAACTCCTCGTCTGTGGCTTTCAGTCATCGACTCTGTGTCCCGCTTGTCTCCAAGGGTCGTTGCCTCATGTTCATTCTGTATTTATGAATGTGAGCCGTTCCTCTGCGTTACCCCTGAATGACGTTTATCGACACAGAAGGACACTTTCCACTCCTGAAAAATGAGCTTGTGTCCCAGCTGTGATGTCATCCGCTCCAGGCAGACAGCGAGGTGTGTCAGAGTGTCGGCTGATGGATCTGCGGTGGCATCGGGCCAAGTGTAACAGTGAGTCGTGGAGGCGCGTGGAGCTCAGGGACTGAAGAATGATATATCGGTCCAAAGCGTGAGGGAAGCTTAACAGGACTTACGGTACATCAGCACCTGTCTGCCTTCACAAAACGCACTCTGTTGGCCACGGACCGCCCAAATTACCCAGCAGGCTTGCTGAGTGATCGTCACAAATGGGCAAAATGTTAAGCATTTGTTCCTTTTTGTTTATTTTTTTAATATGTATATTTTCACTTTAGGTTAATTTATCCTCAATATAAAAAAAATAAATAAATAAAATGTAATTTAATATTAATTGTAGTGGTTTTTACTATGGAATAAAGAAATAACTGTACCATAATGATACATATCATATTCCCCTTTTTTTAATGCATTTAACAGTTCTCCCCCATTTTCTTACTTATGTTGAATATTTAATGGCGCATTCTTATTTTACAGTTCTTTTATTTTCTACATTTTTTTTTTTAAATCTTTTTTTTTTTTTCAGTGACATTTACTGTACAATAGGCCTTAGTTTAAACAGATATTTAAGCAACTTTTGCAAAAAATGCCTTGTAAGCAAACATTACAGGTGTGCATCATGAGTCATGACACAGAACAATGATACTGACATATTTTAAGATATGTCACAGCAAGATATTATCAGTTGAGATGGCTCAAATATGCATTTTAGTCTGGGACTAGCTTAAACCTTGTCTGTAAAATCAGGGGTATATCTGTATGTTTTAGGTTTTAAATGTAAAAATTTTAGATTTGTTTCAGTAAATATCTTAAATAATAGTAGTGTATTACAATGCATATGATAAATAATTTAATAAGTGTTAATTACATTTATTAAAAATAATTAAAAACACATTTTTAATGCAATAACACTGTTAAATCTTTAGAAACATTTATTCAAAATAATGAATATATATTTTTCATTCATATATTTTTTGAATGTTATGATTTTAAATTTTTATTTTTAACTTATTTTGACAAAAATTGTAGCAAGTATTCATAACAAATAAAAGTAACTTTTAACTTTGTGTTATTGACCAATAAATTGTAATGTTTAATTGTTTGCATAGTGGCTTGAGAATATTGTAGTGGTAAATCGAGCACTATTCTGTTGGTGTGTGAGTGATTTGAGGCTGAGAGCTGGGACAGCAGCCCACTCTAGACCGGAACACTCACTGCTTGTGGGAAGAAAGCTTCCTGTCTCGCTGAGAGCCGTCTGTCTGACGCGGAGTCATCGTACGCCAAGCTTCCTGTCTTGCTGCGAACCACATCATCTGGCCTCTGGCACTGAAACGTCAGGTGGCATAAGGGCTTTGGGTAGGAGCCGCACACACGCTGAACCGGGATCAGCTGTCGTACTGCAAACCCTGCTGTCTGTCATTATCTGACATGCTGCAGAACTGGACCCAGATCAGTGTAAGAAAGGACGCCCCAGAGGATCTTAAAATTACTTGTGCCCCCCTCAGAACATACTTAGACTGGAGAGAAAACGGCGCAGCCAAAAAGAGCGGCTCTCAGGCAGTGATCACAGCCGGACACTTATGGATTGTTCCATGGAAAAGGTCACGCCACCTATGTGTTCACTGATTAGTCTCCGTGGGTTTAAAAAAACCCTTGTTATTTTGCATAAGTGCACATCTGCTTTTTAGTAGCAAATAGCTCTGCTCTGTGCTTGTCAAGCTGATGTTTCGACACTTTTTGGGTTCGGATGAATGTCTCTCAAAGTCCTAAGACTGATCCCTATGGTTACTTTCAGAACAAAGACATATGGCAGAGATGGTCTGATAGGGTTGGGGTCCCTGGTTGGCATCCTGTGGTGGGAGACAGATGGAGGCATGCCGGGGCATGAGGGGAGCGGTGATAAAGACACTAACTATCCCTCAGCTTGTGCAGAGCTAAACTTACTATTTTATGTTATTTTTGGAGGGTTTTTTTGGCTTTTATCGCTGCAGGCGATCTTCGCAGCTCGCGTCCTAGTGGCATTGTGTTAATGCAGTGCTGCATTAATGGCATATTTGTGTAGGCTAACCCGGAAGTTAGCATTACACCGGTTCCCTTGGTTTCTGAATTGTCATTCCGTGTCCAACAAAAGTGTTTTGTTTCTCACACATTTTGCTCATCATGACAATCTTCACAAACACTTTTAGGAATTTTGAAGCCTGAATACAGTGACCAGAAGTAAAGGACCTTTCATTCAGAATGGAAAAAGTTGTCACAAATTCTTGGCGTGATGTCAGTTTTGAATCGAGTCCATCTCTTTCAGAAGTTATTACAAGCACTCGATAATGATGTTAAGGGGGTTTTAAGGAAAAACATTATCACCTACGTTTTCAAATGTAGCTTGGTAATAATTGTATTTATATTTTAGGATGTATATTTGTAAACATTATAGATAGTTTGTGTTTCCATATAATACAAAAGATACGTATCTGAGGAACAATGCATTGCTGCTCGGCGTGACCTTATTTTCAGGTGTAATTAGCAGAATGCAATCCATTGTTTCACGTTCAGTGTGAAAGCACCGTTTATCTGTGATTTCGTATCACAGCCAGTAACAGCCTTAAAGCTAAATGTAGGCTGTAAATTAACTACATTGCCTGACTTTAATGTCACCACTATTAAGCCTCCAACAGTAAAAAAAAAAAAAACATTTTCCTGGTAGTTTGAATATTTTGCAAGAGCAAGATATAAACATACAAAAGTGGACTAGTTAGTAGATGAGTATATTGGTTCAGTTTGATTTAAGTTCCCCACACAACCCATGTAGTCCCATTTAGCCATTTGTTAGCAACTGTCTTTTTCAGACAAGTAAAAGCTTATAAAAAGTTTTCTGCCAGTTCTTTAGAAGGAACATATTATGGGTTGCCACAGGCTACATACAGTTTTGAATAATGTAAAGAATTATTTCTGACTTATTCATTACCATTAATTCTACAGAAATAGGGATGAACTAAAAATAAGTGGTAATTCTCACACCGTTATCGATGCATGTGAAGCTCAAATCAAACCCCTTCAGAACTTTTCTGTGAGTTTCCATTGGAAATGAGGGACTTCGCATCTGTTGTGTTACAAATGTCCATCTGTCAGTACTGGAGTGTCCAAAACTACAATGTACTGTATAATTTTGGGGAAAATTAGGTCCTGTTTGGTAAATTTCTCGTAGTTGTCACTTATTCATCAGCTGGAAATGTTGGGGGAAAAAACTAATTCAGGCTGCTTTTTTTTTTTTTTTTTTTTTTTGTGATCAATCAGTATCACTATTTTTCCAAGTATATTTACATTTAACGGAGATTAAGATGTGAGTTAGAAACCCATTACTGCTGTAGTGGGGGTTCGAGTCTTTGTAATGTCTCTGTCTCTCTCTCTAATGCTTCAAAGATGATCTCTGTTCTGATACAGGACACTGCAGCACTCTGCACCAAGCTCTCTCTCTCTCTCTCTCTCTCTCTCTCTCTCTCCCTCCCTCCCTCCCTCCCTCCCTCCCTCCCTCATGCTGCAGCTTGACTTTGACATCAGCTCTTCTAGAGGACATCGTAAACACAAACTTTTAGGACTATAATTATTTACAGCATCTCTAGTTGGCTAAATCACCCTTCATAGGTCTGAAAGAAGGTCATGCGTCATTCTAACCATGCAAAGTCAGACAGAGCTGTTGTCAGTGTCAGTTTAAGATCAACCTCAGTGTTAATCAACTATTCTACACTACCATTCAAAAAGTAAAGTGTCAAATGTTTTTATATGAGCTAAATTGCAGTAATATTTTAATTTTAAACATTTTGAAATCTAAAATGCATTTGTTTGATGACAAAGCTTTAGCAGCTGTTACTCTAGTCTTCAGTGTCAGAGATCAGTCTACAAATTACATTTGGTGCTAGAGAAACATTTCTTATTAAGATTGAACACAATTTATTAACATTATTGAGTTGTACATGAAGTAAAAAATTTGCGTTTGTTTGAAACCAAAAATCTTTTGTAACAATGAAATTGCATATAATCTATTTTATTTCAGCAATTTAATGACACTTTTGCTAAATAAATGTATTAATTTCTTAAATCAGTAAATCTTATTTATTTTAATTTTTTTTTATTTACCAACCAACAAAAAATCTAAAATCTACTATACTTTTGTTTCTAAATCTAATGAATTTCACAAACATTTTGCAATTCAGTGGCATCAAAAAGTAAAAGTACTGATGTTGAATAAATCCCACTTAAAAAACATCAACAGATTTACTCCGTGTTGGAATGGATGGTATGGAGAACCCCTTGAGAACAAGTGTCTGGTTTGAGCTAATGCTAGACTTGACCTCCGTGACCTCTGCGGTGTGCACCGCTGCAGAATCCAGTAGAGCAGCAAAGGTCTAGCTGTCTAGACGCTGTAGGCGGAGTCCCAGAGGGCTGTCGATTGATTGGCTGAGAGGAGAGATCCTGAAACTGATTAGACGTTCACTTCAAAGGCTCGTGTTTGTTTGTGTCTGTGTTTCAGTTTTGCTTGTGTGTGTGTGTGTGTTCCTGTGCTGTCTGAACAATACAGTTTTAGGAGGACGGATTGATTTTGTCTTTTCCACCCACATGGCTCCAAATTTGATTGATTTTATTTGCCTTATCTTCATGTTTCATCTCATCACTGTGCTCTAAATAACATATTATGCAGTTGTCAATGTAAGACCTGACCTGATCAATAAAACCATTAATGTTTTCAGATCACTTTAGTGTGTTATATATTAAAGGGTAATCACTTTTCTTTTTGGGTGCAGAAAGGAAGTCATCTCATTCGCTGTTGCTAAGGCAACCAAAATCTCCAGCATATTGCATAAAACAGACTTTAATACAACCCACATTTTGCCTTGTTGGCAGTGCAGGATTGTTAAGCTAAATAAACTGTTCACTTAAGAGAGGTGGGCCGAAATACATAAGAGGTGGGATTAAGCGCAGTCACTCAAATTACTGCTAAGGGCAAACAAGACCGAAAAAACATACAGTGATCACAATAGAGCAAAAGAGACTGTCAGGAGAAAGAGGAATGCAGGTACTGCTGTATTGAAAATGATAGGCTGTCAAAACAACATCCATCCTGACACTGTGCAGACAGGCACGTTGTCATAAATTCATTCAGTTGTATCTATTCTAAACTAGCTAGTGTCTGAACAGAGACCAGTTTCTGTGTGTGTGGTATACAACGTGCCTTCCTTTCACTTGTCTTCATCTGTTTTTCTCTGTGAACTTGATAAACACAAACAGTGCTTTATTCATGTGTGTATTTTTTCAGAAGTACTTTCTATAGCCAGACATTTTACCTCTACGCTACTATCAGAACTGAATAATCTGTAATTCACACATGCGTTTTTCCAAAAGTGTGGGCGCAAGATCTTTCCTGCACTACTTATTTAATGGTGGGGTAACGCTGTCACTGGATCCACTGGATAAACTATTTAAACATTACTTTTTTGCATCAGAAAACAACTGTTACAATTTTTACTACAGATTCAATAATGAAATTGACTAAATAATGTTGTTCCCCTTAAGAGTGTAATTACCTCTTAGATCCTTTAATTTGCAAGAGGTGTTAACTTTGCAGCCTCAAATAGGTTGTTAAGGTCT
This sequence comes from Enteromius radiatus, assembly GCA_032357445.1. NCBI lineage: Eukaryota > Metazoa > Chordata > Actinopteri > Cypriniformes > Cyprinidae > Enteromius > Enteromius radiatus. The sequence goes on along the minus strand of JAUCMS010000028.1, from coordinate 13,056,601 downwards.
TTTTGAAATGCTTTGTTCTGTTTCATGTCAACCATGTCGGCACTAAAACCTAAACATGACTGGTTCTCACACACACAAACACGCATCTATAAACTGACTAACCCAGACAGCTGAGTCATCATTTGTTAACCTGCAGATCCTGGTTGTCAGGTCAGCTTAGGTCATGGGCAGGAAAATGGTTAATCTGTCGGATCAACCGCAAGGCATGAGCACGATGGCCTTTCACTTGGTTTTTCTGGTTGCCTGGACCATGGAGTTTTTCTTTAGCAGAAGCTGTTAAAATACTCCAAGTAAGAGAATAAAACATTTTATTTTATTTGGTAAAAAGCTGTGTGAGTGGGGTAATGTAAAGTCAGCTGGTTGTTATTGGCAAGTAAACAAATTTAGGCTGATACAAAACCTTACTGTTTCTTGCCCGAGTCTTAATCACCCTTTTGAGGTTTCTTTTGAGACGGGCTGCCAGGCAAGGTAGCAGCTATTAGTCATTTTTACTAATGATTAATGACATGGGCTGTTATGATGTTTGAGTCTGGCTGGATGATTCAGTTCAGCGAATAGTTGTTCCTAAGAGCTTCATCATGATTTAACCAGGCACCGAGAGTGAGAAAGAGACAGACCCCCTGCTGAGATCACATTACACAGACAGACAGATACAGAGAATATTTTAGCAGGCGTTTATTGCGGTTGTTTTAGTGGTTTTCAGCATGGCTGCTGTTCAGCCTATTCATCAAACTCTGAGAGTCTCTACAGGTGGAGGCTTCTTTGTCCTAATGTGATTCAATGTCTGCTTCAGTTTGTTAGTTTTTTATTTTTGTTTGTTTGCTTGTTTTTTGCTTGATTTTCTGTCATTTTATTGGGCATAAATGTATACTTGGAGCATCTATTCCTCTAAACATCTTCACCAAAGAAAGCACTTAAATTCCAGGAACATTTTTCTTTTTTTTTTCTTTCAGTAAGGGAAAACATTGTTTTGTCCAGGAAACAATCACACTTTTCAGTCACATGTTTAAAAGGTTACTCTGAGATCCATCAACACCAATGAACCTCTCACAAGAAAAAGAATGGTTCAGTTTATATTTGATTTCAGATGGCAGATTATTGTTGAATTTTAATATCTGCAATTTATCATTAGTTGTCATAAACATGAAAATAATTAACTTTATTCCATTATTATAGAATTTAGAAAAGAATAAGTTTTCTATGTCAATATACTTGATTCTTAATGATAAAAAACTATTTATGTATAAGCTCTATTTATAGAATAAAATTTTTATATGTCAAGATATAAGTTAATAATTAAAAATAATTTGATTATATTTTTAGTTTTTTACATTACTAGTCTGAACAAAGCTTTTAGATACTGGTTTGCTCTTGACTGTGAGAGGACAACCACTTAGGAAAGGAACTCATGGAAGAACAAAGAGATAACAATGAAGAAAAGTAAATCTAAACATCTGGCAGATGTTCATCTGTTTTATCTGGGATGACCATAGTAGTGTCCTGAAACAACCTCGCTTGACTGTGTGTGTGTGTGTGTGTGTGTGTTTTAGACTTTGTTTGATTTGGATGGCGTTCTCCTGTTTCACGTGTGTGAAATATTATTTATTGTGAGTTGGATCCGTGCGCGCGCTGTGTGGCTTGCGGCAGGGGTCAGACGAGGTGAGGGCTTGCCGTGTTTCTAAGTAACACAGCCGATGTGTAGTCGGCAGTCTGGGCTCAGCACGGTGTCCACTGGGATGTCGGAGAGCTTTAAAGGTTGTCTGAGGACACATACTGCCTTGTCCATGGCTCTAGTCTTCTCCAAATGAAAATGGAGCTGTTCTTTTTTTTTTGTTTGTTTTTTTTTTGAGATGTTAAATCAATGATATTAAGCCACAGAAACATTAGCTGTGGCTTGTGATAACTCTGTGTCCAGTAAAGTGTTCTAGTGTGTTATGTAACAGTCATTAATGGCTGACGCTCCTGCTGGGGATTGCAGACGCTAATGGGCATCTCTTCACAGGATCTTGATGTTTTGTTGCTGGTAAAGATGTGCCGTAAGATCATAAAATGTTGATGTGTTGAACCCCTGCTGTTTCTAATTTTTGCTTAATGAAACACCCGTGTTGTGTTTGGGCTTTTTATTTATTTATTTATTTTTAATCTCTGTCTCAGAACTTCTGCCAGATCAGACGGTATCTTTGATGATTATAACTATAGTGGTACCCAGTAGTTTTCAGAATTTTGGAGAAAAACAATGGTACAGGATTAGAACGTACTTTTGATATTGGTCTTGTTTTATAAGTTTGAATATTTGGGGTCAGTGCATTTTTTACCTTAGCAAGTATGCATTTGATATAATATAATAAAATATAATTATTTATATCTGTAAAGCAAAGCTGAACTGTCAGCATCATTAAATAAAGAAGTGAATTAAATAAATAAGCTGAGTATTTAAAAAAAAAATTGTTACAATATACATTACTGTTCATTATTCAAAGTTTGGGTAAGTAATTGTTTTCCATCTTTTTTTTTGTAAAGAAATTAATAATTTTATTCAGCAAGGATGTGGATAAAAATTGATAAAGACTTAGAAAAGATTTTATTTTGACCCTTTCCTTAAGACAACAGTCTACTCAAATTTCATCTTATGAGTTTTGAGGGAAATATTTTAAAATACTAATAATAAATCAACATATTTGAATAATTTTGAAGGATCATTTTACACTGAAGAATGGAGTAATGGGTAATAAATTCAGCGCTGCTTCACAGTAATAAATTATGTTAAATTATATTAAAATAGGAAAACAATATTAGAAATTATCTTTTTTTTTCTGTATTTTTTTAAGTGCTGGGCAATGATTAATCGCGATTAATCGCATCCAAAATAAAAGTTTTTCTTTACATAATATATGCGTTTAT
>JAUCMS010000028.1:13036326-13050414 GCA_032357445.1 Enteromius radiatus | reverse complement strand
AAAAGAAACCTTTCATTCCATATTCATGTTTTTTTTTTTTTTTTTTTTTTTCTGTAATTGTATTTTCTATCCCCTTTCACTAACTTGACCCTTTTAAACCTACCTGTCATACAAAACTTTCTGCATTTTTAATTAAATCTGCATTTTTTTTTTTTAAGTTGTATTCTGTATTTTATATAAAAGCTTGTTTCCTTGTGGTGACCAATAAAGGTGACCCCGCAAGGTCAAAATGTGCTGGTATTACTATAGGGCCTACTTGTGAAGACATTTGGTCCCCAAAACATCTTAAGTACCCAGTAAGAACAATGGGGTCAGTGCAGTTTTGTATGTTTTTGAAAGTCCTATGTTATAATAGTAATGTTGAATATAACAGAAATATTTAAGAGTTATATTAGCAGTAATAATTCAATTAATTTATATAGCAGTTTTAATGTCATTTTCCTGTGATGGCATACAACATTTTCTGCAGCCATTACTTCAGTTTTCAGAAGTCACATAATCCTTCAGAAAGCATTGTAATATGCTGATTTGGTGCTGGAATAGGGCTTATTATTGAATGCATCATTGCTAAATTAAATGATTAATTTCTTTAAAAACAATTGTGCTGACATCAAGCTTGTGAAAAGTAGTTCAATCCACTTTTTTCAAGTTATACGTTTCCTGTCACAAAGGCCACAACAAGCCAAGGATGGAAATTTGACAAGCCCTTATTTATCAGATGTGAAAACCAGAGACTGACCCTGATTGTTATTGATTAACCTGTTTGAAAAAGAGTCATTGTGGTTTTGTGTTTGTCCCTAGAGTGCAAATTCCTGTGCGCTAACGGAAGATGTCTGAACCTGGGCTCGCAGATCTGTGATCAGCTCAACCACTGTGGAGACAACAGTGATGAGGAGCACTGCCCCATCTCCACCCAGCGTCCTGCATCTGCCATCTTCAGCTGTGAGTCCATCTCTCTAAGCATTGTTGCTTCAGACTCAGATCTGTCTGTGTTCTGGTTCTGATGAAGTCAGCAGGATGTTTTCTTGCTTCTCATTGGTCAATTCTCATCTGAATTCCTGAGGCGTTTGTATCCAAGCCACCTGCAGGGTGTGAGTGTGAGATGAGTGTTAAGTGGTGTCTCTGCACACTGAAATGCGGATTGGGACTCTGTGTGTGTGTGTGTTAAGTGGTTTGTGTGCAACATAGGATGTGGTCATATAGCTAAAATATCTTCATAGTTTTTCAGGCTTTTTGATAAAATTTGCCATTCATCTGTATGTATGGGTTAATGTCAAACTCGTCATTTTTTTTTTTTATATTTTAAAAATAAATTAAAAAGTCTAATTACTCATACAACAACTTAAATACACCTCTTCTAAGATGAGCATATTTGCTTTTGCTTTTTTTTTTGGTTAAAAAAAATATATTTTACTATTAATTCTTTAAAAAAATGTTTGACCTTTTAGTCAAGGTTTTAAAATGTGATGTGACTCAATCATATGAAACCAAAATAAATGCAAATGGTACTTTTCTATAAACTTTGCAGAGGTTTTAAACTTGATTTTTTTTCATTCTATTTTTCTAACGGTTACTCTTATGTCATTGACTTGTATATTAGCTCTTTAATGATGCAAGTGTGTGACTTTCACAGTGAATATTCCATATTTTGTCCAGCCCCTGGCGTGAGACAGTGGCAGCCAGTCAGCTTTGATCTACCACAGATCTATTGTGTCTTCAAGTTTGAGGAAACCAGAGCAGACAAGAAAGAAAGAAAGAAAAGTCAGAAAAGCACGTAGCTCTGTCTGCGTTTTTCTGTCCTGGCTGTGTTGAAATCAGTCATCTGTTCTTGCCGTGTCATGCTCCCCTGTGTTCCCTCTGCACCGAGGGGTGTCTTCAGTCAGAGCTGTTAGAGCAGTAATGCTCATTTCCCCAGCAGACAAACAGCCGCCATATACTGCTAGAGGGAGAGAGGAATGATGCTGATAGACGTTAGTGAAGACGAAATATGCTGAGAGAGAGACCGAATCTGAGGAAATGTTTAGAGTCTAATCGAGTTTGCCATCTCTCTGTCTGCAGCAGGGCCAGACAGATTGATCATGAATATAGTCTAGACACCCTGTACAAAATTTTCCCCTCTCTCTCTGCCTCCACACATTGAATGGTTGTGGTCAGGACTGTCAGACAGCCTCTGCAGGGAAGGAGGGAGTGAGAGAGGGTGTTTATCGAAGAGTATGATGAAAAGCTTTGCAGGGTTTAAGGGTGTGCAGCAATGATCTTCTTTGTCGGTGGTTTGCATTTATTGGCATCAGGTGTGTGGGAGTCAAGCTGCACAAATATCGGGGTAAAGCTTGTTGTCCATGAATTTGTCATTTTATTTCTTAATAATAAGAAGGTGCATTACGGTTAAGTAATATAGTAATAATAATAATAATAATTATTATTATTATAATACAGAGTAATATCCTAATTAGGTATTTACTAGTAGCAGTAGCCATTGTACTTACATGAAATAAATGTACTGAAGTTATGAAACAGCCTGTAATTACAGTTTGTAATTATGTAGATTATGTACAGTAACAGGCAGCTAATGTTACACATATGTAACAGTGTTACATGTATTTAAGCTGTGTACTAAGGGGTTAAATCAAACTAAGGTGCAGCTAGATAAGGTGTAGATACACATGAAGTACACTCATTTACAATTTTGATGCACTTTATTTTAAGTAGCTTATGTCTGTGTGCTTGAATTAATAATTGTGTTGTATATGGTCTGTAACACGTATATCTTTTGACTCAGACAGACTCTGTCTGTTACAAATAGGTAACAGTAGCAGCCTATTACATCTACATAATTACAAACTGTAAGTACTGGCTTAGGTGCATGGTAAATACATTTTCTTTTATGCAACTAGGTAATTAGTCTGTGTTATGGACCACTTAAAATAGTGTTATCCTATTTAGTTTCATTGTTACAGTATAATTAAACATGCTGAGTAATATTAATTAACTGCATGTACTTACTAGTAAGTTACTATTTAGTTAGTGTTAGGATTAGGGTCGGCTTGGAGTGACTAGCAAGTAAATGTAACTGTAACAAGGACACCTTAAATAGTTACTGTGTTATTAAACATAAGCGACAATAGCGTAAAGCATTATTAACTTATTACTAATATGTACTTGCATCATAAAATAAGTACAATGTAAAACTGTTGTATAATATCTGTTTATTATTATTAAACTATAGCAACTGTAATAATTCACTATAATAAATCACTATTACTATTAATACTTCTACTGTTTGTTATTGTTATTGTTATTAGTTAGCATATTATTCAACATTTTAAAAAGGAAAGAGATAGTTAATAATAATAACAATGAATGGTTTTCATTTTGGGGTTAGATTGTCTGGTGGATCTCCTAGAGCACTCATTAATTTTCTTTTAGATAAGTGATAATGGGTTTTCATTAGATACAGCGTGAAAGATGTTGTGGCTGTTTGTTCGCCCCTCAGCCGTTTTCTGCCTGTATTTGCTGGAATCGCTTTAAGAGGGATTCTGATAAAACATGACAGATTTCCACACCTTAGCTCCACAGAAGCAACCGCACTGAGTATCTTCTTACCTTAGAAACACTCCAGCTTTTACTGTGATGAGCGCAGTTACCACAAAACCGATCACGTTTGCCCTTTCCCGCCATCGAATCCCAGCACACAAGTTGGCTGGCAGAACTTTGCTGTAAAAACCAACAACAAACTTTCTCAGACATAAAACTACAAACGTTTATTCACTCTGCATAAAAGCTTGGGGTACTCTCTGTCCTCTTTGAAGGCGGCACGGTAGCGGCACGCTTTGAAGAGTATGTAAATCAGCCTCTTCAACAGTTTGCGTGTTTGTTAATGGCTCCCCTCTCCAGAGTGTGTGTGTGTGTGTGTGTGTGAGCGAGAAGAGTTTTTCAAGAGCTACAGACAAGCTGAAGTTGTCAGGCACTGGACGTTCATAGACACCATCCTGCTCGCACTGGACCAACACGTCCCACTTTGATGTCTGTCAAGGGACGAGCGTCTATAGAGCTCTCTCTCGTACTCATTTTCTCCTCACGTTTCTCCTCTACGATTTTAAAACAGGTTGATAGGGGTCAGAGGCCGCCGAGGTCACGTTTCGAGCCTTGTCTGATGTGAAGAGCTCAACAATCAGTTTGTTTGAGTTTAGGATTTCCATCACTAATCTCCATCATCTCTCATGCTAATCTGGGCCGACCGCAGCGGGCTGCATTTTCATGCTAAGGGGCTCATTACCAAACCGACGTCATGTCTTCTGTATGCAATCTGTGTCGCTTGGAGGGAGGGCAAGTCCCAGATGAAGCGTTTGAACTTCTTGAAGAGAGAGAGAGAGTGAGAGGGAAGTGCCCAATGATAGAATTGTTTGGCTTACAGGAATGTCCGACTGTAAAAGAGACTTGAATGAAGTTCGGAGGGTCTTAATCAGGGTTTTAATGACTGTGTGAATGAGACACTTGTTTGGTATTTGATGTCTTGGAGCCGGTTTGAAGAGTGTTTCGCTTTGTTTGCGCTCACTTTGATTCGCGTTATTTGACTTTTCGCAATATTCCGGATAAAGGAAAGCAATTTATCTCTGAAGATGTTTTTTAGATTTGCACTTTAAAGAATCAACGGGCCGAGCACCTGTGCGATAAATTCGTTGCACACTCAATAGCGACTGTTGTGATTTTGTGTTTTGGTTGTAAATAGTTTTTTTTTTTTTTTTCCTCCCCCAAAGCTTTTCGATGAATACGAATACTGTCAGTCCGAAAAGAGAAATCTCTGATTCCTTCATTCTTTCCTTTCCTCTTTTCTTTCCACCGCTCACTCACTCGCTCTCTCCCCCAGGTCCTTTGATCCACATCCCACACACGTCGCTGCATTAGCCGGGCTGTTTTTCAGGGCGAGGGCCGTGCGGTTCTGTATTCGTTGGCTGTCAACACCATCCGTACTGATGGGTTTCAGACAGTGTCACCTCACGCAGGCTCACAGTGGATTCTGGGATTGTTTATCGTGGCTGAGCTGGAGGTCTATCGGGCACTATTCTTCTACGTTCACTCATTTACCCAGTGCATTCATTCAGTCATTTTGTGCCGCAAACCTCCCAGTATGATGGAATCTCTCTCGGTGGCCTTCGTTCCTCCCTCGTTTCTTCATCTGTTACCTAAGTATGTTTGACCCTGTGTGTGAGTGTGTTGAGAGAGTAATGATGCAGCTGGGGCCATTAAAGATTGGGAAACTGACAGCTCTCCTCATTCGCTTTCATTCGCTCCCCTCAAAGAATGATAGACGGGGAACGAAAAAACAAGGGGAGAAAAAGAGGCAGAGCAATAAATGGAGACGTCTTAAATGGCAAGTTGCTCGGGAATCCAATCAAGTTTGGCTCAAAGACCAAAGCAAAAACAACGAGACGCAAGAAAAGCGAGTGGGGCAGAGAAAGAAAGGAGCTTTTTAATAAGTGAATTGATTGTGCTTAATGGACAAATGTGAATTAGGATCTGTATAGATGAAATTGCTGTTTACAAACAAATGTTCGGCAGAAACTCTTCCAGCTTTGTTTTTGTTTTTTTTATCAGCACTTAATTCAGTGTTTAAGTTAAAATAGCCAAAAAGTGCTACATTTGGGTTGAAGTATACAAAGTTTCCAAAAGATTGAAGAGGATTTGAGATTAGGATTTTAGGATACAGTTTGCGTTACTTTGCAGGTCTCCTCTGGTTTAATAAGAGCGCATATTAAACGTTAAATACGCCACATTGCTCAGGCTTCAGAAGTGTTATATGTGGGTATCCAGTAAGTTCATTGCTTCACCATAAACCATAATCATCATCATCCATGCATCACAACCCAAAGCATTGCTCTCATCTGAAGAATCATAAAGCACACTTTCCTTGTTAACAACACAATCATTTCAACTTCAGAATCTCTACAGGATCTAAATCTTAATGGATGAAATGACCTTCAATCTAGCCAATCAGAGCACTGATGATGTGGATGAAATTCAAGAGTTCAAACGGATGGCAACACGCTTGTTAAATTTAGAAAATTGTTACAAACCAGCTCTTATAGAGATAGTCAACCTAGTTTTTAAAGACATACACTACTTATTCAGAGTGTTCTTCTTTAAAGGCCAAGGCTTGTACTAATGTTTTTAATGCCTTTTATAGCAGCTTGCCGCTCAACCTAAATATCTGTATTTAAAAAGTGATATGAAAACTCTCTGGTATGTTGTTCTTTTGTTGTTTTTGTTTAGTTTAGTTTTTTTTATCATGTGCCCCAAAATGTTTGCCCATTTTTAAACCATTTTAAATGAGTTGGAATGCAAATGAGAAATCTTTCTCATTCTTTCTGCATTCCCTCTTCCAACCCGTTGTGTTTTTGTTCCCCTGAGGTGTTCATTTCTCACAAATATCCTCTCCTCTCTCTCCCCTCAGTGAATAAAGACTTTCATACTGAGACATCCTATTAGCTCATTTCCAGTTTACCCATAATGCCTCGTAATGTGTTTTTATGTCATATCAGTCATGGCTGTATGGATGAAATTCAGACCCTAAACTCATTCACTCTCTGATTGCAGGATGTCAGGTTGCATTGTTGCTTGAAGATGCATGAATGGAATAAATGAATTCTTAATGTGTGTGTGTGTGTGTGTGTGTGTGTGTGTGTGTGTGCGTGTGTGTATGAAGGAGAGAGAATGAAACATGAGAAGAATGTTTCCTGCTGAGGTGCTGTTTAGTTTCTGCTCTGTTTTTTTTTTAATGGCTCTTTGTTTGTTAAAAACATCATGCCAGAAAAGTGAGTTATTTTTCCGTTATGTATGTGTATGAATTACAGCAAAGCACTTGTACTCTCACTTTTTTTAATATGCATACATGCTTCATAGTTGCTCATAAGAGCAAAAGTATTAGCACCCCGACATCCAACATTTGGGCTAAGTAATTGTTTTCCTTTTTCAAACTGTTCCTGGATTCAATTCAGTTCAGGAAAGTCGCCCTAGCATTGTTATGCTCATGCATGGGCATCACCTTTCAAAAAATCTATTCGACTTTTATTCACAGTTATTGTTGACCACTGAAAGAGTCACACTTTAGAATAGCTTTAATTATGTAGTTGTTATGATAGAAGCAGTGAATGTTCGTGTCTGTTTTTCTGGGTCAGAGCTTTGAAGTTTTGGGTCAGCTGAGCTCGAGTCAGATGTGCCACTTTCTCTCTCTGGTGACCTACACACAGGAGGTGTGTCGCAGCAAACACTTTAAGCCAGTCTGCTGCGCTCTCAGCCTTGTGTTCAGTTTTTGGGAATCAGTGGGTGGTGATTGGCTGGAGGTTGAACATGTGACTCAGGGGAGTGGAGTGAAAATATGAGGGCCCTGATGTAAACATCACTTCCTCTAAACGGGAAAGGTTTAAACTCTTTAGGGAGTGGAAATGATGTGGAAAAGGGATATAAAATGAAGACTTTTGTTGATCATAATTAGATTTAGATCCAAATGCAATTGGTCACAAAGGTAAAACCACAAAAAGCGATCAATCTTCTATTAAAGGCTTAGTTCAACCGAACATCACACTAAAAATTGCTTTACTATGATGCTGAGAAGCAAAATCTGTTTAATGCAGATCACTATCTGTTAAATTGGGACCAACTGAATGAGTGTGTGATTCAGTCTGCAGTAAGAGAGCTAAAAATCACTTTATTAAAGAAAATATTAAATGTTTTTGTCAGCTCATGGTTTGCCCTTAGGCCCAGATCTGTTTTGAGTTTAGAGGCTCTGAGGTTTGAAACCGGAAATGAATTAAGCTTAGCGTTAACTTGTATTATGAGTTGTACATCATTGCTTTGGTGAACTAGACATAGTTTACTTGTAATTGTCATCATTTATTAAGGCCACACAATTAATCGAAATAAAACTGAAATGCGAGATGATTAGCATATCATAAAGGTGGTGGAGATTTAATTAAATATAAAAGTTTCAGAGTGACCATGAAGTGACATGCAAGCCTCTTAAGATCCAGTGTTTCAGAGAGGCTGAACTTCCCACAAATTCCTGTCTGCATCTGCTCTGAGTTTGGGTTGCTTGTGACGTGCATTTGGGAATGCAACATGCACCAACCATCTTCCAAAACATGTAATGAGAAGAGCTTCTACACAAGCTTTAGGGCTCCTTATGGTGGTTCGCCAAAATAAAAGCTTGGTTTAATGCTTGAGAATGAATGAAGACAGCCATACTGTACTGTAAAATTATATTTTGCCTATTTGCTTTTTTTTTTTAAATTCAATAATAATAATTTTACTTGCATCATTAATGTAATATATCTTAAGTCTATTTTATCTGAAAAATTCATTTATATTTGCTATTTAATGTTGCAACCCTTTTAATTTGCTCATTCTCATGCCATGCCAAACTCAGACCAAAATTTAATCTATTGTTCATACAAAATCTTGCATGACAGGGTTTGGTCACCATTCACTGTCATTGTATAGAACTGAAAAGCTTAATCTGCTATAAACACGTTTTTACGTGTTCCACAGACACAAGGAGAGTCACGGGGTTTCAAAAGACATGAGGGTGTGTAATGATAACACATTTTTCATTTTTGAACAGAGAACTCTTTAAATATTTAAAGCTACATAAGCTACATCAGCAACCTGGATATCTCTTGTGAAAACAAACACATGCCTTAATCACATTTCTAGTGTTCACTTGAAGGCATAGTGCTGTTACTGGCCTTTGTTTATGTTTGGTTGAGGGTTTTTGTATTTCCTACTTATAAAATTCCCGAACAGCAACACATCAAACCCCCAGGTTAGCTTCTCCTGTTTGTAAACACATAAAGATGTCAACCGGACATATGGAGTGCTGTTATTATTTAATGAGGTTTTTATAGTATTTTGCGGCGATTGGGAGTCAGAACTGACAGCCTGCTGGGCAGTGGCCCACTTCGCCAAACACACGGTTATTTGTCAGCGAGATCTTCCGCTTTGATGACTGTTTGCAGTCTCTGTGTCTGTATTAGCGAGTAGATGATGTGTCATAAAGGGGGTCCAAGAGTACGCAGGTGTTGTCCGCGAGGCCGTATGGCAGCGTCCGGGGAAGGAAGCGCTGCCATGTGGCTCGTTAGCAAAATGCTAATTATGTTGTCAGCATCATTAAGAGTCACAACAGCAGCCATTTTGGGAGTTGCGGTGCCTGCTGTTCTTCCTGTTGTGCCCCTGTGTGTGTGCGCCAGTGCAGGAGGCTGGCATTAAACCTAGACATTACCTCACTCCTGGGCAGACGACCTATTACGATGCTCAGCAGGCTGCAGGAGAGAGGTGAAAAAAACTCAATACCTGATGATTATATACACACACACACACACACACACACACACACACTGCAGTGCATCACATCTGCAGGCGGCCCATCTTGGCTTTGCAGATAGCAATCCCCAGTCATAAACTCGCTCGCACAAGCAGACAATTTCCCCTTCCTCCCCGTCTCACACGCCACGTCCTGCAGGGATTTGTGCGAATATCACAGAATGCAGATGGAAGTGTCTCTCCGATGGCTGCCGTTTTTATTCTTGCACTTATTACAGGTTATAACTGGAATGTTTTCACATGTCTGCGTCTCGCTGTTTCACAGGACTTTCCCTCTGCCGTCAGACCGGGTTGCACAATTTTATAGCTGCCACATAGGCATGGGATGGGTTGTGTGAAAAAGAAAGAAAAAAAAGAAACCTGTCATCAAGTGAAGCTCACCGTGTAATTTAGTTCTTGCTGTAATCTGTAAAACAGCACTGGTATTTTGAGGATTTAGTCATCAGCTATTTGTTGTACACGTTGTATGGTCTTGTAAAGTTTCCTTTTTGTTATGAACTATCAGGTAAACTATCGGGCTTTTTATACATACCCTTCAAGGTTGACAGAATAGGATTATGATCTTTGTTAGCCACCAGTTGCTGCTTCGCAGCATTGTGTTTTGCATTTCTATTAGCATAATTATAATTGTTTAAAGTGTCCACTAACATAAACCATTTAAACTGTTCTTGTTATACAGTTTTGCTGTTGGACTAGTTTTTTTTTTTTGGTTCAAAATGCAGTGAAGGGGTCTTCTACAGGGGGTCTGCGACCCCTAGGGGGTCCGTGGTGGTATTTCAGGGGCCTGCTGAATTTTGACTGTCATGTCAGACTACTTTTTGTTGGGTAGTAATGAATATGTGTTAAACAAAAATGTAAAGTTCAGTTAACTTTGGTAAAAGCTAAATGAAAGAATTTTCTATTGTTAATCCCAAGTTAAAATTCAATGTGTTGGACTGTATACTGTACATCAATAATGATTATTTTAAGAATGTAAATGCATTAAAATAATACTGTTCATGTCATTTATTATTATGATCCAGGTTTGAAATTTGATCAGAAAGAAGCCTGAAAATGTCGACGAACCCTGCTGTATAGAAAGATTTTTGGATAAGTGGAGACACAAGGTGGCACTGTTCATCAGAAAGCAATAGTAAACCTGTTTGGTTTCATTTAGTTTATTTTAAAAATGTAAAAAGTTTAACTTTTTTTTTTCTAAATGTTCTTTTTATTTTGGTCATATTTTGTGATGTAGAAAAGATATGGTCTGGAAGTTTATGTAGTTGCAGGTCTCTCTTACCTCAGAAACAGCCCCGGTAGCATTAGCATGCTGGGAGAATCCACCTCATTGCCCCAGAGACTTCCTCCTCAGACAGCCATTCAAATTCAGACTTGACCCCTAAACCCCCCGACTCTGTCTCTCCCCCATGTCTGCTTTAACGGGGGGGGATGTGTCTGTCTGCATACGTGTGTCGAGATCGACTCGACTTCCAGACTAGACCTCAGACAGATAAATGTCATTTTATTCCCCTGAGGGCTGAATTGCTAACTAGGGGTGAGATTTTAGGTCGAAATTTCATTTTAACATCTATGACCCAGCCAATCAGTGAAAAAAAATTATAATTATTATGTTTTATTTTTCTCCCCACTGGTTGGCTGGGTCATAGATGTTAAAATGAAATTTGAACAAGAAGAAGAGAAAAAAAAGAAAATTATTTATATTGAGATATATATTATATAAAAAGCTGTTCTATCTATTAAAAAGCCAGCCATATTACACACACACACACACACACACACACACACATATACATAGAACAGCTTTTTCTGCTTAACTCAACTTCTTTGAATTCCAGACTATCTAGCACATCTTCCTCCCCTTTGGCTCAGTGTGGATTCGGGTGTACTGCCTTGCCCCACAATAAAAGCCCATATAGCTGCCAGGTTATTTATAGACAGACTGTAGGGGCTGTAGTTGGACGGAGGGGGGCTGTAGTTCTGGACACATGTGCTCTGTGTCGCCAGACAGCGGGGTCACCCCAAGGTCAGCCTCCTACAATGCTTGACTTGACTGCTTGTGTCTGGCATTAATGGGGAGGTGTAACACTAGACACCCGAGCGCTGCGCTCGACCACCCCCTCTCAGCCGGTCACCGACAGACCAGCCGTGTATGCGAGTAGACTCTTGCAGAGTGTGGGGGTGTACAAGAGGGGGTGGAGAGAAGCTCCGTCGGCTTGATCTCACAAACACTCTGATTTTTGTGTTCAACTGGAGGGGTCAGAAAAAGAGAAAGAGAGCGGACGAGTTGAGTTAAGTAAGTCAGAACGAAGTGAAGCGGTTACCCGAGAGCATGTAGTGAGAAAAAACAGCATGTCAAGGCTGTTGCCGAGGGCTTTCAGTCTCCGTGCGAGCTGTTGGACGTGCGTACACCGGCTGGCTCGTGCACCGGTTGAAGTCTCCCGTGTACTCCATGCGAAACCTCACCGCACCGGATGGCTCTAACGTCACATGCGGATCCCAACTCCAGGGAATGGAAATTTGTGAGTCTTATTTTTTATTTATTTATTTTTTCTTTGCTAATTATGTCCGAGTTATTTTGCGTTTTGACGTCTGTGACTCGAGCTGGAGCGTGTAGTTTAACTCTGAATGTGTTTTATTTAATTCCGCCTGCAGTCTTGTCTGGCTGTCAGCTCTTATCAGCTGCTCCACGCGCGTTATGTTTCCGTAAATGTCTGATCTCGGCTCTCTGCAATCTGTCTCTGAATGTGTCTGGTACGCAAACCCAGCAGACAGTGTTTTAACTTGAGTCTGGAGCAAATGTCTCCTGCCTTCCGGACTTCATAAACACAGCACTCACAAGAAGACTGTCTACTCTAGGGGTTGCGTGCAAACATTTATGGACAGATAGAGACTGTACTGACAGCTTATTTATGACATGCATTTCTTGGTAATTGAGAAGTTGTTTTTTTTCTAATGTTGTGCCACTCTTATTTTATATGAACTATTGACAGTAACTAGTATTAAGAATATAAATGGTCATCTTGAACTCATTATAAGAGTAGTTTTGAATCTTGAAGCTTAGTTTCCTTGTTAAACGTTGTTAAAATTGATCATATTAACTGGTTCTTGCCAAAATATCATTCATTAAAGTTACTGTTCTATTTGTAAAATCTCATTAAGTTCAAAGGTTTGGGGTCAGTAAGTTTGTTTTGTTTTAATTAGTTTTATTTGCCAAGGATGCTTATACTTATAAAAAATGAATGCATTCAGAATGTTAAGAACCTATTAGGCTAATTTCTGAATGAAGTCATTTAGGAATCCTGAAATCCTGTCAGTTTCAAACTAAAATATTTCTAGGCATCATATTAGAAAAAGGATCATATGACACTAAAGAATAAATTACACTTTAATATGTATTAAAAATAGAAAACTGTTTGTTTTTACTGTATTTTTGATGCAGCCTTGGTGTGCATAAGAGACTTTCAAAAACATCTTTCAAACCCCAAACATTTGATGACTCATTTTATGGCTTCATTTGAATAGTGTTATAAGTTTGTTGTTTTGGCCAGTAACTATGTTTACCGTAGTAAGATATATTTGTTTACCAGTGAAAACTCCTTCGACTGGAAGGTCTTGCCAACAAAAGCATGTTTGGATCTAGAATTTGATATTAAATTAAGATTTGGCTGAAGCATTATGTAATATTATTAGTATTTCTGTTCATCCTTCTGTCTGTCTAGACCTGATGTCGGTGTAGTGTTCTGGTGTTCGCTTTGTGCCGTTTGCTGCTCTGGCTGGCCTGTCGGGGACACTTCTGTAAACACAGACTCTTTCTCTGTTCTTGGAGTGAAAAGTTCATATTCTGTCTGGATCATAAATTATGAATTTAGTTCTGGGGAATTCCCACACAGTAGGTAGAAAAGGCCTTTCAGTAGTTTCTCCTGCCTCTTACAGAGACTCTTCACATGCTAAACATGAACATATGGTTTTGAATTATCCTTTGAATTGTGCAGGATTTTGAGTACTTCAGGCATCTACATAAACCTTCAAAACCACAAAAGGTGCAGCTCTAATGGGAAAGTGCAAAGTTCCTGAATAAAATGGCTTTTAGACATTGAGCCAAACAGATTGTCTGTTGGAAAAGCAGACTCTCTCTTGCAGTCATGGCTCCACACTGAGCTCAGCACACTGAAAGCTGGGCCGGGTTAAGCAGCCCTGAGGTGCCACTATGAATTATTGATAAAGGCCAGTGTCGTCATGCCAGTCTGAGTGCTTTTGGCATTACCCAGGATGATCCTGATGCCCACGCACAATGCCCTGCTTTACCAAGAGCAGCCTCAGCTCACTACAACTCAAATTCGGAGATTTAGCTGATAACCAGTTTGACCGATATTTTTCTGGAATTTGACCTTTTAATAGTCTGCCTTTTTCAGTTATTGGCCTATAGTAGGCTTTTGGTTAACTTTGTAGTCAGTACTGAATATTTTCCAACCAATACCATCCATGGATTTTTAATTGTGGACAATTGCTTTAGATTATTTTTGCCATTGCTGAGAGCTTACTTTAATTGACACCACTAGGTAACAGTAAACAACACTATTTTTTTTAAATAGCATTCTTTTTTTAAAACAGGTCTCACTTCAACAATTCAACTTTCTCATAAACTACTGCTTTCAAAATTATTAGTTAATTGTTTTTCACACTGAGCATTAAAATTGTGATTGTGACCTAAAT
>JAUCMS010000028.1:12973268-13036320 GCA_032357445.1 Enteromius radiatus | reverse complement strand
AAATAAATAAATATAATATATTTATATATTATATTTATTTAAATATTAATAAATGTAAATATGTATATATATAAATAATATTTACATTTATTAATATTTATTAAATATTATATATATATAATATTGTATACATTTTTTGCTATATATGTAATGTTCCTGATGGGAAAGCTGATTATTCAACAGCATTGCTCCATTGTGTCACATGATGCTTCAGAAATCATTCAAATATTCTAATATGGTGCTCAAGTAACTTTTCTTTATCGTCAATGTTGAAAGCGGTTGTGCCGGTTAATATTTTGTGGAAACAAGATTCTTTAATGAATGGAGCACTGGAAAAGTGTTTATTTACAGTAGTACTTGCACTAGAATAGTTTTGTCCGCACTTGTCTTTGTAACAGATCTTGCTCAAAGCAAGACCCAAACCAGTAAGCTTCTGCACATCAACTGCCTTTTCTACTTGAAGCTTTTCAAAGCAGCAGTGCAGCTGGTGCAGGATCCAGCCTCAGGGAGTGACTCATTAGCCACGACAACCCACAAAACGATCTGTGCTTCGTTAGAAATCCATACTTTGTTCTTCTTACCGTTAAACAGGACCACCCATGAAGGACGACGTTTTAATAAGGTGGAGGGTGTGGCTAACAACAACAACACGGCTTTGAGGAATAAAGACCCGACTTTCTTCCTTCCTTCATCCCTCTCTCCGTCTCTCCCTTTCTCTTTCTCCTCTCGCTGAACCCGCTCTTTGGAAATGTCACCGGTGAACTCTGTCCCACCCGAACTCGAATGTTCTCAAATGGAGTAGTGTGATTCTCGCCACCGAAGCTCTTCCTGCAAGTTCATCTGGCGGTCATGAAGGAATGTTTTAGAAAGTGAGGCTTTTTTCCCCTCCCTTCCAACAGATCTTCAGAAACTCCCTTCATAGCTAAGTATGCCCCAAGGCAGACTGTTCCGCTTCTTGCACCTTTTTAGACAAAATAAAGACCAAAAAAAAAAAACGTGTCTGGCGAGGTTTTTATAATCCTGGTCATGGTTGTTAGAGTTTGTGGGCTCGGTGTGCTGATGTTTAGACCACAACATGCACCACACCTTTAGCTGTCATCTCTTTTGGTCAAGTCCACCCTTAAACCATGGCATCCAAAAAAAGCGTGGTTTATATTTTGCTCAAGCAAACTATGATTACAAAGCCGAATCTGTAATTACACATTGTCACAAGAACAGACTCCAAATCTTTGCAAAGCCGAAATATGTGCTTTTTTTTTCACAGAGAAGTCACCCCCTCCCCCTTCGACGTCTGCTCCTTTTTTCTTTTTTTTTTCCTTTTTCTTTTTTTTTTATAAATAATCTGGTTATTAATGGTGAAAGCTCCCATGTGGCATAGCTGTGGAGACCGGGCTGCGTTGGCGAACGTGGCAGTGGCACCCGGTTCAGATTGTCTGTGCTGTTTGTTTGATGGTTCCTCTGCATGGCTGGGCTGGATGCCCACTCTCCTGGTGCCCAGCAGGGTGCCAGTCTGCCAGCTTGTTTTGTGTTGTTCTCTCACTGTCCCTGCATGCCTCTGGCCTTTCATTTCAGCACACAGACAACCTGTGTGATCGCTTCTTCACAAACGCCCTCAGACAGGTTTGTCAGACTTTTTTTGGAAATTTTTCCACTGGTGCACCAAAAGGTGTATGCATCCATGAAGCAAAAGGTGGCGTATATGAAATGCCATGTAAAATCAGATCACAGATGATGAATTCTCTGTGTGAAAGATGCATGGATCTCTGTCAAGTAGTAAACAGTCAAAACGCTTATTGCCGTCTCGCCACTGACGCTCTCAATTGCCTGTCAAAACACTTGGATGTTATGTAGGAGTGTCCTGACCGTGATAGACATGCTGACAAACAAAATCACTCTACTTGTCAATTTAATCTACCTCTTCAAACGTCCTCTGCAGTGCAGATTTAGCCTAAGGTTTTGGTTTGTCTTGTGTAATGTTGTATTTCCTGTTGTAAAATAAGCTGTCTAGCCTGCAGGTAGTCAGTCCTGGCTCTGTTTCCAATAGGTTTCAATGATTAAATAACCACACAGAGTTGTGACAGATTTGTTACACGCACTACCATTCAAAAGTTGGTGTTGGGTCTTTTTGTTTTTTTGTCTTTTATGCACACACAAGTTGCATTTTTAAAAATTTAAAGGTACATAATTTGGTTTTGGGAGTCTCAAATGATTCACTCAAATCAACAATTCATTTTTCCAAACCGTGACTCTAATCTGTGGTGATTGGTCCAGTTGGTTTAATTACCTTTTCATCATATATTGTCTATATCTCATGAAGCAATGTTTGTGAGCACAGTGCTATTTGAGTACAGCCGTTACCATGGAAACAACGATTTTTACTGCTCAAAGGCAGCACCTAGTGGCAAAGAATGAAAGCGACTTGTTTCAATGATTCAGAGATGACTATCTTTTGAGAGACATTAGCTTTCTACAAGGTGCAATTTCAGAAAAAAACAATGTTTTCGTTCACTTTGAGCTGTGTTAGACGCTGTGTTTAAAGTTGATTTAAAAAAAACAAAAAAACATAATTGTTCCACTTTTAAAATGTAATTTTATTTCTGTAGTGGCAAAGCTGATTTTTCTGCAGCCATTACTCTAGTTTTCAGTGTCACGTGATCCTTCAGAAATCATTATTTTGTGATCTTGTTACTTAGTTGCAGAGTTGTGTTGCTTAAAATCCTTGTACCTCTAGAGCACTGCCACTGAAGTCGGATTCAAGAGGATTTCTTCGGATGTTATTTTGCAATGTTTTCTTATTAAAATAGTCCAAAATGTTGAGTGTTGAGACCAATCCCTCATCACCATTTTTGTCTGTTTTGTCTTTTATTGCACTGCAGAGTTAGTTTTAATTTGTTTAGTGGTGACACGCTGTGCTGTATGTACAAAACAGGCATGGTTTGACCTCAGGTAAGCACACAACAGGTGTTATTCAGCACTAGCTTGGCACAATGCAGCGTCTGGTGCACAGTGCCCATCTCCCAGACCGTCTGGAGGAGCCGTGTGTGTGTGGCACTGGGTGTTATGTGTGACGCTGTTAATTATTTAGGATTAGTGTGTGTTTGTAGCATAAAGCATCGAGACAGATCTGGCTACAGCGGGAGGTCATTCACACACACTCTCTCAAACACACACACTTCTCTGAATGTTAGATTAGAAGTTTGGGGGGGGGTCATGTGAACATGAGTACTGTCTGACACACACACACACCTGCTGCAGTCCTTTAGGGTATTACATGACATTTGTGCAGTTCATTACTTGGCACAATAAATGCACACTCTTCAAGAAGTCGCATCTCTCAAGTACTGTATGTGAGTATTGCGTTCCTTCTGTTATAATTGCTTGTCAACATTACTAGGTTGTGGGATGCCTATTTAACCATCCTGGC
The DNA here is from genome assembly GCA_032357445.1 of Enteromius radiatus. NCBI lineage: Eukaryota > Metazoa > Chordata > Actinopteri > Cypriniformes > Cyprinidae > Enteromius > Enteromius radiatus. The sequence goes on along the minus strand of JAUCMS010000028.1, from coordinate 13,032,896 downwards.
CAATCTTTGGTTCTCATTGAGTGATAAGCTGATAATTTTTATAATTTACAGTTTAATATTGGGTTTACTGATAAAACATGGACAGTCTCTAAAGAATAGCACTCAACACTGTCATGACAACACAGTGTGTTCAACGGGAAGCAGTGCTGTTCACAGGAAAAGTAACACATTGTTTGCATATACATTCCTTTTAAATCGTTTTACACCTATTCTTTCTCAACTGAGCCACATGTGACTTAAGCAGTGTTTGGGAGCTAGGCTGCCCAAAAACAAAAGAAAAAGAATTTGTGGCCATTTAGATCAAATTTCAGAATGTAATAATATATATGTATATGTATTAACAATACTCCGATACAAAAAAACAAAAAAGATAAATATTATTAATTAGAAATATTTTTATTATTATTTGTATTCTTATTATTCCTGATTATCATTACAAGTATTAATACAACATTTGTACAAGAAATGTTTTTATTAGTCTAATTGTTCCTTGCTAGTGTTGTTAAAAAGCAGAAATCCATTCCTTTCTTATTTTTATAAACCCAAGTTGCTGCTGCATGTCAGTTTATTTATATTTACATGAAGTTATGATACATTTATTTGCATACTTGTGATTTCACTGAATGTATATCCAGCCATCGATAAATGCTTGACTGGAGCACAACCATTCACAGCCACTGATTATGACATGCAAAAATGTCATGAAAACTTCTGCCTGTCTCTGTGTCTGTATCAGACATATACTTGTCATAAGCTATTTCATAAAGTGGCCGGGACATAATCGACTATGGCAGGAAGTAATGACACCTACGGATGTGACCTCCATCTAGTCCACTGAATGTGTCACCTTCAAGACACACCTTGCCTCTTTCCATCTACAAATCTCTATTCTTTTCCTCTGCCTCTCTCTCTCTCACTTACACACACACCTTCGCTCTCTGTCTCTCTCACCCCCCCCCCCCCTCTTCTCTTCTTCTCTCTCTCGTCTAGCGCTTTCTGTCTGCTCTGCCTGGTGACAGAACGGCCTGATGGATTTTGATCCTCTCTCTGTGGTCTGCAGAGAGAAAGTCAGTCTGTGTATGGCTAATCTGCAGGCTGTGATACCCAGACCCTCGCTCATTTGTTCACGCTCTCTTTCTGTCTCTCTGTGATTGGCATAAGAGGTCAGTGTTAAATAGGACAGAGAGTGTGTCCTGTCCAATTCTCCCACTGACATGGTAACAATCAAAGAACACTGTCACTAAAGCACTGTTCAGATAGGATTCATTTGAGTTTGAGTGTTTCAATGTCCTGATTTAAACTGGATTTCGATCTCTGTAGGTTTTTTTTTTTCTTCTCTCAAACTGAAGTGTCTTGTCTGGATGTGGGTGTTACAGAAAGTCATGTGCTCTGGATGTGAACACCATGAAAACCAACTGAAATAAACAAAACCTGCATGGTGGCTGGTTTCTAGCTGGTCTAAGCTGGTCATTAGCTGATCTAAATGGGTCATTAGTTAGTTAACAAGCTGCTGTGTTCCAAAAACCAGCTTAATCACTAGAAGCTGGCATGTTGTTGATCCAAATGTGTCTGACAGCTAGAAACCAACTATCATGTTCCAAAAGCTTTTAGCTTAAGTTGGGCAAAAAATCCCAAGTGATTTCTAAAAGAGGAATCCAAAGAGTATTTTGTCCGTTTTTATTGTTTAATATATTTTAGCAATCTAATTATTATATTACATCTAGTCAGAAAATCTGGGCGATGCTTGTCTAAGCAGTTTTTAAAGTGTTAAAGTTGGTTGCTATGGTGTTTGTTTTTTAGAGTTACCCTGAAACAAACTGTGAAATTGCTCTGAGCATTTAAACACTGTGGGGTCTAAAAGTCTTGAATGCAATTAAGAAAAAAAAAATTATTATTATTATTAAAATGTACTTTTTATTCGTTTTTTCATCCACATGATAAAACGTAATTGAAATTTTTGCAGGATTTTATGATTCGAGTCAGTACTTCTGTGAAAGCTGAAAAACTGACCTTTTGTGTAAACAAGTTCAACATGGTCAATGTCACAGATACGCTTATTTTATTAGCAAATGATGAGAACTACTGCAGAATTGTAAGTATTTTCAAATTCATATTACATCGTTATTTCTTTGTTTTAGGCTTTTCAGCATCCTATGAATGTTTGCTTCCAGGTTAAATTAGATTTTGAATGTGGGCTCTCAAATCCCCACTGTACATTTTAAAAGACTTGCATTTATTTTCTGTATTTTTTGATCTAAAGTCAGAGGAGCAGCTCAGCTTTCATGGACTAGTTTATAGCCTGCTGTGATTTTTGTTTTGTATTGATTCAGTTCCAGTCTGATAGGCTTGTGTTTGTAGTCTTATTTGTTCTTACCGGTATTCTGATCTGAGTCTCATTCTCTCTGTCTTATCTGCCCTCCTGTCTGATTGTCACTTCCTTTGTCTGTTTTGCCTGGCTGCCTGTCTGTGTCCTCTGTCTTTTTTTTTTTATTCCTCTCTCTCTCTCTCTCTCTCTCTCTTTCTCTCCTCTTCGCCCTCCCCTCTGCTCCGTCTCCCTCTTTGCTTCCTCCTCTTATGCCCTAAATTAGGAGAGAAGTGTTTGTTTCTTTTGATGTGTGAGTGCCAGTATCCCGCAGTACTACACTGCAGGCAACAACTCACTCTTTCATTCTCTCTTCGTGACACTCTCACTTTCAGCCTCTGTTCGGTTTACTCGACTATACGAGCTTCCAGAACGGTCCCTCAGCGCAGTTGGTGTAGGGCTCGTTTTTGTTGTCTGAAAAGCCTGTGGACTCCAAAAGCATCCATCTGAGGAACAGTTTTGGTCTTGACTGATAGAGCAAGTGTGAGTCCAGCAGGGTGTTCCTCATGTTCAGACAGAACATGTTTCAAGAGGCATCCATCAAGCAGTTTACCTTCATTACTTTGATTCTTATAAGGCCAAAACTGGTTAATGATAGAAACTTTAGTTTCATCATTAGACACCCAAAAAACTGTATGCCGTTAGTTGTTTTCATTTGAGCACGAAATGAGAATTTTAAACAATCTTTGAAGGGATCTTGCATCCAAAAATGAAACGTGTCATTATTTGCACATTTGCAAGTTTTTTGACTTTTTCTCCCTCTATATAATTACAGTCAAGGTCTTCAAATAGTTGAAAATAGAAACTCATACAGGTTTGGAACAACATGAAGTGAGAAAATTATTACAGGATTTTCATTTGGGGGTGTCTCTCTAATCAACTTTTTTTTCCATGTGGCTGTTCATAATCACAGCTTTCAAGATCTCAAAAGTGCTATTAAAGCAAAACATTGTATTCCATCTGACTATATTCTAAGTCTTCTTAAGCTTTATGAAAGATTTAAGTTAGAAACAGACAGAAAAATAAGCCTTATATTGACCTGCAAATTAAATCTAGTGCCTGAGGTGCTGGATGAGCTGTCAAAATATTAAATGGAGCCGCATAACTTCTTCAGAATTCTCCTTTTGTGTTCCATGGGAAAAAAATAACACTGAAATGACACATGGGTGAGTAAATAATGGTGTAATATTAATTTTGGGCTGAAATAATCCTTAAAGAACAATGGCAGGCAGTCTACAAGAAGACTGAACTGACTGCTGACTTTGAAATATATATATATAATGATACAAATTTATTCGGCAATTTTTATTCTCTCAAGTAATGTAACGTTTAGTTAAAAATGATGAACCGGAATAAACAAGCTTTATGTAATATCTGAAGCTGGTACACCTGATCTCACTGACTGTCTATCTTGCTTCCGTCCAACTATTTTCTTTCTGTTGTTCATGTCAAACCAAAATGGCTCTCTCCCTTTTTTTTTTTTTTTTGCCAGATGATATCACCAATTTGGAGATCTTTAGTCATAATGGATTTGGATTTGGCTCTGCTGCCATCTTTTGGTCAAAATGAGATTTAAACGTTTTCATGATTTCTTCACTTTAGACAGGATCTGTGTGGTGGTGTTTCATCCTGCACTGTTCTTAACTCTTAATGTTTTTTTCTATGTTGCAGCTGAACTGGAGTTTGTGCAGATCGTGATCATAATCGTCGTGATGACTGTGATGGTCGTGGTGGTCGTGTGCCTGCTTAATCACTACAAACTCACCACATGGTCGTTCCTGAGCCGGGCTAGTCAGGCACAGAGTCAGGATCTCTCTCTGCAGCCGGTAAGACCCTGTCACAACCTTTCATAAACTTTCCTCAAATATTTAGATGGGCCCTTGACAGGATGTATGTTGGAGATTGTGAAGAAAATACCTTTAAGGTCAGGCTTCCTTGGCATATTTTTCAGGCTGAGCCCTTAAACATCAATTTCTAATACTGAATAGATGAATTTTTCACCTGCTGTGTCATCGCTAAGCCTTGTTTGGTATATCTTATGCGGGTGAGCTTTTATCTTCGAAAAGAAGAAAACAGCAGGGCCTAAAAGTCTCTTGAGTGGGGGGTGTGTGTGTGTTTACTTCTGGAAAGGTCTTCTTTGTGTCTAATCCAAAATAACTTGCAGCAGTGCACTGAGCTGATGAGAGGGAACACTGCATGTGTGGGTGTCTCATCTCACCCCAGGGATGGTTTTCAGAACATTTGCGCAGTTTTTAACCAGACAGACAGCAGGAAATTAATCGTACATCATTTATCTTACTTCAAAAATGCAGATCATTGGTCTGAGTCATGCCCTAAAGGTTAGTGGACATACTGTGGGGTGCATAAGGTTTGAGTTGTTCATGCTATGGACAACTGGACAGAGAATTTTCATGGAAGGCTGAATGCTGCATTAGGAACATATTACATCTTACTGGATGCATTACGTGTAATTAAAACATGATATATATTACTCCTTCGGAAGGCAGTGTGTTTTGGAGGAGACACAATGGCAGTGTCCCTCTGAGACCAGGGCATGTTGATTACATTCAGCAGTTCTGTCTAGACGCCAGTCAAACTCAGACACACGCAGCCCACTGCAGCACCCGGGAGAGACTGCTAAATGACTGAGACTTTTCATTTTCATTCATGAGGGAACGCGAGGGGGAGGGAAGCCAGTGAAGGAAGCAAGCAGCAATGTCTGGGAAAATGTTACTTGATGGTTGTTTAGGTTATTTTTGTTTTTAATTAGAATGGATACATGTAGCCACAAAGCATTGTTAGATTTTAACAAATGGGCTCTGTCTGATTCCTTTTATTTATTTATCTACTTATTCATTCATTCTATTTATTTTCCTAATGTATGTCATTTTAAATATGAATCTTACTAGGGTTTAACAAATTATGTCTGGTTATTTATTGTAGAATATTTATTGCTGCATACTGTAGAATATTTACAGTAGTGTGTGTGTCTGTGTGTATATACATGCATACACACTACTGTAAATATTTTACTGTGTGTATATGTATGTATGTGTGTATATATATATATATATATATATATATATATATATATATATATAGTACATTGTGTGTGTATATATAGCACTGAGCATTGTTAAAATTTAACAAATGGGTCTATGGATAGAATATCAAAATACAATATTCAAATATGGATAGAATTAAGGTTCAACAAATGATTTTATTCATTTATGGAAGAAGAATTTTTCATATGATGATATATTCGACCAAGAAATGCCAATATGGATATACAAAGACTCAGAGCTTTATTACTGCTTAACAACCAGGTATATTAATATAGTGTAGTCCATTTATGGCAGTCTGTAAATTATAATTAATTGATTTTAATTAATTCTTGGTGGACTATGCTATCTGAAAATTTGAATAATTCTGAATATTACATCTATTTTTTTTCCTCCTTGTTTGTAGGAGGGTACTCTGTGGCCATCAGATAATGGGCTGAGACAAGGAGCATCTGAGGTAAGCTGTGTGTGTGTGTGTTTTTGGCCCTAAACTCTAGGGACCTTGTTTCAAGGGTTGTTGTTCTTCTTGTATAAATGGCATGTCTGCCTGTAACAAGCAGTGAAGTCTCCTCAAGTGCGTGGCGTCTCTGTGCCTGTGTGTGCCTGTTCCTCCCTCAGTGTAGGCGTATGTGAGGGAGGATAGTCTCTGAGACTGTCTGTGAGTGATAGCACTAGTATAAAATATATTGTGTGGAAAGAATACATGCATATATATTCATTGTTTGTGTGTGGTGGTGTGGGGGGTTGTCTCTCTCACCGGGATGCAGCCTCTCAGCAGTTCATTAATCTCTCACCCTCGTCTGGCAGCGTCTAGACGGTCGTCTGAGAGGCCAGACACTCAGGGTCTATCTGCGTAAATTGCCTCCCATCAGCCTCAAACTCACTAATGTAAACGTGGCTCCCGCAGTAATGAGGCTGATCTCATTGGCTAACTGATATGCAGATTTCACTCATATGAAGGATATTTTATCAGCTGCACATTAGCATACTAATGTCTGGACTGGGGACCGTTTAAGTTTAGGGCTCTGGTGAGTTTTTATGGAAATGGAAGAGTCATTATTTAACTGTGTGGATGTGGTATGAGTAGAATACTGTTATTCTGTACGAACGCACTTTTGTCTGCTGTAAAAACTGGTTTAAGTGGTTGTGGTTCTAGATGAGCTTCTAGACTCATTCACTGTCATACAATGTCTTAAGTGCTGTAAGGCCAAGTGATTTTGTTTGCTTTTTAAAAATGTTTGTGCTTTTGCTTCCTATCTAATCATAATTAGATAATAGATACAAACGCGCGCGTGTCTGTGTTTGCTTAGTGTGTGTATATAATTATACTGAGTCTATCATATGGATATCATCCAAATATGGATGGAATTAAGGATTAACAAATGGTTTATTAATTTAAAGACTTTTTATATTGAAATTTTTATATTATATTGTTCAACCATGAAATGCCAATATGGATCATATTTTCATATATATTTTACACAGCATTTTTCATACATATTTTAATCTTTGTCATAATTTGTCTGATTATAAAATATAATTTTTTCTCAGGAATCTGTCAAGAAAATAACAACTTGTAAAAATAATGTATATAAAATATTATTTTGTATTATATATATTTTACTACTACTACTAACAACAGACCATTTTATTATTTGATGTCGCAAGCAAATCATTAAGACCACTTTGAAAAACAGAAAAGTGCCGTAATATTTTTCACCCACCAATAATACTGATTGTATCAAAAATCTAGACTGGTAACAGGAAGGTTGTAGGTTCAAAGCCTAAAAGGGGACAATCCATAAACAACCACCATTGTGTCATTTAGGCTACGTTTATACGAGAACGATGTAGTCAAAAACTGAGAGCTTTCCCTTGCGTTTTTATAAAGTACACAACATTTTCTAAACAATTTGCGTTTACACACATCTGCAAAAACACTGTATTATATATGCCAGGCCAGTAGTTGGCGCTGTCACACTTTGCTGAAGAAGCGTTGGCAAACTCTTGAACAGCAACAACCGTACCATGTGCTCTACCAATGTTGTGTATGTTTGTCTTTAAAAATCATGTACTGCACATGTCAACATGCATAACATGTACTACGTTTTAAAATGATAACGGTAGCGCTTTCAAAAACTAGCACTTTGAAACCGTTTTTCAAAAATATGCGTTAACAATCCCCAAAATGCAGTTGTCCTGTAGTTTCCAGTATTTGGCTGAAAACATTGTCGTGTAAATGGCCCCTTTTTATTTGCATACTAGCGTTTACTGATGTTTAATTATTAGCTGCTGTTTTAATGGCTTTTCATTGGATCCTTTAAAGCTAAGATGACACATTCTCACTGTATTTCTTGCATTCAATTCCTCCTTCTCTGCAGGTGCTGTATGCTCCTCAGCCGAGGGACCGCTTCACCGCTCCCACTTTCATGCAGCACAACCGCTTCAGACGTTTCCAGCCTACCTACCCATACCTGCAGCACGAGATCGATCTGCCGCCCACCATCTCGCTGTCAGACGGAGAAGAGCCGCCGCCGTACCAGGGCCCCTGCACACTGCAGCTGAGAGACCCCGAACAGCAGCTTGAGCTCAACAGAGAGTCGGTACGTGCTCCGCCTAACCGGACCATCTTTGACAGCGACCTCATTGATATGCACAGTTCAGGTGGTGGCGGTGGGCCGCGGCCTCCCAGTAGCAACTCTGGGATCAGCGCGGCCAGCTCCAGTACCCACGGACGCATGGAGGGTCCTCCACCCGCTTACAGTCAAGTAATTGGGCAGCAGCCGGGCATCGTACTTTACCTCCACCAGCACAGCAATAACCCGCCCATCCCCGTCACTGTGGAGACTCCGCCCAGGGGCCGGACAGATTTAAACAGCCCTGAGAGCACAATAGCGCTGAGCAAAGACCGGCAGAGGGAGGAGCTAGTGTGAGGGGGCGGGGCTAGCACACGATTGGGCAATCGCGATCACTCTCCACCCACAAAGGGAACGGGTTCTCCCTCCTGACACTCCCGTGCACAAACAGCGCTTAATGCGCTTTCGCGGCGGAAGCGAAACCATGTGCTTGTTTGTTTTTTTAATAACAATATGGAGCTGAGCTTACAAAAGAAAACATTACATTCGTTTTCTGTCAGTCCAGCTGCGCTAAAACTGGGGTTTATGCACTGCCTGGAGTCTCCCACCTTTGTTGCTCTGTATTACTTCTGTATAGCCGACAAATTTAGAGAAAGTTGTTCGTGCACAAGACAGGCTTTTTGTTGTTGTTGTTCTTGTTGGTTTTATTGTTGTATTCCTCTTGAATGCCTCCTTCTGCCCAAACCACACGTCATATACTAGCTGTGTGGATAGAAATTTATTTAGTTTTTCTTTTTTTTGTTAATTTAAAGACCGAGATCTGTGCAGCATGAACAAAACAAATGCGAAAAAGGGTGAAAATCCAAATCCTAGTGCCAAGGTTTATGCGGAAGGTGTCATGAGGCGTTGACTGTCTTAAAGACTTGTTATACATTTAAATCAAAACCCTTTTCTGAACTTTGCACTATTGTTAATCAGAGAAATTTGGGAATGGGGTAGTGGGGAAGGGGGAGGGGGGGGTGATATGTGTTTACTGTTTGTACTGTCGTTTTTGTGTAGTTCTGATCATATGCTTCAGTGCGAGCTTTCTACCGGAGGGAAGTGATCTTGTCTGTCTTCAGCACAAGAAAAATCTCTGATCCAGCCTAAAATAACCTTGAACTAAAAGAGGCACAGAATACAGAGAGTCTGCTCTACTCTCATCTATCCTCACCACTGACACGTTCTGCCACTTTCACAGACTCCAGCTGAACCGAGGTCAGTTGGCTGGTGGCATGGTTGACATTTTGCCTAAAAAACTCGCTTCAGTAGGACAACTGAACAGGATTGACATGTTTTCAGATTGTTGCTTTTTTTTTCTCTCTCTCCCTTTTATTCTCATCATCTTTTTAATATTATTATTTTTAGTATTATATATATTGATTTTAAAATGTGTGTGTATATAAAGGAAGACTTGGATAAAAAAAGTAATAAAGTATATAAGGTTTAAATATGACTTTAAAAATGTCTCTTAATGACATTTAGTAAGAAACTATTATATTATTTGAAAAATTATCATATATACACACATTTGATTATGATTTTTAATGGATTTTTTTCCCCTCATATAATTTTACGTTTACTATTTCATGCCTTTTGCACTTTTGTTTTAGAGGTAAAACTGATAAACAGAATGATCCTATAGATTTTTTTTTATTTTTATTAACCCCATGTCACTACCTGCTCACATTTTCCACCTTATAATTCCACAAAATAGATATTCATTAGCCTAATCTTCTAATCAAAATGCCAGTGTGTTCAAAGGATATAAAAACCCTGTTTTGCATGTTGTATAATCTAGTCCCCAAGGATAATTAATCAGGTTTAAAATGTAGTGAAGTCTCAAGGGCTAATGTGATGGGCATTTTTGAAAATACCTATTTTTACCCAGCAGTCCTCTGTCCTGTTGCCTTTGCTTTCACTCTGACACCGGCCAGAGTGAACCCGACCCTGACACCAGCTCATGCCCAGCACGCACCAGTCCTCAAAACCGAACTCTCTTCCTGTCCATATGTGTTCCTCTTATTTGCCACGTAGACATAGAGTCAGGAAATCCAAGATCCGTACTCTTCAGAGCGGCTCTCTGCATTCGGTTTAAGCTTGTGTGAAATGATCACAATCGTTTAGGGCCCAGATAGAGAATGTTGAATCTCTTGAATCTGGTCCAGAAGAAAGCCCAAAGACTCTTAACCAGTTAGCACACACACATCCCTTTAATAAGGAGACTGAAGACTGAGCCCCTGTTTTTAGTCACCACTGAATCTGTCGAGGACAGATGGACTTGTGAAAAGGCCATGGTGTTTTTTTTCTTTTTGTTGTTGTTGAATAATTTTAGATTTGTTTGCTGGGGTTTCTGGTGAAAAAAGTTTTCAAAAGCAACACACTCACCTTTATAAGCTACTCTATTTGTACTCAGATTGTTAGAGTCAGCCAATCAAAATGTTTGAATGCTTTTATTTTATGTCTGTGTTAGTTGGCTTTATTTTATTTTTTTTCTCTGCTCATGGTGGGATTTTTTTGTTTTTTTTCCTTGTGGACAGAAATGATGCCGTCTGGACCTGTGTGCTTCACACCAGACTAAACAAACACTCTACTCTTCTATATTTAGTTTAGTAGAACCACAAAAACTGGACTGGATTTTAAATTTTTAAATCATATCCGTTTCAACCCCCGTCAAAAATTATGGAAACTTTTTTTTTTTTGTTTTTTTTTTACTTTATAGCAAATAAACAAAATTCAAAACTGTTTTAATAGCGGAGCATTCTGGTTTTGTGAAACATAAGCTTACACAATTTGCTTTTTTTGATGACAAATTTCCAGATAAAGCAGAAGAAACATGTAAATCTAAAAAAAAAACCACCACACACGAGTGCTTTCTCTCTCTGGCTTTTATGGTGGCCTGAATTCTTTGAAACACACGCTATGCTGATAAAAACAATGCTCTCCATGAAGCTGGGTCCAACCGTTATAAACAGAGCATGATGAAATCTTTTTTTCTCTTTGTTTTTTCAGTCAGACTGAGATTGATTGATTTGTCTTTCCTGATGAAAAGCTTTACCACAAATGTGCCATTAATTTGCTTTAGAAATCCTTTTTTCCAGCATCTGATGTTGGAAAAAAAAAATTACTGCTATTTAAACTTTTTTTATTTGTTTCACAAACCCAGAATACTAAAATATTTTTACAAATTAACATTAAAAGTTGTTTAATTATATAAAAAGACACAAATTATTCCATTATTTTTGCATGGGACTTTTAATTTATAAATCAAAATAACACTAGATTCCCATCAAAATGGCTAGAATTGGAATTCTATAATTCCAGCACCTCGGCTTGATCTAGAATTGTAGAGTCGCTTGAATTGTGTCTAGATGCTCTTGTCTTTCAAGCACAGGCTTTAAAAGCTCAGATCTGCTCAGATGCTTCTCTCAGACCTTCTGCGAAGAGTGAGAGCACAATATCACTGCATTCAGTTTAAGAGTCCTGTCCATGTGTTTGTTTTTCCACTGGCCGTCTTCAGCGCTTTCACTAGTCAGTTTGCTGCTCCTGCTGTTGCTGCTATGCTGCTTCTCATCTGCTGCACTTTTTTTGCTTTGCCTTTCTGTCTACCCTGGTCAATTCTCCTCTTTGCTCTCCACAATTTGTTTCTGTCTCAAAGGAAGAGCTTTCTGCTGTTTTCTACTGTCCAAGGAGTTTGCATGTTACTCACGAGTTGAATCGGTGCCTATCGATCGTGGTTTTTTTTGTTTGAGCGACGTAGGAACCCACTTGCACTCTAAAAGTTCCCACCTTAGCTGTGCCTCACTTCCAATGGTGCTTTCTTCTTCTGTGTAATGTTTTCTTTTTTTGTTTATTTGTAAGGTGCTGTAAATAAAGTTAGTCTGTATGCACATATCCTACCCAATGGGTAGAAACCACAGAAAAAAAGACATTGTTAATAATGTAACAATTTATAGCTGATATAAAGATTTTAACATGGTGGCAACGGATTTGTAAATGCCTAGAGTTCAAATGTGCTTTTTTAACTTAATTTTATTGTTATTATTTTGGCAAACAAGGAAATTCATTATCAGAAGGATGCTTAATTATGAAAGTACCAAGCTTACAGAGTTTTATTGAGTAACATCTTAGTACAGAAAGAATGAAATGCTGTTCTGGATTAAGGTGTTACTTTAAACACTGCCCCCAACAACAAAAGGCACACATGTACACAAAGGAATTGAATCAACTAGTTTTTAATCAAAAAAATATGAAAGCCTGTTGCTAACAAGATGGAAATAATAAAAATATATGAGGTAATTGCAACATCTAAGATACTACCTTACAGTTCTGAAACAAGACACAATTACTTATTCATTTATTTATTTATTTTTAAACTCTGGTGGAAACGGGCTTTCGTAGAAAACCATTTTCACTTGAACTAGTTAAAGCAAGTTCTAAATTGGAATGGAAATGTGGAAAATGTATTTAGCAGTGCCAGACTCCCACTCACTGACACAATCGCTGAGGGATGGTAAAATGACAGACCTGCTTAAAACAAGTGTTCATTTAAATCCCAACATGTACATGACTTTTCATGCCACCCTGTGTTGTGCTTCCTGTCTTTGCAAGTTTAATAATGAACCAAATGAGAGATGTAGTTTTAACATTCTTATTTTTGTTATATACTGTATTTCAAACATTCTTGTGTATGTGGTGTATAGGAGCAAAAAAATGATTTTAAATTGCAGATATTTATGTGCTGGTGCTCCGCTGTACAGTAGCTTGTATTCGCATGTCTATAGTTATATACCTGAAGATAATGTACATAGCGATGCCATTTTGACTACAAGCACCTGACTAACAGCAGTTGTGACGTTTTGAGCAATGTACCGAGATGCTTTTGAAGCTTTTCTTTCTTGCACAAGCACAGAGAACTAACAAAACTCGAAAGGTTTAGACTTGTTTTACTCTGATGCTTATCGAGTGTCAGAAAACAAACACTCGGCATTAGAAAGCAACACAATAATAGACCTTTTACACAGCTCATGTTACTCCGTATGTTCATGTGTGTGGACGTTTTCTATACATGCACATGTACATATTTATTTTATTTAAATCATTGTGGTGTAATCGGTTAAGCATAAGGTCTGTTACTGTAATGCTTTTTTTTTTTTTCTCAGAAAAAGTAATCAGAACATGTTGCTCTAATCACTGTTATAGTCAATCTTTTATGCTTGTACTTCTCTGCTGTTGTCCAACTGCAGTTAAAAACTAATAAACTAAAAGTACCAGTTGCTGTTGTGTCTAGTACTTTAATTTTTACTTAGATATTGAAATAATTTCCAAAATGCATTCTCAGATCAACAATTTTATTATTCTCTCAATGAAAATTGGCATATTAAGGTGATTTGATTTTAAAAACTAGCAGCTTGTCCATATATATTTAATAGACACACAATGCAATAATTCAAGACACTGTAAAGTCTAGATGAGTGTAGGCAATATGCACAAGAACTCAAATACAAACACACACGAGTGAAAATCATTAAAGCAACGCTATGTAACTTTTGGCGCTCTAGCGGTTAATAAACAGAACTGCAAGCATCCCGCGAAAGAACATTCTAACCGGAGCTACTTCTCTGTTTGTCTATGGCGATTCACGCAGGTATGTGTTACTCCGCAGCGGTGACGACACAAACAGGCTACAACAGTCCAAATATAAGCACTTATAATAAGTGTACCGTAGTTATTCGGTTTGGAAGATGAATTTCCGATGTTCTCCCTCATTATATACATTTTGCACATTTTTTAGACCGTTACATTGTGTTGCTTTAAATATCAAATTGATACTGCTAGGTCCATTTAATTTATCACTTGGTTATCAAGTAGAAATACTTGTAATACATTCAAACAAACACACTTAACATGATTTTGGCTTAATATGATTCTAATATTATTGCTAGTTCAAGTTTGCTTCTCTCCAAGACGTTAGTGCATAGAACCCTTAAAGGGACAGTTCACCCAAAAATGAAAATTCTGTCATTTACTCACCCTCATGTGGTTTCAAACATGTATGAACACAAAATACTTTTTTGTCGATACATTCAAGTCAATGGGGTCCAAAGTTGCTTTGAACTTGACCTGACTTGCATTATATGGACAAAAACATTTTCAAAATATTTCTTTTGTGTTCTGCAACGGTTTAACCCTCCCTTTAAGTCAACGCCAAATACCTTGTGACAGTTATTACTGATTGTGTGAAACATTCCACGATACGCTTATGAGTTTTTAGTGATGTTTCTCTTCTCATAACCATGCAATCTAGTCGACTTTCTTTCGGAAAGTCATTTTATCTTTCGTCTCCTGCAGTTTCTCAGAAAACTTGTCTTTCGTCCCAGAGAAGCGCTCTTTGGTCCCCTCCATTCGTTCGGAGAGTAGTTCTTTGGTTTCCTCCATCTTCTCTGAAAACCTCTCCTTTGTCTCCTCCATTTTTTCAGTCAGTCGTTCCCTGGTCTCCTCCATTTTGTCTTGAAGGTACTCTTTAACAGGCGGAGGAGTGGAGAGGTATCCGTGTTTGCGAAGGTACTGTACAGACAGGGAAGTGCCACCCAGTGTAACAGTATATCGTGCAGGAGTAGCGAGCTGTGACCAGATAGACAAAGTGACAGAATAACATTTAACAATGATTAATCATATAACATGTATGTATTTTTAAAACCCTACTAAATCATCTTAGGGGTTTTTGTTTATATACCTTATACATTGCATAGGCTGTGAGTGCATAGCCTCCCTGGGAATCTCGCAAAATTCCCACCATCCAATCCGGTAAACCGATGAACTCCAAAAACGGGACTAAATTCACCCCTCTGTAGGGAACACACAATAACATGTGTATCTTTACAAGAGAGAGATGATTGCTTTTGTAACCTTCAAGTGTTGTTTGTGTAGCAGTCGTTGATTGTCCAGATGACGCTGCTAAAGCTTGTCTGACCTGCTGAAGCTCAGACGGCCTTTATCTGGAAAAACCTCAACCTCTCTGCCAGCCTCACCTTAATGCCAGTGCGCTTAGTCTGTATGTTTTTATCTTCGAAGCAAAAACACCTCAATTCATGTAGTTTGCTGAATTCAGTACTTTTAAAGCCTATTTTGTACCATAAGACAACAACGCAACAGGCATAATGAGCTCAATTACATAGGTAAATACATAATATTCAGAAAACTACAATAATTTCACGATGTACAAATCAATTTATCATCTGCATTTCATTACCATTACCCTTGTTTCAACTAACATTCAGTTAAATTGCTTTAATTCAAGTTAATGTAATAATTTAGTAACGCTGTAATATTTAGCAAAACATGCCTCTATTCAGCTGCAGCATTTAAAATTACTTTATTATTAAAAATTAGTGTTTTTTATAAATTGAGTATAATTTTAAAATCAGTTATTTTTCTACCATTAAGTGAAAATAATTTAAACCAAAATAATTCATCTACAATTATATGAAAATAATTATCAGCAGAATTATTCCTAATTTACTGTCTGTTTAATAAAGTAGTATGATCTTTTAGAGTCTGTGTTCAGAACAAGAACTGACAAGCTGAACAAGTCAAAACAGAACATTTTCTAATTAAATTTGGCACTTGTCATTGTTTGTATTGTCAAAGGGTGTGTTATTGTGCGGAAAGCTGATATTCACTTACTTCATTGCAGCATAATAAAAGCTCCCAAACCACACAGTGGACGTGACGATGTGCACAGGCACCATGACTTTACCATACTGTTTAAACATCTTTTTAAACCTCTGAAAGAGCCCGATAGACTTGTCCTGCAAAGGGTCGACATCATCCTTATTCTGAGGGGCAGACTCCGTATCAGCCTTGTAAAGACCCTCAGTCCCGGCCAAACTCTGCGGAGGGTTTAATGGCGTTTCTTCCTCCGTGGACGTTTTGCGGCTCTCTTTTGTCCTGATGACATTAGTGCAACTGAAGCAGCGTGAGGGCCGGACGGTCACCAGAAGCTCACGCACAGCCCAGGTGTGATTCAGGTACGCAGAGCGCAGCAGGAGCACGCGCCGCACCGTGACTGGAGCCCACATCCGCTGCATCACCTCCTCCACCTACAGAACACCACCTATAGGACCTGCACCACCCACAGAGGTTAGTGTACAATTACCAATTACACCCAAACTATAAACATCTGGCTGATGACTGGCTGAGTATTTTTTATTTCCAAAAGCTTTTCACTTTAGAGGCTTGAAATGACAAATATAAATGTATGATTTTTCTAAAAATGTATATTTTTATTTTTCCAAATTAAATAAAATTTTACACACACAATTATTTATATATATATATACACACAATTTCCAAAAAAGATTTTATATAATAATATAATAAAAATATTTAAAAAATGCATTACTGTTTTGTTTTTTTACTTATAACATGTTATTGTAAGTTAACTATACATGATTATTTTAGTTAGACATTAGTACTGATTCAAAAGTCACAAGTTAAGCATGATAAATACATGCCATTGGTCAGGTTGGATAAGGGTCATGGCTCTCTGTCAACCACCAGACTGATCAGGTTAAAGACAAAGTACTGTAATTCCAGAGATTAATTAAATTAGTTTTAACCATTCAGTTAAGTTAGACTATTTATTTGTAATTTGTGCAGTGGTGAGAATATTCCCTTAAACTATCTTCAGTCATTTAAATCTAAGAGGTTTTCAACACAATTTTGACATGTCTCTCAACTACACATACAAAAGGCATCTTTAGCTGAAGGCACCAGGCATCTTTAGCTGAAATACTAATATGTAGTGCTTTGTTCGGTTTCATAACGTTATACAAATTCAAAGCTTTATTCAGTCACAAGAGTTTCAACACATTTAATCCACCAGAAGTTCAGGACTAAATTCCTGACATGAAGTATAAATATGGGTCTTCTATGTATGACATTGGGGTTGTTTTAGAGGACAGACAGACGTTTGCTGAACTAAAATCACTAACGTTTAGAACTCAAGTTAACAGGGCCCTGATCTGAACTTCAACACACTCCTGTAGGACCCGACACACAGCCACAACAGCTGAAACAACACCGAATGTATCAACCGGAAGAGATAGTTAAAAATAGTTGGTTAGAAACAGCGTGGAAACTTACATTCACCTCTGGAAGGTTTGCTGTGGGTTTAAGGAGAGTCCTCGTAGCGCTCCATACCTCAGCAGACACATGTCATGTACACGCACGTTCTCCAGACACATCCACATGGAGCTGCTGCGCGGGGCATCATGGGAAATGTAGTCATTTGTGGGGAAGAATTCGAAAGCTCAGTTTAGGAAACGAGTTCTACGCTCTTTGGTTTAAGTTCTATTCACCCACTTTTTTTAATCCAACTTTTGTATTTATATATTTATATATCTGTCATTTTCTGAACCAAATTATCAAAGCAGTAACATGGAAAGTTGATTTCTTTTTGGTTGTATCGAATTTGTTTTCGGTTTGACTGGAAAGTGTATATGAATCAGCAGTTAGGTTTTGTCTCCACTAGATGGAGGTAATGGGGGGAACGTGGATCAGAGTGAGCCAGATTAGTACTTGTTTGATTTTAGCTGATGTACAAAGGAGTGGATGTACAATGGCTGTTATAATAATATATTTATTATAATATTTCTTGAATACTTATTAATCAAAGTTACATTTATGCATGTTAAATATGGCTGTATTCTGGCTTTTCACTCTCTAAGAAGATGTTTTCATTGTGTGTAGTGAGCCATATGAGTCAGGGCAGAGCCCTTCAACCTTGATGTATAGATAAGTGTTCTCTGCATATGTGTGTGAATGTTTGTCTTTGCAGCTAGATGCAGACAGCCCTAGGAGGAAACCGTCATTTGTCATCCGGGGTATCCTATATAAGTCTCTGGAGAGACCTGTTGCTCTGATCACTTGTCACAAAAATAATCACTAGAAAATATGCTTTTAGTTTATCTATGTTCCAACCAGAACGTTTTGTCGTAATTAGTGACCTTTGTTAGAGGATTATTACTGGTGTCTTCAGCATGTACTGAGAGTGACCTACAAACTCCTTGCAAGCTTTGAAGCTGACTTCTGCTGAACTGTAATTCCATATATATAGATACACACACACATATTGTTTATTCATATTACCAATGTTTATTCTAAAATACTGTAACAAAATGCATTACCATCTTTATAGTTATTCCCATTAATAATTATAAAAAATTGATTTTCTATAGCCTCAGAGGAGCAATCAGTAATTGTTTGTGGATATTGGTAAAGACTGCAACATGCCATTGTATTGTCTTTCATGACAAATGCTACCTTCTCTGTCCAATCATCTGAGTCTCTGCATATATTCTACCACTGGCTTTTATCTTGGTGTGATTTTTTTTTTTTCGCTATGCAACCAAAATAATTAAAAAGTCTTCTTATCATATTGTAAGTTAATATGAAAGAAAATGGTCCCCTGAGTCTAATCATATTGAAAGAAACTGAAAATGTCATGAAAAATGTCATCATACATTTAGTTTGACTTGAAAATATCAGGGCACATATACACAGAGCTGTTTAACAGTATTTCTCTTTCAGCCTGGGGGCCTCAGATCACATCTCATGATCGATATCTCATGACCAGTATTACCATTAGTGTGAAACGAGACATGAGAAAACTCACTATTAGGAACATTAAGACTATTATAAGCAGATTAAAACATTCTTATGTGAATGTGTAGGATCAGTAAGCAACAGCTCAGGGCGTTCACTTTGAAGGGGTCACTATGTTAATTCATATGAATGAAGTGTTGAAAACAGAGAGCGATTATAAACAGCTTTTTAAATTCTAGTATACTCTCAGAAATAAAGGTACAAAAGCTGTCACCGGGGCAGTACCTTTTCAAACGGTTCATGTTTGTACCTAAAGGATCCATTTTGGTACTTTAAAGGTGTATATTACAACTTAAAATTTACATATTTGAACCTAAAAGGTACAAAAGTGCCTTTTGAAAAGGTACCACCCTTGACAGCTTTTGTACCTTTATTTCTGAAAGTGTACAAATGCTGATTTTAGATGCGAGATGAACACAAGTCAACAAAATACACATCAGATCAAGCATTATACATCAATAGTGACTGGCTGAAGAACTTAATTTAGGTCTAATCAGTTCTCCTTACATTGTGTGCAGATCTCTTGCTGGTTGATTGCCAAAGAGGAAATTTTAAAAACAAATAGTCCTAGCCTGCAGGGATATTGACACTTAGACCTTTGGCTGTCTTATAAGTGCATTGATCTCTCAGTTCAAAGATTGCTCAGTGTGATCTTTCTAGTGGCAAGGTCGAAGTGTGAACGCACAGAGCTTTTACAAACCTGCCTGAAAGAATTAGAAATGATGCATGTCAGAGGTCATGGCCTGTCAAGCTGAAATGGCAGCTTATGTAAGAGTTGGAGATACAGGCTTATAGATATTATTTACATACTTGAGCTCACACGTTAGTGTAAAACAAGCATGAGAAGACAAAACCACTCGCCAGTTGCTCTAAATACAATCAGGCAGATTATTCAAAATGTTAATGTACAGATCGATGAGTCTGACCGAGTGATGTGGAAGTGCATGGCCATGTATGTTAAGAGGTTAATGATTTTAACTAGTTTTTGTTTTTTTTATGTTAAAAAAATAATTTTTTATGTCACTGTGTAGTCATACTTCATAGACCGTGAGATTAATTTATATTTTGCTGCTTTTCGTTTTATCCCTTTGTCGTGTTATTTCTGCTAGACTGGTACTTTGAGTGAGTTATGAAGAAAGGGTTCTTGCTCGCTGTAGATGAAGAATGTTCTGATACCAGTGGGACATACTTAAAACGAATTTCTCATCTGCCCTAAAAATGCATGATGTGTATCATCACACCTAGACCTGAAGGGTAAGCGTGATTTCACCAAGTACAAGATGTTCCTGGATCAACATCTTTGTTGATCCTGGAACAACATTCCAATCAACCAAAAAGAACTGAGGAATCATTTTTCTGGAAATATCTGTTTTAGGCTTATAATCATGGTTAGGTGCTTCTACACCTTTGTTAATCAGGCCTATATTTCACATTTTTATCCTGAGTTAATTCAGAGCTAGATATTAATTTATTTATTAATTAAGTCTTATAGTTCTTACAAACCATCGGAAATGTGCCACTAATGTTTTCAAAATATAAATGCAACTCCAGTAACCTATTCATGGAAAGTACCAGCATTTAAGGTGTTTGTTTCTATGTTTTTCTTCACACTAAGGGAACTTCCTTCTGCTTTTCTCTTTAATCAGCTCCTTTGGAGTTCCTTTTCCTGTTTAGAGTTTCGATGCGCTCCACTGAGCTCACATAATGGGCAGGTTTCCCGAACAGGGTTTAAGACTAGTCCTAGATTAAAATAAATGTTAAGAGCTGTATAAACTGGAAAAGGCTCGCAATGAGATATCTTAAAATACATCATTGCCATTGTTTGGTCTTAAAATGCTTACAGATAATGCATTTTTGTAAGACATGTTTCTAAAAATTCTTAAATGTCCTAAATTAGCAAAGGTCTAGTCCTGGCTTAATCTAATTCCTATCCGGAAAACCGGCCATCAGCTCAACCTTCTGGGCAGAACGGAAGTGCAGGTGTTCCGGAGCTGCCATTTAGGCTATTCAAATAATACAATAAAAATGATGCTCTCTAATACCAGACTTAGTTTCAAACTGCCAACATCCTGTACTGAGGAGTGTAGGCTAAATTTGTTATTATTTGAACATGCAGTCCATGTCTCAGTTTTGATGCAGCGTATTGTCAATATTACATATAAATTTATTTATTTTAGTACAATATTTGTTGAGCACTGACATGACTAGGGACTAAAATATCCATAAGGTCAAGATTTAAGATGCTCGGTAACAGCATCGCTGCCCCGGACTGAGCAGGACTCCGCGCGGGGGTGGAGCGCGCGTTGTGCTATATGAGCGCGGCGCGCGCTGTGGAATTGTACAGCAGTCTACACAGCTCTTGCATTAGATCACTCACCATAATCCACGTCCAGCGATGCTTAGAAATGTAAGTAGATTTGCTAATGCTTCTGCTTCTCCTTTTAATTTTTGGAGGTATCATAATACTAAGTCTTTCATTTGTTGTTTTATTTACTTTTATATCGTACAATATATTGAACTTGTTTTTTGTTGTTGTTGTTTTGTACTCTCTGTTACTATTATTTAAAATTTTATGTTTTGGTTGATTTTTATTTACTGCATACACTGTCATTACTTGCAACAATTGTTCCCACCTCAGCAGCAGTTCAAGAGGATATATACAGTCTGTTAACCTAACGGAATGAATACTTTAACGTGAATTCTGTGCAAATAGTTTAAATATCACTTTTAGTTCATTCCAGAGGTGTGACTCTTGAGACATTTGAACTGCACACCTGCTTGTGAAAGTTATATCAGGGGGCTGCAACAGACTGTGATTTATGACACCACTTATGTCAAAATGTAACTCACCAAGGGGCAGCTTTTTATAATCCAAATCAGCTGTCATGAAGCATTGAATGCTGCATGGAGTGCTTGAATGCTGTTTTTGACAAATTCACTCAATAAGAGTACCCCTCTTATTGAGTGAATTTGTCAAATACAACGGAACACTCAATAAGAGGGGTTTATCAAATACAAAGGCAGACATATCCTGAATATTGATGCTCTGTCACAGGGCTTGTGAGTAATGCCTTTGAATTTAGTAAAGGTCAAGGCTTGGCCCTCTGATGAATAACAGTTAAATTGACAACAAATTATATCTATCTATCTATCTATCTATCTATCTATCTATCTATCTATCTATCTATCTATCTATCTATCTATCTATCTATCTACCATATATAAAGAGTTCAGATGGACAAATGCTGTTTGAAATGTTCTTCTAAAATTTTCGCAAGCTCTTGTTTACATTCAGTTAATTCACTTTAAGGCCAATGAAAATAACCTATTGCTATTAAAGTTAACCTAACCTAACATAGGTTAGTAACATAGCCTTCTAAAAAATGCTTTTATATATATAAATATGTTCTCTTTCTGAGGGCACTGTTGAGGCTTAAAGCAGCTAGGAAACAATGGTAAGAAATCTGTCAGGATGAGGGCTGATCACATTGAGTCAGTTTTTCATAACAAGCTGCCCACAGGATGTGACTTCTGACCTAATGTTCAGTGTCACGTCTGCCAACCTGGAATAGAGACATCTAGAGTCAAAGATGGTTGAGAGATAGATGACTTCTGTCTTGTTTGTGTTTCTTTTCTTTATGTTTGTGTTTGTATACACATGTGCGTGATTGTGCATGTGTATAGGTATGTCAGTTTCTATTTTAGACCAGTTACTCTGATGAATTGACATGAAAGGGTGAAATAATCAATAAACACCTATCAGAGAATGAAAACAAGTTTCTTTAATGCCACCAAACGCTTTAAAATCAATACGTCACTCTTAAGGACTATTAGGGATATACTCTGATTTACTGCTGAGTCCAAAAAAGCTGGATTAAAAAGATTAAAGACAACATGTAGAATTTGAAATCTTTAATTTTAAAGAGAACGCTTGACAAGATGCTCAGAACAAAACACTGAGAAACAACGAAACTGAGCCTATGATAAAAACAGATCTTATTCAACTTATTGTTGAATATTTTTTTCAGTTTGGTTTACAAACCATATCATTCCTAGATAAAATGATGTGCACAGCTCATCAGGTGGGCTGACTTTTAGTCTGTGTTAGTTTCTCATCATATTTAGGTATTTTTTTGCGGTGCCTTCCAGATACTGCATGGATGGTGAATAATATTTTCTATGTTCTAGCTTAAAATATGTCTTTTGATAGCCTCAGTACTTCATAAAGACTTGTCCTTGACCAAACATAATTTTGTTCAGCAATTCAATATTAAATATCCTCATATAGGCTAATATTGATTTTGCCTTAGAGAAATTGTTTGATCAAGCATTTTCATTCTAAAGGCATCTAATAATGGTGGTTAAAAAAAACTACAAACGAGTTCCCATTTAAACAGCTGAGAGGAGAATATAATGTCCTTCTGAAAATTTTTTGAGACAAATACCTGGAACATTTCAGGGATACATATATATTATTCTATGTACCATATTGACTGCTGCCATTAAGAGCAAAGTATGTTTTTTTTTTTTATTCAATAGCCCAACAACGCAGTTTGTTTAAATATTAGTCAAAACTTGATTAGTATGCAGTAATCTCATTTTAAATTCAGGTTGGACAGCAGCTTCTTCGGGTAATTGTGAAAATAGGAAATAAATCCCACACTGAAATCTGTATATGTATATGTAATGTAGGCCAATATGTTCGATCTTCAATTAAAATCAAATCAACGTAATTTCCATTTTGTGACATCAGTTTGATCTGCATATTTGACTTGTTTTAAAAGCAATTTATATGTCAATTTCACTATGAGCTGACTGGAATTCACTTTGTTAATGAGCTACAGACCTGTAGATTGCCATGTTGTGTGACGTCCAGTGAAACAATAGCATGGTCAGTCTTTCAAATTGACTCCTAGGAAAAATCTGCTAAATGAATGTGAGAACCCCCTAAGTAGGAACTACTAGGATGCCACCGGACCTAAAGTGTAATAGCGGCAAATGCAGTTATAGGAAGGATGTTTACATATAGCTCCACCTTTGCACAGCAGGACGCACTCATAGGGTTCCTGACTCCATGCTGACCTCCTTTGTACATACCTTTAGTCATGTAAGTGCAAAATGATGAATAACTGTGATTGGCCTGATCCAGCTTATTTGAGGGATTTCCTAGGTTCCCTAGGAAGGTATTAATGTTTCCTTTTCCCAATGCTTAGAGAAGATATTTCTGTCAGTGAAGATGCTGCATGTTCAGGCTGTATTGTATATATCTTAGCATAATGTGTTGGTATGGTCCTATAAGTGATTTTTTTATGAAAAGATCCTGCTGCCTCAAGGATATCACTGAAATAAGTCTCCTATGAGATATCATGCTCACATTTTCATAAACAGTAAAATAAACAGTTTAGAAACATTTCAGCCTCGTAATTAAAAAAAAAATCAATAATAAATTCAATCTCAATATTGCTAAGGAGAAAAGTAAAAACAACCCCTTCAAACTTTTACTCTGCAATTTACCTGTATCCTTTAAAAAGTTTTTATTGTAAATACCTCAGGCGTTGCTCGCAACGCTTATGGACATTTCTGTCTTTCTTTACAGCAGTTATACATGGGCATAGCATCTACCTAACACCACACTTCATCAAACTGTAAGCGACCATTCAGTACATCAGGACATGAACTCCTCAGAGTGGCCCACACTTTCTCCAAACCTGTCTTTGAGTCCAAAAAACTACAGCGATGAGTCAAGCAGGTCCAAGTTGAGTGTTCCAGCTGCCTGCGAGCAGCTACACATTGCACCTGAAGTCTTTCTTACGCTGGGCCTCATCAGCCTGCTTGAAAACATCCTGGTCATCCTTGCCATCGTGAAGAACAAGAATCTCCACTCGCCCATGTACTTCTTCGTCTGCAGTCTAGCAGTAGCCGACATGCTAGTGAGCGTGTCCAACGCCTGGGAAACAATAGTCATTCACCTGCTGGCAAACAGGAGCTTGGTGATTGAGGATCACTTCATACGTCAGATGGATAATGTCTTTGATTCTCTCATTTGTATCTCCGTGGTGGCGTCTATGTGGAGCCTGTTAGCGATCGCGGTGGATCGCTATGTGACGATCTTCTATGCTCTGCGTTATCATAATATAATGACTGTGCAGCGAGCTGTGATTCTCATTGGCAGCATCTGGACCTTCTCCACAGGTTGTGGGATCATCTTCATCATCTACTCTGACACAAAGCCTGTGGTGGTGTGCCTGGTGGCCATGTTCTTTGCCATGCTGCTTCTAATGGCCTCGCTCTATAGCCACATGTTCCTGTTGGCCCGTTCACATGTCAAACGCATGGCGGTTTTGCCGGGCTATAGAGCCAACATCAGGCAGAGAGCTAGCATGAAGGGTGCCATCACCCTCACCATACTACTGGGCATCTTTATCGTGTGCTGGGCACCGTTTTTTCTCCATCTCATCCTCATGATCTCCTGCCCAAGGAACATTTACTGCGTCTGCTTCATGTCACACTTTAACATGTACCTGATACTCATCATGTGTAACTCTGTGATTGACCCGCTGATCTACGCACTCAGGAGCCAAGAGATGAGAAAGACCTTTAAAGAAATCTTCTGCTGTGACGGGCTACGCAGCCTCTGGAACCTGGTCAGCAAATATTGAACAGGATTCCTGGAGGAACCTTTAGGGATGGACTGATGGATGAATGCATGTATAGATTGATGGATCCGTGCATATTTACAATGGAGGAGGGGTTGGAAGTAAAGAGCTCTTCGTTAGGGACAGTATGTATTATTTTCCATGTACCTCATCGTGTAAAATGTTTGTGATGTTGCAGTGGATCTTTCATGTTGTGTTGCTGTAAAATACTGAGGTGTTCATAATGTGACATTTTGTTATGTGTACTGTATTTATTATAAAAATTATATCTTCTTTTGCAGGGGACAGTTATCAGGTTAATGCATTTTGTCCGCAAAAACAGCTTTAATGTTGATATGTAGGACAAAAATGTGTTCAATTTCAGATTTTTTATGAAAAAGAGAAAAAAAAAGAGTCATGTCCAGAGAGAACAGAAACAACCATAAGCAGGCACAACAACAACAACAACAAAAAACCATTCTCATGCCAACATAATAAGTGTGTACAGTATAGAAACAATATATAAACATACAAACTGTTGTGAATAATACTGTAGAACGACTGGGAAACCATAAAAGTGTTACAATATATGTATCTCAATACTGTAGATCAAATATTTGTTTACTGTAATGAAATTAAATATTTCATTGTCAAGAAAGCAGGCAATTATTATTTTATGTCATTGTGGGTTAAAAGATTCCATTTATAATTGTGTGTCATGCAAATGTGCAATGAATGTAATATATGCATGCCCCAATAAATGGTTGATGTACTTTGTCTGATTTAGCCTTTTTTCCCCTGCAATTAAAAACTAGCTGGTAATTCTTCTTTGTAAAGTTGCATACTGTGATTTCTAAGTATACTATCTAATAAATTACAGGCCATTTAATGAGCTAAGATGCTTGTGGAGAAATACTATTCAATTTATTTGCTTTAGTTAATGCAAGCTCATGAAATAAAATGTTTTGTTATGTTTCTCTTTTACTACTTTGGTCTACTTTTGAAGTTCTATAATTTAGGTACCAAAAAAAAAAATAAAATAAAATAAAGGAAAACTATACAAAAAATAGTTAAAATAAACAAAACAACACAACAAAATTACTTAAACTTTAAACCTAAAATTGAAACTATATATATATTATACCTAAATAATATTAACAGACACAGCTTTTGATTTTAATAATGTAGTATTTATACATGAACAAAACAAAAAAGAATATAGAAGTATTTTTAATTGTGTTGGTTTGTTTTATCTAATGCATTTAACTAATGTTAACAATTATTGTGTGCCCAAAATAGAGTTTAACAAGTTTTAATATTTTGTTTTCAATTGATGTGGTCTTTTAGTAGCTGTACATTGAATCTCTTTCATTTCTACTTGAAAAAAGTAGCAGTTCTGTAGACTATTTTATCCTTCAGCAGTAAGAAGCATGTGTGCCTATTACTGCACACGCGTCTCATTCAGACACATTCTTTAAAGATCCTTGAAGCTGAACACAGGAACATTTTTTTGTAGGTGTTGCGCAGCTCTGTGCTACGGAAAGCATAAATGGCTGGATCGATGACTGCGTGACTCACCAATAACACTACATTCAGCTGGAAGAGCGAGCGGTAGCACTCGCAGTAGGGGTTCTCTGGGCAAATCATCATAATCAGCAGATGAAGAGAGAAAGGAGCACAGCAGGCCACAAACACCCCAATCAAGATAGTGAGCGTCAGCGCCCCCCTCAAGCCACTCTGTCTCTGGCGCGCATGAAGTCCTGGCATAGACGCGATTTTGTTGGCATGGTGGCGCGCTAACAGAAACATATGTATGTAGAGCAAGAGGATGAGGAGCAGAGCTGTAAAGAACACCGCAACAAAGAAGATTTTTACCGTAGCGGCCTCGAAGAAGCCTATCATGAGCACTCCACTCATGCCGCACAAGACCCAGATGGCAGACAATGTAATCACCACGCGACGCATGGTCATGAGCGTATGATAACGTAGCGCGTGGAATATGCTGATGTATCGGTCCACGGCTATGGTGATGATGCTGAAGATGGAGCCCAGGAAGCACATGCAGAGTAGAGAGTCCATGATGTCGTCTATATTTAGCTCAAACAGACCAAGGGATTTCAAGTGTCCGGCCTCTTTAAACAGCAACAGGATGTTCTCCAAAGCCTTGCAGAGGCTGGAGATGGTGTTAAACACGGCCAGGTTGCAGATGAAGCAGTACATGGGGGAGTGAAGGTTCCTGTTCTTGATGACGGCTATGATCACAAAGAGGTTCTCGCTCAGACTGGCCACGGCGATGACCATGAACACCTGACCGGGGACCCGAACCTCAGCGCAGTCTGTGGGGTGTGAGGATGAGGCTTCAGAGCGGTTCATGATCGATGGAGCACACTTGGTAGTTGGATTGTTGATCAGTTGAAGATCTGATGTGAAAGGACCTGGCAAAAACGTTTTTATTGTTAATGTTAGAATCCAGGGTCGTCCTTCGGGTGATGCCCCCAATATACAGTACATTTACAAAAAAATTAATGTTGAAATTTGTTAAACAAAATAGCAAAAAAACTAACAGAGCTCAATTCCATATCTTATTAAAATATAAAGCAGCTATTTAAATTGTAATAACATTCCAAAAATATTACTGCTTTTGAAGCAGTGCTCTATAAATGCAGGCTTGGTAAACATTGGATACTATTTTCAAAATAATATTATTATAGTTACTAAAAGAACTTTACCTGAAATAAAATGAACACATTTACATTATGTTATTTTAATGTGCTGTCAAAGGCAACATCTCTTGTTTTTATTTAGTTTAACTTTATGTACTAAAATGCATCAGAAATAAAACTAAATAAAAACAGTATAAACTATTAAAAATGACAATACATACAATAAAATGACTGAAACTTTAATTAAAGCAAAAATTACAAATCTAAAAATAATTTAAGATACAATTAAAAACTATAAAAGGACCTCAGTGATACTAAAATAACAGTTTTAAAAACATTAAGATGGTTACTGCTTTGTGTGTGTGTATGAAATTCATTTGCAAAAACAGATGGCTTTTTACATGTTCAAAAATGTTTTTTTATTATGCAATCATGTTTTTTGTGTTTTATTGTGTTAGCTGTTAGCAGTTAAAAATAAACCAAAAGCAGTTTGATTGAGATTAACTGGAATGCAAAATGAAAAAAAAAAATTATAAAAAACAAATCAAATACTTTACAGTTAATATATGCCATATAATGGGTCCAGGAGACTTGGAAAAAAAGCATATGATATAGTTGTCATATTTTTATTCAGTCCTATATTCAAGAGGTGTTTAAAAGAAAAAAGAGCTATAGAGGTTTTCTATCATCTAATGCTTATAGATGTTAAAGGTATAAATGGTGAGGGAGAGTGGAGAGCCACTAGATCATACATAAACCATAAGGAAGATAGGATAAAAAAGAGGATGAAAAGTTGTTAGTGCTAATAAAGCAGAGACTTGTGCCATGGATCTTATATTAAATTGTGCATACAATGTTTTAATAATGTTTCATTACAGAATACTTAAATAATGTTTTTAAGTATTATAATGATCAAATAACAACAAAAACTGTAGCCAATTCATGTTTTTTTAATGTTCCAGTCAAATTTCGAAAGAAGAAATATACGTATGTAAGCCTCTACACGTCTTGGAACATGACTGAACGATATTTCACACTGAGGATCAGTTAGAAACATCAAACAATAAATCCATTATATATTAATGTACTTCCACCATAAAATCTGATCATTTTCAAGCGTAATTAGAACTTGAAAGGCTGGTCCAGACAAGAACAGAGCCAGTGATTTAAACCTTGCATGTCGACAGAAATCCCACATTCAACAGACAATTAAACTTCTATTCATCTGTATCAAGCCCATGCCCACTTTCAGACAGTTTAGGACCACCTGAAAACAGCTGTATTTCCAGACACCGATCACAAACGATGGTACGAAGTGTCAAGTTATTCAATATTTGTCACATTTACTTACCGTTTTTCTCATCCAACACACCCACAAAGAATTTTCTTCTGCTTCAAATGGAATATCTTGGAGACATCGGTTTGCAGACAGCGGAAAAGCTCTGTTCTGGCTGTCAATAGACAGCATGTGGTCATGCCTGTGTATTTGTGTATCCTTGAATGCTCAAGGCTGTGTGAACCATTTGTGTTCATGTTCCTTTTGACAACAAATAAAGCACAATGCAAGGTCTTTCCTCCCTAACGCACTTTATTTATCAAACCTTGTTACACATATGTTGCATCTGTGTGGAGACAACATGCTCTCGTTAATGATGGGTGAAGTGGCTTGTTGGTTGTTCAACCTTGGTCTTTTTAAAGAGCAATAAAGGAGTTAAGTTCAGATGTTCTGACTATAGTTTCCCACAAGTCTACAATAACAGAAGTAAAAGAAGAAAGAAAACTTTGTGGGTTTCAGAGAGTTTTCAAACTTTATTCTACCACACTATTGTAATTAAAACCGTTATATATAAATCATGATGGAAACTCTGAACAGTAGTGGATGTACTGAACGAGAGTAATTACTGAAGAGCAGTGAACTATCTAAATGAGCAGGTGGACTTTCTCTTTTTCTCTTTCAAATGATGCACTACACTTGTAATTATGTTAAGTCACGATTTGTTCATAAGCAATATGTTTGATTAAAGTGTCCTATATTTTTTTTATTAAAATATCTTTTGCAATATGCAATTTCTTTCTAAACGTTGTCTTTTGCTATTATGTTTGAGTCGAAAGAGAGTTTCAAAACAATTTAGTGTCAAAAAAAACCCAACAACCTCTGTGTGAATGCTGCCACCGGCTGGAGACACTTGGTAGTTTATTGAGGACCTGAGAAGATTGTGGAAAGTTGGGAGCTCTTCTTCGTCAGCAGCAGAGGTCACTAGAGTAGGATTTAAACTATAAGGGTAAATGCAGTTTTGCTTTAATTTTCTATGTCATCCACATGACATTAGTGTAACCAGAAACCCATGAAAAGAAGAAATCTTATCACAACACTGCTGAAAAAAAACAGCATATGCTGGTTTATGCTAGTCCTTTGCAAGCACGTCACCAGCATAAACCAGCAAAAAGACCAGCATATACCAACAAAGGTTGACTCCCTGCCGAATTATGACTCCCCTCGTTGAAATCAATAGTAATCCTATTCCTAACCCCACCCCTAATCATAACCCCTCCCCCACACTTAATACTAAACCTACCAAAACTAGGGGAGTCAAAGCAGGGGGTCAAAATTGCGATGTATATGACGTAAATATTGCTGTTAAAAATCTATTATTCACACAAACACACACACGCACACACGCACACACACGTTTGATTTTGCTACATTTGTGAGGAATTTGATATATTTCTTTTGTTTTTTACCGCCCTACAACAACCCTACCCCTTAACCTACCCATCACAGAAACCTTTTTTGCATTTTTACATTTTAATATAAACTTCATTTATCATTTTTAATCATTTATTTCCATTGTGAGGACCACCCAAAATGTCCTCACAACGAGAAATGTCCTCACAGAGCTGGTTGCGTCTCAATAATCGGTCCTCACAAGTATAGCAAAATAAACAGACAGACACACACACACACACACACGCACACACACAGGTCTATTTATTTATTTTTTATTTGTAAATTTTAAACATAGGAAAATGTTTTTGCATGTGATAATTTGACAATATAAAGGTTCTGATCCTGAATTAGTTTAGATTTTGAAAAACAATTATTCATTATTTTAGTTATTTTAATTTAGTTAACGCATGGTACCATAACAGTATCGGTCTGAACAGTATAAACTACTCTATTTTTTGGTTGCCATGGTATTTTTTGTCAGTGAATAAACTCTGCGTTTCTCTGAGTGGCCAATAGAGTGCGTTGCACAGTCCGTCTGCATTGCCATGGGCCAAGCTAGACGGGAGCGTTTCGTGGATCCTTGAACGCCTGCAAACATTTGCTGATCTTGGGATTCGGTAACTGTGAGTCACTACTTTCCTGACTGAGATTTTGCTCATGCATTTCACCTCGTGCGGTGGTTAGTCTAGTCCATAGCAACGGCATTTGTGGGGTGTTTATGAATAGAAAGATTTGTGTGTTCATTCTCAATGCATGACTCAACAGTTTTAACAACCAGTAATTTTACTCAAATATAACCTCGTTGATTCCAGGGAGTTCTCTTCTTTAGACCAGATGCAGTATCTTGAACTGCAAAAGAAATTTAGGGTGTGTTATGTAATATTGTGAATTAATATGAGTGGCTATGAGGGGCAGTATAGGCCGTAAGTTAATTATTGAAAAACCTCTTACTTAGTAAAAATGAAAAACACTGATGGACCTTACTCATTACTCATACTTATTCATATGCACTACTGAAATACTTTTACACACACTAGTGAAAAAAAAAATAAAATCATCAACCTTACTGAAATTCATTCATATGCACTACTGAAAGTGAAAACGTTCATCAACCCTAGTGAAATACATTCTTTCATTCATTTGCATAACCAGATTCACATTCCGTGCTTTTTCTGAAGAAAATGTGAGTGTCAAAACCTGTCCCTTGGTTGCGAGGGTGTGTCTAGGCGGCTGCTAGTGTAACCAGAATGGATTTAGGGTGGTTGCTAGGGTGTTGCTATGTGATTGCTAAAGTACTTGGGGTGGTTGCTAGGGTAATCAGGGTAATCACCCTAGGAAACCAAACCAAAATAGACATAGATACATGTGGGTTTGTTAATATAATTTATACTTAGAAGCAGTCATTGGAGCATCATTGTCAGTTGCCAAGCTGCTCACTAACAGCTAAACAATGTACCCTAGCAACCTTTTAGCAAGACCTATATCTTTGCATTAGAATATTGTATAGACATAGTAGTTGATTCTTCTGACTCATGCTAGCAAGTTGGACTTCAAAATTGTTAGTCATGCTAGCAGTGAATAGCTACATGTTAATAGTGATTAGATAAGTGCTAATTCTGGCTAAGAACTCTATAAAACTCCATAGTAACGATCTATGACAACTAGCAACTGCCTATCAACTGCCCTTGCAACTATCCTGGGTAACATAGTAACTGCCCTAAAAACCATCCAGAGAACCCTTGCAACACCATAGCAACCACCCTGGCAACCATTCTGGTTACCCTCTCAACCAAATAGTAACATCCTAGCAAACACTCCAAGTACCCTAGCAATGACCATAGAAATTACTCTAGCAACCATACTTTCCTTTTTCAGTTACCAGATGCTAGAAAGCATTTAGCCAGAGAACAAAATTCCAGACCAATAAAATCTTTAGAATTGGCTGTGGGGCAGGTTAGTGCTAAGGTTGATGAATGTGTTCACAAGAGGTTTTTCAGTAGTGCATGTGAATAAATTTCACTAAGGTTAATGAATCTTTTCACTTGTGTATGTAAGAAGTTTTTCAGTTATGCAAATAAGTAAATTAATGAATTTCACTAAGGTTGATGAAAGTTTTCACTTGTGTATGTAAGCGATATTTCAGTAGTGCATATGAATGAATTTCGTAAGGTTGATCAATGTTTTTAATTGAACTAATGCGCGTAAGAGGTTTTTCAATAATTATGGCCTGTACGGCCCCTTGCGTTATAGGTACTAATCATGTCCTTGATGATTGTTTTAAAAGTAATTTGAAATGTATGAATGCTATGTAATTTTAAGTTGTGAAAACATTCTGGTTGGAACCTGTTATGTCTTGTAATTTGGTGCATGTGTCCTAAATCTCCACCCTTTGACCTGTCAACACCTCCACAAATGTACGCAGGCTTACCCTAAATGATACTTCAAAATCTACAGATTATATCTATTATACTAGTGTGATGATCTCCCAGTGGTTTCCTCAGATTTCTGATATAGCACTTGAAACATTTTCCCTGTGTAATCTCATTGTTATATTGGAATTTGGTGGTTGTGTGTAATAATGCGACATGGATGGCAGAGAAAGAGAAAGTGCAGAACAGTCAGGCTCATCCTGCAGTATTACACAGCTCTCTGTGTTTCAGCTGTCAGGCAACTCTCTTTGACTGTAGGTACTGGCTTCTCAGGGACTTTTCCACTGATCCACTCATGCCCTTGTGCCGGGATTGTCTTTTTTTCCATAGCTGTTTCTCCTGCAGTTTTGTCTCACGGTGCTCTTTCTATGTTTTTGTGCACAAACAAATTATTAGTTTTCAAAATTATTATTTTTATAATTTCTTTAGTATTTCTGTTTAACCTAAATTGATTTTTATTTCAATTTTGGTTTTGTAATTCACATCAAACATATTTAATTTAGTTAGTTTAATTTGACCTAATATTAGTATTTTATTTCAGCTTTAACAAAATAATTTTAAATAGTTTTAGTTAACAACACTTTCAGAAAAAAGGTTTGGTGTATCTAAGGTACCTTTTCACTAAAAAGGTGCCTATCAGTATACCATAAAGGTGCATATTAGTACCTAAATTCGTACCTTTTTGAAAAGAGCGACAGATTTTGGACCTTTTTTTCTGAGGGAGAATGACACTGATGTGCAGGTTTGATCCTGAACCCTTTTATGCATCAGAGAGTTGATGGAAGGTGACTAGTTAGTGTTGTTTAAGTGGATCGAAGGACAGCCTTCTTTCCCAGAAAGCATTTGTCTCATCCACTCTCTCTCTCCCTCTCTGTCCCTCCTAAGACACCTGATTGGATAATTCATTTTTAGTATGTCCACCCCTCCAAAATAAATACCAGGCAGTTTTTAATATAAGGCTGTTTTCTGCAACGTCTTCATTTAAAACTTCACGCAACAGCAAATGGATGTATTCTGGGTTTCTTGGATGCACGTATGAAGGATATTTTTCTTTGGCTAATACGTTTGGATGAGTAGATCTTTGGAGAACTCTTTGTACTAGCTTTAGTTATGTGAAAATATTCATTCGATTTTTAATTTAATTTTAAAAAATCAGGGATCAGACATTTTTTTTATTATCATTTTTTTTTTGTTGTGGATTAGCCATTAGTATGAAAGGGATCTATTTATCTGTCGTTTAAATAGCTTATTGCACAATTTACAGATTCTGTAGAAAAAAGATAAGACGATTCTGTGACGATGTGAAATACTGTAAAAGCTCTATTCCCTTGTGTGGGCTTACTGAGTCAGACTTCACTAGCACCACCCTTCTTTCCTTCACTTGCTCTTTTGCTCCTCCTCATCTGTGAGAGGCGTGAGTTTCTGCCAGAGCCTAAGAGCGCGAGTCAGACCAGACTCTCTCTCTGCAGAGTTTCAGTGGGACACAGCAGCCGTAGAAGCCCTCAGTAACCCAAACTCTCTCTCAACTGTATCAGGTCAGTGATTCAGGCATTTTGACTAGCAGTACTGAAAATTGTGAATGCTCAGGGCCCAAATCTAATAGTATTTGTTTTTTTATAGCGTTTGTTTGTAGCAATGCACAGTAAAATACAGATTACTCCTGTAATTGCGTAAAGGGGGAGTGTCTCATGTGGTGTCTAAGCACATTGTAATGTTTGTAATTCAACATTCCAAAGCAAACATGCAATCACAGCTCCTGTGGATAGGACTTTGACATGCATGTCTGTGCTGGTTTTGTCTAAAATGGGTCAAAGTTTGTCCTCTCCAAGAATGCATTCTAAACCAGTCTGACAATTAGATCTAAACCAGATAAGATTATTTGGAAGTGAATGTATTTGAGTTTAAGAACCTAAACATTTATTCTTGGAAGTTTGTGCTGATCACATTTGGATGTGAGCAGAGGTTGGGCGTGGCGGAAACGGTAAGACACAAAGTGAGGGTGAGGGCTGGTGGAAAGGGAGGAGGGGACGGGAAGGAGGAGTTTATAATTTTAATATATTTCTTTTTTGTAACCATAAATATATTTCCTATCAGTTTAAAACTGTCATATTTTGACCGTAAAAGATGACTAAATATATTACCTGTGAAATTTGTCTCTTATATTTCTCCCCATTCTATTCTATTCTACAGTTTCAGGCTAACAGCACCAAAGCCAGTCAGCTATGGAGACTCCAGGTCAGAAACGAAGCACCCGTGGCGGGACGACCACTGTCCTGTCCCCCACCCGCATCACTCGGATGCAGGAGAAAGAGGATCTGTGCAACCTGAATGACCGTCTGGCCATCTACATCGATAAGGTGCGCTCTCTGGAAACAGAGAACGCAGGGCTGCGTATGCGCATCACAGAGTCGGAGACGGAGATCAGCCGTGAGATGGGCGGCATGAAAGCGGCATACGAGGCCGAGCTGGCGGACGCCAGGAAGACGCTGGACTCGGTGGCCAAAGAACGAGCCCGTCTGCAGCTCGAGCTCAGCAAGGTGCGAGAGGACTACAAGGAGCTGAAGGCCAGGTATGTGTACAGAGCATGGTTCACGCGTCATGGATGTTATGTACTTTTTGAAGTTCAAAAGTTATTTTTTTTGGATTGAACAAGTCCTTTAAAACTGCAAACCAGTGCTCTTCAAGTACGTATCCAGATCTGGAGTCAGCAGGAGCAATTACCATGACTCATTCCACCCAGGAACATAAAAAAAAAATTCCACCAGTTTTGGTTTCTAAATGGTACGGCTTACAGATCATAAATCAGTGACGCAGAAGAGCTGCACACATTGGCTAATATTAGGACTTGCCCTCTTTTCCTGTAATTCCTTCACACGTTCAAAAGATAAGTTTAATCCTAAAGTGTAGAATAGTGCCGACCCCTTGGCTCTGAGCTTGGTCATAAGCTAAATTTAGCTGAAACATGATGGCAGTTTTCTGCAGTTTACATCTGCTAAGGCTGACAGCTCAGTGCTTTAGTCTGTTTGATGCATTTTAAAATTCAATTTAAATTTAATTTAGTTATAATAATTAATTCAAACAGAAAACAAATCTGCATTATACAGTATTATGACAGAGATTGTAAACCTTGTGGTTTGGGGTCAGTGAGTCTCTTTGTGCTCATCAAAGCTGAATATGCTTGAATACAAAAACAGTAATACCGTGAAAAGTAAAAACAAATGTTAATTAAAAAATAAACTATTACAAATTACTGTTTACTATTTTAAAATGTAATTTGTTTCTGTGGCTGCAAATGTGTAAAATGATCCTTCAGAAATCATTGCTCAAGTATCATGCTCTAGAAATATTTCTTATTTTTATCAGCGTTTAAAACCATAATACATTTTATTTTATAGTTCTTTGATTAATAAAGTTTAAAGAAACAGTGTTCATTAAAAAAAACATTTTAGATGTATTTACTGTAATTTTTCATAAATTTTATACATGTATTCAAAAATGAAATCTTACTGATCCCAGATTTTGAAACGGTTGTGTACTCACACACACACACACACACACACACACGTCTCTGGCTCAGTGTGTTTTACAAGTGTGCAGCCTCTTAGGTATGTGAGGTGTGAATGTGGGTGTGTATCATCTATCATCTTCTTGGGAAAGGACTGTTGGATTATCCACCACACCCTTTAAAACACGTTTGGTGTCTGTTTCTGATTTGAATTCACATTATACTTCCTTTGCGTAAATGCTGCTTGTGTGAAGTTTTACACTGAACATTAAAGTAAGCAGAAACAATCATTGCTAAATGCAGGTTTAGCCAATAAGCCTGCAGTGTGTGGATTAATGATTAATTTGACTATAGTGTGTCATTGCAAACCTCTCTCCAGTAGAATGTCAAAGTGATGTGAATTAGAGATGCCTGGTAAGA
Organism: Enteromius radiatus; assembly: GCA_032357445.1. Lineage (NCBI taxonomy): Eukaryota > Metazoa > Chordata > Actinopteri > Cypriniformes > Cyprinidae > Enteromius > Enteromius radiatus. The sequence goes on along the minus strand of JAUCMS010000028.1, from coordinate 12,995,809 downwards.
TTGCTTTATTAAAGCAGCTCTATGCAACTTCAAAATTTGAAAATTGTATATAATGAATGAATACACCATCTTTCAAAATGCATTTTTTCTAATCCGGAATCACTACGGTACATTTATTTAAAAAAAAAATGTTATTTTTGGACTATAGTAGTCTGCTCGCGTCATCACTGCTGCGGAGTAACACGTACCTGCATGAATCGCCATAGACATAAACTTGGGGAAGTAGTGCCGGTTAGACTGTTCTTCCATGGAATGCTTGCAGCTCTGTTTATTAACCGCTAGAGCACCAAACGTTACATAGCTTTGCTTTAAATTAACCAGTAGAATTGATCTAAGTAATCTAAAAATAATATTTTATAAATGCTGTATTTATTTGCAGACATATTTTGGCAATAACTAATTAGATTATGTAAGAGAAAAGATCCTCTCAATAAAACTAAGAAGCAACTACGGATCATAAAATCTAGTAACCTTTTTTTTTTTTTATCTTGTAACTTAATTATCATACATTCACCCTTTGCACTTGAACTCTCTCATATCAGTGTACTTCACAGATATCTAAACTCCACTGAGAAGCCATCTGAGCTTTAGTTTATTTTAAGTTTATTAAGAAGCGTTGCAATGTAGTTGGCATTTAGTCACAGGGATTGTTATTATAATATATTGTTTATCTTGCTGTTTCTATGGTAGTAGACTGAGTCAGTGCGTTGGTTTAAGCAAGAGGTGTGTTGATACCAAAAGGGTGTGGTTCATAGACAAATAGACTTCAAAGCTGAAGATGTGCCGTCAGTGAATGATGCGAGGGAAGTTAAGAGTTTAGTGAAAGCCATTATGAGTCATGTTCATTCATTTTATAAGGTTTGTGGTCATATTCATTTCATAAGCTTTGTGGTTATGCACAGAGGGGGAAGTCGGCAGAAAGATATAGTTTTATTCGTTTCCCAGGGTTACAGTAGCACTCAGGAGTTCCTGTAAGCGTCCATCACTCAGTTAGTGCAGACGGACTCATACACTCATTGGAGCTGAGCTGTTTGGAAGTGTTTGGTTTCCACAGCTACCATGAGGCCTTGCCAGGGTGTGTGAGAGGTTCTGACTGGACTGAGTGGTGACTCATGAGCTTTAAGTAACTGGGGAAAGCACTGTTTGCGCTCTCTTTAACCCCTCACCTCAGAAAGAAAGCCTTGTGTCCACTTTGAAACAGTAGCCTTATTTTATTCCAGTGACTTTGATACATTTGTGTTATACCTATGTGCTTAGCAGATGTTTTCTTACTGAAGCAGCTTAGAACGCTCCATAAAAAGGTGCCAGTTAGAACAGGAATGGGGTTTTATAGGCATACGTACACAGGAAGGTTCCACAAAAACGTTTATATTTATTTTTAAACTGGTGTTTTAAAATACCCAGAGGATTTTTTTGTGATCTGGAGAATTTAAAATGGAACATTTTAATCTCTGAATTTTTCCATTACTATATGTTAGCTAATATATATACTGTAAACATAACAAAATTATATGATGATGATAATAATAATAATAATAATAATAATATCATATAGATAGGTAAACAAGTCAAACACACACGCGCACACATATATACATACCTATATATTTATTTATTTATTTATTATTTAGTCATTTAGCAGATGCTTTTAATGATGACAATAAAGAAACAATCAGATTGAAGTTTTTTCTTGTTTGCTTGCTGCAACTATTTGAAAATATATTCATTGTAGGAAATGTAAAAAATATCTACATGGAACGTGATCCTTACTTAATATCCTAATGATTTTCGACATTAAAGAAATATTGATCATTTTGAGGGTAAAGGCTATTGCTACAAAGATAACTGTGCTACTTAATGTCTAGTTTTTTGGTCCAGGTTCACATATATAATTTCTATATAGAAGTCAATAAGCTAAGCTTCAATTAAATAAACTTTTTTTATAAACAAAAATGTGCTTTTTGATTAGTAAAGGATTCTCCATGACACTCTCTCCAGACCCACGTGAAGTTGCTTGTTTGAAAATGATCCCTCATATACTTTGACCTTAGTTATTGTTTAGGAAGCTTAAGGCGAGTTCTTGAATGGGGAGTCGTGTCGGGTCATGCAGTGGAGACGGATCTCTTGGCTCGCATGCTGTGGGTGTACATGTGCTTGTGGCTGCTGTTGCGGTTGTAGCATTTGGCTTCTGTGGTCATTATCAGATAGAAGAATATATCCTGTGTTTATTCTGTGTGTGTGTCGCTGTCTGAACTCTGTTGACAGGTGCAGTGTAGGAGTGTGTGACTGATGTAGAAAAACTACAGCTGGAAACTGAACAGATGAAATGCATCTTTCAATTCATATTGAAAGAGCAGTATGTCATCACTTACCTTTCATTTAAAATGCTGCAAATCCCCTCTGTGTTTGTTTAGACAACACAATGAAACTGTACTTGATCTAGAAGGTGGGGAACTTGATGAGTTCGTATTTGTCTAAATGATTCAAAATGCTTAACTCTAACTCTGACGCAGCATGCATTTCCAGGTATTTACCGAGCCACCATTCATGCTATACATTTTCATGCCCACATGTAAGCAGTAGACAGGATGTGTTTGTGAAATATCAGTCATTGAATTATTCCAGCATCTGGGGAAGAGGAAGTGTGTCCACTGAAAGATTAGAGCATTGATCTTGTCTTTCATTGCAAAATATTAACCAGTCTTTTAGTCATGTGCTCCTTGTCTGAGATAACTGAGATTGTAAGAAGTACTGTATATTCTTGCCTTATCACTTTTTTACAAGGCTTTGGGCGGAGTGAAGGACATCCTTTCCAGTTATCTCTGGGTCTGTCTCAGGGTCAAGAGTGCAAAATAAAATGTAAACCTAAAAGCATCTTAAACAGCAAAATATAATAATAAAGCTAAAGATTTTTTTTTATTAATCTTTGAATTATTTTTCATAGTTTAAGAAAAAACCCTTACATTTGTTTCACTGGGCCCTCATTCTGTAAACATTGAGTTTTTTTTTAATAAAATAATTCCATTGTTGAGAATATTTTCATACAGTTTTATCAGTTCAACGCTCACTTGCTTTGTGGTCTGCGTTCTGTTAAGCTATGTTCATAGCTTAAGGCCAAACAAAATTATATTAGGCAGCTTTCACATGTAAAAAAACTCCAGTGACTCATTTTCTGCCCCACCTTTACCATCCTGTATGTTTTATGTTGAATGGGTTACCTGATGCCACTTTCCCTCACTGGTGAATTTATTATTGGTCTATGGATGCCCAAAAAAGACAATACACTATGCCAAAACATGGGTTTTTAACATTAGAAATCGTAATATTGTGTTAATTTATATAATAGACTAGCTAAAAAATACAACCTGCACAGTGATATTTTCAAGTGCCTTTTAGTATCCTTCAAATAACACACTTTATGAATATGGTAATCACTAAGTGCAACCATTTTAAGGTTCATTTACTAGTGTTCTGCATCCTGTTGCTTTGTTTATGTAAGTATTTTCAGATGCTTTTTCTGGTTTTTACATTATCAGAAAAAACACATGGCAGTAAACAGTTATCATGTACGCTACTGCTATGTTTCCTGCAGAAGTCACCCATCATATTTAAAATAGACAGTGCCTCTGTGGTTATGTCATTATGTCTAACAAGAAAATTACACTTAATGAGTAGATTTCTGAGTGTTATTCTTTAGATGATGGTTGACGATAAGCAAAAGCTTGGTCTTATAGAGCGAAACGCCCTGATTAGTGTTTCATTGTTTAGTCGAGGGCTGTCCTGCCTAAAAAGGAATAAAATGAGATTTTCCTCTATTAGGCGGTTCTACTACTTATGACATTTTAACTTTCTATTAAATCTACAGTGTATCAACTTTAGCAGGCACCTGTGTGTTCAAACAGTTTAGGACAGAATAAATAGTTCTGTGTTTAGCACAACATATGCGTCTGAATAGAGAGCCGTCTGTCTTTTTCCAGTGAAGATTCTCTTTCATTCTGAGGGGAGTTGGCTCATTCTCTCTCTTTCCGTCTCTGTTCTTTTCGTTTTTTGTGTTGTGACGACTGCCACAGGACATTTTGCTTTTCCCTGCTGTCCTGATGACCTCACTAAAGATCAACTGTCCCAACTGTCTAATGTTACAGTAAATCGGGTAATTCAATGAGGATGCTTCACCTTTCACTTTTGTTTCTTGTTCTAAAAGAGCTGGATATGCCAACAGGTTTTGTTTATTGTGGGCTCTCTTAAATCTGTTATAAATCACTTTTTTCCTGACACATAAAAAGCTCTAAAAATGTGGTGCTTGTTAATGGTACAAAAATTCTTTTTTTTGCTAGAATACGATGCTGCTACCAGGGGTACACAAATGTTTTAGATTAGGGATAATTCAATAAAAAGCGATTCAGTCCCTACATTTTTTCCAAGTTATGGTCCAGGCTGTTATTTATTTGAACGGTTTCTGTCGTCAGTATTTGACTATGGCTATGAAATAGAATAAGCAATGTGCAGGAATACTTGCTAATTCCTGCTGCAACGTTATTTATAAATCAATACTTTATACATTTCATAGACCTAATAGTCTCTCTAAAAAGTAATTATTGCAGTTATTTGCCTTTAAAAGTCTATTTGAAATGTCAATTTGAGCCAATTGAAAAAAAAAAAAAAAAGGCAAAGCTTTTAGAACACGGTTATGGGATTGATTCCCAGGAAACATGCGTACTGGCAAATGCACAATACGTTGCTTAGAATAAAAGTGTTAGCCAAATGTGTTCAATGTAATTTGAAGCATGATTACATTAATTTATGAGAAATTATTTTCTGTCCAGAATCTGCACTTGATTATTTTTTTCTTTAATCTGGAACATTACACATAGACATTCTAGAAAAAAAAAAAATTTGTTTGATGTCATGACAATAATAAATAACACACTGTGATGAGTGATTCAAGATGCTTTATATTTGTTTCAGTCGCTGATTTTTTAGAAACTGAGTAGTATATGTGTCCGGTCTTGTTACTGCTTATTTAAAACTTCTCATCCTAAAAGAAAACATCCTGATTTTTGGAATGATGCTGAAGCTTCTAAATTGACTTGAGTAGAATTAGCTGTGATGATCATGAAAAAAGATCTTTAGCCACCCAAAGAGCTGATCTGTGCTACACTGTGTGTGGAGTGAGTGAGTGTGTGTGTGTGTGTGTGTGTGTGTGTGTTTGAAGAGCTTTGAGCCATAAATTATAAATAATTTTAAAATAATGAGCATATAAAATGTGTCTAGTGTACCTGCCTTGACACGCATGCATATTTGGTTAGACTCACACCCACTTCTGATGGCTTTTTCAGCTCCATACAATTCTTTTGTTCTTAAAATGTCGAATGTAAGATGCGGACACACACACACACACACACACACTCCCTTACTCTTTATCCCAAATGCACATGCAATGGTGCCTCATTTGGTTGTGGTTGGATCTGGAAAGGCTTTGGACGGACTGACTCATTCGGTCTGTTATATAATCACCGTCCACAGACTCTAAACTAAAGATCAAACATGTTTTTCATTTGCAAGTGACTTGTTGAGAATTCAGAGAGAACTTGTCTGCAGAGATGCTTCCACGTACGTAAAACAAGATGTTAAGTTCAGTTAAGACACCAACCCATTACAGAAAGACAAATTTAGTTTAGATATAATTTATAAAACTCTCAAATATGCTTTTGATTCATTTGAACAGTATGAATGTGAATCGGTAATGTTAAAGATAAACTCAGTAATTTGCTTCCTTTTAAAAAAGTTTTAAGATGCCAACCCTAATGAATAAAAAATTATGTACACTAACGTGAGATGACTCCTGTCACATCAGCATAATAAAAGCTAGTTTATATTATTTTATTTTATTTTTGTTTAGTCAAAACTACTTTCCTACTTATGCGAACACACTTTGCATTCAAACACATTTTTATACAGTAAATTAGGAGTTGTATTTTCTGCATGAAACTGTTCAATAAATCGATGTGGTTGTGAAAGAGAAGGAATTGTCACGTGGCAGTGCCATGTGACTCATGGGCTGAACTGGTGTTTGTCTTTTGCCAAACCACTCGTAATGGGGAACACCGGCAGAGTAGTACAGCATGCACACACACGTGTGCATACACACACACATACACAACATCTCCATCCCATTCTTAACTGAAGGCAGCTGCAAACAGACGAACGTTATATTTGGAGAACCGGAGATGACAGTGGAATCTCGTTATGTTTATTCCATGGAAAAATCAGTGGAAAACTGTTTATATTGCAAGGCCGGAGACCCTCCGATGCAGATTATGTTAGACTGGGCTTGTATAAAGACAGGGAGGAGAGAGAGTTCCTGTAATTGATGCTGTTCTGGTGGCGTGTATGGGCCACGGGCGTAAGGGAGAGAGTGAGTCATCATCGGCGCTTAAACGCAGGGCTGCCACGCTGGCAGAGCCTCACTCTATCCTCCCTGTTGCGGAGTGTAAAACAAAACACATATTTATGCATACTAAATACATATAGGTAGATTTAAAGTTGGTGTTCATAATCAAATGTGACGCTACACACACGTTCATGCATGCGGAGATGGAGGGGAGGCTACATTTCAGCTAAACATCAGTGTTCTGTCTCAGAAATGAATTTTTCATTTCAATTAGCATTAAAGATTGTACTTAAGTACATTTGTGCCAGACTAGACAGAAGGATCAGATAAGTCATGTTACATTATTTGACTCCAAGGGAAATAGTTTTAGCATCTGTCATGTGCTAATGAATCAGGGAGAAGGAATAATGTTCTCTTTGTATTGGGTGTTCAAATTCAGCTGCTGTTACAGAATCTGGTACAGTGTAATTATAGGACCACACCCTTCAAAACCACCATTAGGATTTGGAAGAATCATAAAAATTTTTTATTAATCGTTTTCCTTAGGCTACCTTTACTAGATATGCTTACTTGAAACGAGTAGTTCCAAATCTGTATGTAAAAAAAAAATAAATAAATAAAAATCAACACGCTGTTTTGGTCACCAATGACTTCCATAGTAGGATAAAACATACTATGGAAGTCAGTGGTGACTAAAAACAGTCTGGTTGCAAACTTTCCTCAAAATATCTTCTTTTGTGTTCGGCAGAAAAAAGAAATTCATACATTTACTACTCTAGGGTGAGTAAATGATGACATTTCTAAAGTTTTTATTTTTGGTGAACTATTCCTTTAATGAAATCAGCATAAATGTGTTAGCCATAATCATAGGTTAAGACTAACAAGCCATTTGGAATCTACACCAGTCTGCTCATGCTTTGATTTAGCCTTACTACAGAAAAAAAATAAAAAATATATATATATATATTGTAGGTCATGCTAACACAAGTCTTTCCCAGCTGGTGTAAATAATGTTTCAAAGTTATTTCCAAATTTTGAACCATTGTAATTAGCCAATTCAGGTTCTGCATTGGTCTGTCTATTTTTAGTTTGTTTATAATAGAGCATATTCTACAACTCAGTCACCTTCTTTTCTTTTCTTCTGACTATATGTTCTTCCTTCTGTATGTTTGACTCGGTCTCCATGGAGACCTCATGGTGGGCCTGCAGCCAGCCAAAGTGAGTCAGAATCGCCTCGACAATTAAAAAGGAAACGTTTACTCATAGTATAGTGGGAAAATGGGGAACCCCTATATGAGACGTTTCTGTTTTAAGATCGAGTCACGTGGCACCTCCACTCATATAGTAGAAGTGGAAAGTAGAAGTCACATTTACAGTACGTCAAAGGCAGTGAACTGTGGAGCTGAATAAAGGACAAGGAGGTAGATCTTGGTCTTTTAGTGATAAGGAGTTTTATTGCACCAATATTTTTCAACCCTGTAAAATTTATTGATGCCCTAGAAGACTTATAGACTTACAGGAAGTAAATTGTATTGTCATTCATTCAGGTAATCTGCCTTTCAATATGCTGAATATATCAGGTTTTTTAGGAAAAAAATAGTTTGAATATTGAGACATTAAACAGATTCCCCAACAATTTTGTTGATGCTTGCACAGACATACAACAAGCATAAACTTTGCCCACTTATAAACCAATAGAATAGTCTTAAAACACTCTGTGGGTTTCCTGTGCAAATATATTGAAACTTAGCAAATACAGATTGTAATAATTGTTTTAGTTTGAGCTAAAAGTGATTTGATGAGCTCCAGTCCTTTATCATATTGATGAAGTGTTGTGTCAGACTGTGCGGTTTTACTATGTGCTTTTATGACTTTACAAGTGCTTTGATGAACGCCTGCAGTCATTTTTCTTCCAGCAGTTGCAGGTGACGGCTGACATATGGTGCATTTTGTTAAGCTTGTCGAGCTGCAGGTTTAACAGTAAATATAGTGTTAGAGAGACCAACATTCAGGGAATGCACTCATACACAAGACACAATTTTTTTTCCCCCACCTAAAGGTGTATGTGTAATAGTCTGCAGCTTTCTATGAGGTTTTTGACTAATAATATATGGCTATCAGTTTTATTAACACTCTTTCTGTGGGAAATCTGTATCTGCTTTGACTTTTCAAATTGATGGTTTCGGCTTCAGTGGGTTTTTTTTTTATGTTGGGGGAAACCCTGTTCGTGGTCAACATTTTCTAAGAGATGGTCACATGGGAAATATTTGCACGGCGCTTTGCCATGGTAACATGGCAAAATATGCAGAGGGTTTTAGTTTGTGGGTTTCTTTTTCGTCACAAAAGAGGACAAAGATAGCTGTGATTCATAGAGGGGCTGGAGGCCGACCTGGTACATTCCTCTCCTCCTCTCTTTCTTTCTCTCTCTCCCTTAACTGGCTGTTTTTGTGCCTGAAATGTTTCCACTGGATCAAAGATGCCAAGCCAAACCCTCTTCCCTTTTCTCTCTCTCGCACACATACAACTCTGCACGCAAAGTACACACTTTTAATGAAAACTTACTGGAATTGATGCTTTTATAGGTTTTTTTTTTTTTTTGGCTTTAATAAAGTCTCAAGTTTTTATTCAATGCAATAACACACTTCAATGTCCAGTTAGCTTGCTTAGCTTCGAATCTTAATTCATTTGAAGTTGACCATTTGCAGCTTATACTTGGACCATGTGGTTCAGTCAACAAGAACATTGTGACCCGGAACAGAGGTGACGACTACACATGTTCTTCTATTGTCTACTTTAAACAGCCTCTTGTTGGTTTGGCTTCCTGTGGGTAGATCCTGGAGATGTTGGGAACTAAAACACCAAAACAAATACAGTAGCAGAGAAAAATTAATGCCAAATATAAAAAATAATAGAACAAATAACAAAGGTTAGACCACATGAGTCTCTTAAACTTTTATTGTTTCCACCAAATGTGGCCTGCTCCTCTGCGAGTGTCGTTATTAAAACTATCTACGCGATATTGTGTAAACAGAATGAGTATAGAACAAAACAGCACATTTAGGGAGCCAACACGAACAAACTTGTTTTTAATTACCAGATGTCCTAAACAGAAAAGGTTATGTTTCTGGATGTGTGTTTACCATTGGCTTAGCACAAATATGACCACCCGCTGTTTACACACCTTCATTGTAATCCACCTATTGTCTATGTCTGTTAAAAGTTTAATGAGCAGATTAGGCAAATTTTCCACATAAACGCTGATCCCGCCAAGGATAATTGCTTGTTTTAATTTCTGTAGCCTTAAAGGAATAGTTTAGCTAAAAATGTAAATTCTGTCATCATTTACTCACCCTTGAGAAGTATGAATTTCTGTATGAATTTTCTTCACAAAGATATTTTGAAGAAAGTTTGTAACCAGGCTGTTTTGGGTCACCATTGACTTCCATAGTAGAAAAAAAACAGGAAGTCTTACCATGGAAGTCAGTGGTGACCCAAAACAGCTTGGTTACAAACTTTCTTCAGCAAAGCAAAGAAATTTATACAGATTTGGAACAAATTGGGTGAGCAAATGGGTGAACTATTCCTTTAACAGCTAGAATAAATAGATTTTTGAGCTTTTTTCAGTTCTAGTTAACACTGTTCCTTAGAAATAGTGATGAATGTTACCTCTTTTGCAAATTTTACCTGCAAAAAAAAGAAAGAATCATAAAAACAAAAATTTAAAACGGTCAAATCTCAAAATACGAGATGTAGCCTAATGATCATGTAGATTTATGAATAGTTATTGAGTGAGTAATAATGCATATTAGTCCTTGAGTGGCCTTTATCTTAGTCAGGGGGGTTAACTTTCATACATTTAACAGTTTTTCTTGTTCCCAGCCTCATGAAACTTTTAGTGTAGGTATGTGGCTGTAAAGTGAAGAATGTGACCTAACAAAACCTCTGTTGTTTTGAATGGGAAGTCGGTTGAATTAGTTTTCTCAGGAAGGAGTCTTGAAGGAATGCTAGTAGTAGCTTCAGTGGGTTGAGTTTTTAATTTGTAGTTCAGTAGTTTGCGCTTCCTTATGATTGCGCTCCACCCGAAATTAGTTTGGCAACATCAGTTTGAGTGTACTTTCATTTGGAAGGAGTTATGTGTGTGGAAAAGGTGCCTTGGGAGCTGAAGTGGGGCATAGTTTTAATTGTTTCAAGCCCTGTTAGGTCATTAATCACATCACTAATTTTGGAGTAGCTATTTTACAGGCCTTGTGAAATCTGATCTGGGAACGCACAGAGAAGAATTCGAAACCTAAACACTTGTTAGAAAAGAGAACAGATACAAGTGTTGATAAACTGTAGGCTGAAAGGCCTTATTATCTTTCTACAAACCTGAACCTCACTTTGCCTTAATTCATTTGATGCCATAACAAAACCACCAGTCATATTTTATTTATTAAAGTATCGTTCTGTGTTTTTATTAGGGTTTGTATGGTTTCTTTCTGCAATTTTGAAATGAACAACACTGCAGTCCCACACATATGGTTTAAATTCACAGTTAGAGGCTCTGTTTCAGAGAGAGGGTTCTTGAGGTTATTGTTTACAGATTTTAAAGGGTCCTTGGTTTTGGTACGAAGTCCTAGGCAAATTTGTGGGCAGTCTGGTGTTCATTTGCCCTGATCTGATTATTCCAGCTTTTCTACTTGGCAAACATATACAGTCAAGCTTATGGATCCAAATCAGATGAATATTTTACAGTCTTAGATCAGTTCTGACAGCCGAAAAGATCTGATCCGCTCCTGAGGTGCGTTGTGTCATGCTAGTGTAGTTGCTTCTAATTTTTTATTTTTCCACTTTCCACAACATGGATGAATGAATATAATAATCTGACTGTTTAGAATTTAATTCAGATAATTTTATTACTCTGTGTGCCAAACACTCTAATACCACCTTTTTATTTTTTTATGACTGTAGGAATAGTAAGAAAGAGGCGGATCTGGAATCAGCTCTAGCCAGACTGAAGGATCTGGAAGCTCTGCTGAACTCAAAGGACGCGTCTCTCTCCACAGCACTGGGGGAGAAGAGATCACTGGAGGTCGAAGTGAGAGATCTGAAAGCCCAGCTGGCAAAGGTGATGATTCTATAAAAAGCTGCATGCAAGTGTTTGGGTGGTGTGGTGCTGTGGTAAAGAGCTGAGTTAGTTACCAAAGGGTTGCAGTATGTGCCATTATTAGGTACATGTGCAGGGTAATTTAGGCTGCTACTTGCTTGCTTAAGGGAATGTGATTTAGCACTATTTTGTCTAATAATGTATTGATATAGGCATAAATATTATACATATTTATGAATTAGTTTAACTTTCTAAGAAAAAGAAAATTAGCTAAATGAAATTAATACTTTTTTTTTTAAACTTATACAGTTTGCTGAAATACATTTATCAGTGGTTTTCAAGCAGGGAGCTGAGGTCCACTTCTGGAGGAAGCCCCAGTAGCTGCTAAAATGTAGTTATGTTACTATTATTAATATAAACAAAAACAAAAAAAATAATAAAAAACAAACATTTGTTTTTTTTAATTTTATTATAAACATTTGTTTTTGTTTGAATTATTACTAGTGCTGTCAAAAAATGAATTTCATCCAAAATATTTTTTTTTGTTTTAATAATGTGTGTACTGTGTATATTTGTTATGTATATATGAAGACACACACATAGCATATAATACTTTACATGTATGTATTTATATTCACATAAATTATATCATATATAAATATATTTAATAGATAAACAGCATTTTTCTTAAATGTGTACATGCTTGTTTGTGTATTTATATACATATACAGTATGTAAACAAAAACGTTTATTGATAGCACTTATTATTACAATGCAAGTACTAGAAGGGTTAAGTTTTTAAGTTTTGCGTTTAACTTAGAATTAATTTAAAAGTTATTAAAGTGAATATGTGTGTTGCAGCTGGAGGGCGGTCTGAATGATGCTAAGAAGCAGCTACAGGATGAAATGCTCCGGCGTGTGGATGCCGAGAACCGAATCCAGACCCTGAAAGAGGAGCTGGATTTCCAGAAGAACATCTACAATGAGGTCTCACAAACATCTACTTATGATGAGCTCTACTATGCATATAAAGAAAAAAAGACTGAAACCAAATATGTCCTGTTGTCTTTTTCTCCAGGAGCTCCGTGAGTCCAAGCGCAGACATGAGTCACGTATGGTGGAAATCGACAGCGGCCGCCAACAGGAGTATGAGAGTAAACTAGCCGAGGCTTTGATTGAACTCCGCAACCAACACGAAGAGCAGCTTCGCATCTACAAGGATGAAATTGAAAAGACCTACAACTCCAAGGTAATACATCAATCAAAGAGCAAAGCGTCAAATGTGGTGGATTTACAAATGGCTTTGAGGTTCCACGTCTCTGTATCTAGCCAGGGGCGACTTGTTAAACCGGGCCCGCCCTGTATACATATTTGCTGACTGATCCATTGCCAGCCGTATTTGTTAAAAAAATTAATATATAAAGACGTACAGCATGTCAGTTAAATGTAATCCTGTGTTATCTGTGTGTAGCTGGAGAATGCCCGTCAGTCGGCTGACAGGAACAGCCATTTGGTGGGAGCCGCCCATGAGGAACTGCAGCAGACACGTTTGAGGATGGAGGGTGTGACCTCTCAGCTCACTCAGCTGCAGAAACAGGTACACTCATATATTCAAATATTTATTTCAATGCTGGCAAGGCAGCAACATGTTCAAATTCCTTGCACTGGTACATGTGTACCACAATCCTCCTACAATAGAATAACTTGCTATAGAATAATCCACAAATCACTTTTTATAACTCCACCCTCAGAAATGATGTTGGTAAAACTCAGTAAAATCTCAGTTTATTGATACAATTTAAAAACTGTACAATCTCTCTTTATCTTTATATATATTACATTTAATTTATCACAAAGAAATACACAGTTGGTCTGAAAATCAAACTCATAGGATTTATTTGCAATATTTAAAAACTGTGATTTCTTATTAGTTGTCGGCTCGCGAGGCGAAGATCCGTGAGCTGGAGGAGGCTATGGCCAGAGAGAGGGACATGATGCGCCGTCGCATGGATGACAAGGAGAAAGAAATGGCTGAAATGAGGCAGCGCATGCAGCAACAGCTGGATGAGTACCAGGAGCTGCTGGACATTAAGCTCGCACTCGACATGGAAATTAGTGCCTACCGGAAGCTTCTGGAGGGCGAGGAAGAGAGGTGAGCAATGGCTATAGCTTGTTACACACATGCAAATGTCACTACTAGTAAAAGATAGAGCTGACTATTGCTTTTAAAAATTGTAATCAGGTTAATATTGGACTTGTGGTGAATATCAGCCTGATGCATTTACTCAAAATCCGTCCTCACATCCTTTGTTGTGCTATCTCTGTTTAGGCTGCGTCTCTCCCCGAGTCCTCCTCCTGTCCGTGGGGTGACTGTGACCCGTTCCTCGGGTTCGGGTGCTCATACACGTGTGGTCCAGAGCAGCACCAGTCGTACCTCTTCAGGCAGCGCTAAAAAACGGCGCTTGAACGATAACGACAGCGATGCCTCCAGCGTGGTCGGTGGAACTGTCACTCGCACACGAGTTGCCCAGCAGGCCTCTGCCAGCGGCCGCGTGACTGTGGATGAAGTGGACATGGAGGGCAAATATGTACGGCTCAGTAACAAATCTGACCAGGTGAGAATGATACGGAGCTTTAGCAAGCAGTAAACCGGAATTAATAATTATTTACTTTTCATTAAATGAATCTTCTTTCTCCAGGATCAAACTATGGGTCACTGGCAGGTGAAGAGGCAGATTGGTTCTGCCACTCCCATCGTCTACAAGTTCCCGCCAAAATTTACTCTGAAGGCAGGACAAGCTGTCACAGTATGTATCGACTTACCACATTATGGTCGCCTTTAGTTGCTTTTAAATTCCTGACTCAATTCAATGTCTCTCTGCTGTCAGATTTGGGCCTCTGGAGCTGGAGGAGTCCACAACCCTCCTTCGGACTTGGTGTGGAAGACCCAGAACTCTTGGGGCAGTGGAGATCTGTTCCAGACTACCCTCATCAGCTCCAGTGGGGAGGTGGGACAATGTTAAATCGACAGTTTTTTTAAAATTAGTTTTTATTTGATTTGAGTTGCTAAGTGACTCATTCACTTCCTTTTTTTCTTTATTTATTTGTGCTTCTCCAGGAAATGGCCATGAGGAAGGTCACACGCACTCTATTCCAGGATGAGGATGATGATGATATGGTACGTAATCACTAGCGTGCCTCAGAAAGCTAATGTAGTTATCAAATTTTTGTGCATGATGTATTTTGAGTAAAAAAATTAAAAACATGACTTCTCAGGAAAACGGCAAGACCAAATGTTGCTTAAACTATGAATACATAGAAGATCAAGTCAAAATCGCATAAACTAAATATATCTGGCTTCACAAAGACAGACTAAACTTTTAACATGATTTTAACATGACTTTCGAAAGCAAAGAATAGCTTTATGCTGACTTTAAATTGAACTTTTAAAGTGCATTCAAAAAGGCATTTTCTGCACAGTATGAAGTGTAATGTGTTACACAATCACTTCATAAACATCGTCTTGTTTCTTTGCACAGTATACTTTTACTAATGGTTGTATTTTGGGTTGTTTGGGTGTAGCCTTCACACCGTGAATCATAGCACTAAAATGAACTGAGAGCAGGCAGACTTGATCTCTATAAAAAGAATCATTACCCTTCTAGTCTCAGTTGTTCTCTGTTTACTGTCTCCCCCTGCAGGCAGCTCATAGCACATGTGGAGATGGCGAGTACAACCTTCGCAGCCGTACAGTGGTCTGTGGCTCATGCGGGCAGCCGTCAGATAAAAACAGCAGCTGTGTGTCAGCCAGCTCTGGAGTGTCCAGTGCGTCTCGCTCATTTAGCAGCGGAGGGGGGCTGCCTGAAGCATTTGTCTCTCCCTCACACTTTATTGTGAGCAATGACAAGCGCAGACAGGTTTGTATTTTGTTTTTTTTTTCTGTCTCTGACTGTCTATTCTAAATTTTCTAATATTTTGTAATAGATTACATAATCTATTATTTTTTTTACATATTTTTTCTATATATATATATATATATATATATTTATTTTTTTTTTTTTTTAAGTATTTATTTTAGCTTTTAGTCGAAAAACAATTCTGAAGATTTGTAGTATTATAATTTTACATTTAAAATATTATAAAAATATTTTTTTTTACATTTTTATTTGAATAGTTAACCTTTTTATAACATAGCCTTAAGAGTAAAATAATAAAACTTTATTTGTAACTTTAAATGTAACTTTTTTTTTCTTAATTGAAAAACATTCAAAACAAATTGAATCACTGAACAAATCAGTGTTATTTTAAGTTATATTTAATAATATTTTTTTTCTTTTATAAAGACCTCGAACAGTAACAAAAAATATGAAAAACTTGTTTTTAAAAATTGTACGATTAAGAATGTTAACAAAAAATCTGAAAAAAAAAATTGAAGGTGCAAAAAAACTATTTGAATTGATTAGATTTTTTGCTACTTTCAGATATCTAATTAATGTTAACCATTTAAATTACGATTTAATGCTTTGTGAATCTATTAGCAGTAAAACAGCAGCACTGTAGTAAGCAAAGATTTGCAGCAGTCTTATTAAATTTACATTCTTTTCTCTCTCTCTTAGGCTGGGCCCAAACTAGACAACTGCTCCATTATGTAGGCAAGCTGTAGACAGCCCTGACCATCTGTCCTTTCACACAAACCAGGAGGAATTCATCCAACAATTAGTTTCTTTTTGGATTACGTGTCTTATTATTACATGATATATTTTGTACTTCAGTTTTTGTTATGCATTTCATAATCTGCGGGGTAGATTTTTGGCTTTTGTATGGCATAAGGCTTTATACGCGGGCAGCTTGTAGGCTGTAGTTTGCGATTATTATGTACAGTGTTACTCTAATATATTTGCATGGTGGCCTGGCAGCAGCTTTAAAATAATCGTACTGTACTCAGGGAGAGAGGCGAACGGAGCACTTCACACTCACACCACGCTCAACGGGAATGCTGTCGCAATGCAACACGCACAGTTACTGTTATACACCTTCTCATGACTAAACTCTCATTGTAGCACAGTCTGGTTTAGCTCTTATACTAGGGCAAGCAGTGAGCATCAGTTAATGTAAGACCGGAAATAAGGGGTCAATTGTTATTGTCCCAAATTTTGTCATTAGGTTTTATGTTGTTGTTTTTTTTTTGTCATGCTACCTCTTGCAGTTGATGATTGATTGAAATGATGTGCAACTAAAAAAGGGAAAGGAAAGTGAGTCATGTTATGGAGTTTTGTTAAAATAAAAGTCCAGGATAGAAATACAGATGTTCTGGATGTAAAACGGCTTTGTTCCTTGATACAATTGCACAGCTGAATAGACTTTGTGTCTTTTGGCAGTGCACGTACAAGCTCTGACCAGACTGCAGTATGACGCATCTTGCGTAATAAGTGTTCTGGGATGTTTCTGAAAGACTTGAAGCAACTGTAAAACGAATCCAAAGAAAAGCTCCTTAGCAGTTTGCGATTGCCAAGACGTTGTCAACATGTTAAACAAAAACTTTTGAAGTTTACTTGCAGAGAAAGACATATCTGATGTATTATGTTACCGGAGTGTTGTGTTTAAAGTACTGAGTACTAAACTATTGAGAGATGTAATTTAGTTTCAAAGCTTAAAGGCAGAATATTTAAATATGCAAAATGACCACCGTCATTCCCAGCTTTAATGCTCTATTATTTTCATTTTTATGACGACACTTGAAATGTTTGAGTTCTGTTAAAAACTCAAATTGACATGTACACTAAAACATTTGTATTTCTCTATGGGACTGAGTGTTGATTTGCTCTTGTCACTCCTCTCTTGCAGTAGATGATCCAGTTCCTCAGCTGAGCCGCTGTAAGGCTCAAGTAATCTGAGCGGTCTGTCCTTCTCTTCACTGCACACATGTCCAGTTCATTTAGGATTTGCAGTTTGAGAATCAAATTCAAGACTTAAAACAAACAAACAAATTTTTTTTAAAAAAAAAAGGGCCAACAGCTTTAATCATAGGAAATTAAGAACAGAACCGAGCCTCCCACAGCTCTCCAGAGGACTGGATATTGCTGACATTATTGCTTTGCAAAGCTTTGGGTTTCTAAAGGAGAATTTGGGGATAGTGTATCTATTTTTTCTATATATACTTAAGAATTGTGGTTTTGTATTACCAGATAAATAGCAATTGACATTATTGTTATAAGCCATGTGTTTTTGTTTTTGAAACTGATAATGGATTTCAGTTGTTTATTTCTTGCCATCTTTGGCAAAGTTGCCTCATGCAAAGAATATAATTACTGATAACCAAATCTAAAGTGATAAAATTGTATTTTCCCCTTTATTTTGTTTTCAGTTAGGTTGCTATTTTCATGAAGGCTTTCAGACTGCAGGGCAATGCAGGGATGATTTTTTTTTTTTTTTTGTCTTTATAATTATAATTTACTGTTTTGTGAGAAATTTCATAATTGTTGTGAAATCTTGTTATAAACTGTGCCTTGAATTTTTTTCAGCTGTAACAAATAAAGCCTTTTTTTGACTTTTTCATTTGCTCTCAAAATTAATGTGTGTATAGAAGAGTATAGCAGTATAAGAGTGTATAGAAGAGTATAAGAGTATAGAAGCGTGTGCTAACATTTTACTAATTACTGTTTAAGATGTTTTATTGAAACTTAATACATTTTTGTACAATTTACTGTAGGCTATTTTATTTTAAAGTCTTTTTTTTTAGTACCATCAAAGTTAAACATGGAGGGAGTTTTAGTAAAAAGCCTAATTTGATGTATTGACTGGCGAAAGCTTACGTGTTGAATAGGAATTGTGACTTATGAATTACAAAACGTGCATATATCACGTTTCACAACGTGCTGACGTTTACCTGGAGCGTGAGCTCACGACGAGCGCGCGGTTGACAGTTACCCGGAAGCAACGCCTTATTGTTAAAATTTGAATATAATAGTGATTTTCATCAAAGACACCTTATAGTTTCGCTTCAGAAACATTGATTTATCAACTGCGGCAGTATGGATAAAAGTTGTGTTCGGTTTGCGTGCTTTTTAAGTGTCGACGTGGAGGGGGAACCTTCTATTTACGATAATGAATGACTCCTCATCTGTGTCCCCGTGAGGGTGAGTAACTGAAATGTCAAAATACATTTTTTTGTGTTTGGAGTTTTTCTTAAGTCACAGTCAGTGAGATTCATGTCAAGTGCTTGAAAACTTTGATTTTATTTACATTATTTACAATTCTTATTGGTTGAACTCCCAATGTTGAATCTTACAAACATGAAATCTTGTTCTGTAGCTGTTAAAATGACATTTACACCCTGATTACCAGATTAGATAAGAAACATGAATAGCATTTAAAAACAGAAATATATGTAGCATTTAACTCATTAATGCCCAAATCAGATTTTCTATTAATGTCTTTACTCGCACATCTTTTATATCAGCACATGTGCCGTACTTTTGCAGTTTTTCACATAAGATTTAATACAGCAACTTGTGATAGTTTCTTTTTTTTTGCACTGAAGTTCCAACGAGTCATTACGACGTCCAGAAAGTTGTCGAAAGTCCTTTCTAAGATTGTCTTTCTGTTTAGCCATCCAAAAATATTGTCGGACGAAAATGAGAAGTCCTTGACAACATCCACAGACTTGAATGGGTTAAACGCCTGTAAATGTGATCTTTTGCTCCATGAACATTCAATAGTGTTGTTCGGCAGATGGCAGTATTGCGCAGTTTTGGTGGCATACATCCATTCATCTGTGGTGGGCAGTATTTCATTATCCAGTTTGTAAAGCTGACTCTGTATTTGGCAGTGATTTTTGGGAAGAACCAGAGTCTTTAAGCAGATCAGTGGGGCAGTCTTCGTGGCGATGGAGAGGGTGGTCTCCGCACTGGGGGCAGATCATAATGCCCAGGAATGTGGCTGTTGATGGGCAGATCATAGTGATTCTGAGGTTCCTGTTCCACAGCGTTACCAAGGGAACAGTGTTCTGAAATACAGTGAACAAACATATTTCAAATGCTGTATCAGACAACACTCCAAAGCCATCATGTTGTCATGTACCCTTATGGGGAAAAAAATCGTGCATTTCATATTTACATATTTTGGTCATTTTTCTGGAGGATGGGAAATGACTTAAGTAGAAATAAATTAATAAATAAATATAGAAAAAGATAAATAAATGTAAAAATGGGGGAAAAATAGTACAATTAAAAATGACAATTATTTATTCATTTATTTATGCATATCTAAATGTATTTATTTATATATTTATTTATGTATTTCTTCATTTAATTATTTCAACATTTATTTATTTATTCATTTGTTAATGTATTTATTTATTTCTGCATTTGTGTATTTATATATATATATATATATATATATATTTATTTATTTATTTTACATATTGTCAATCTAAATATATTTGTATTATCCAAAATATACATACAACTAATTTGCATCTGGCCCTCTAAAGTAAATGTATGTTCATTTTGAAAAATATATTTCCCAAAGCTGTGCTGTTTATATGCATATATATTTAAAATATATATTCTAGATGTTTTCATAACATATTGTGGCCAGAAAAAATATACACTAATACTGTATATATATATACTTTGTAAATATTTTTCAAAATATGCAAGAAATTCTATTTAAATTTATATATCTACATAAATACTAATTGTAGACATTTTAGTTAGTAAAATATATTTTCTGTCAACATTCTCTCATCTCAAAGCAATACCCAGTTTCTTTTATATATAACTACCTCTACATGACAGAGTGGAGGGAGTCATAACCGGTGGGCTGATTTCAGTGTAAGATCTTTCACGAGGCACTGCACACTTCATCTCCATGTAGCTGCTCTCCGGAGGACATGGTGGCAGGCCAGGCAGATCTTTAATAGTGGCATACGGGTTCTCACTGTTCAGAGAGCTGCTGCTAACTGCCACACATGAATCCTTCAACTCTGCAACCATAACAGCATGTAAGACACAGCTAAGATATATAGCAGAACATATAGAAGATGAATATCTGGGGGACTTTTACCTTTGTTGTAGTGTTTCCCTAGTGTAGCACTATAGCTATAACTTCGATCGATGGCAAAAGCCCCTGCAAACACAATAAGACCACATTCATTAATTTACTCGGACAACAGCACAACACAGAACATACTAAAAATATTATAGTGCAGTCATAGAGTGAAACTGTTTCCCAGTATCCATTACCTGGATCTTTAGGTGGCTCCTGGTGTTTCCAGCCTGGAGGAAGTGTTGCATTAGTGTCAGCCGCAAACAGACCTCTCCTCTCCCTCTCCATGTTCTTCAGACTGCAGAACAACTGGTTGTTGGTGTTCTGTCAAAGTGTGAAGAATAAAGGAAAGTTGTTTCTGTTATATGTGCAAAATTCTGCTTCTGTAATCAGTGTAGTCAATTAATTATTTTACTTACTGCACAAATGGTTTATTAGAGGGTTATACATAAATAATTGTAAAATTGGCACAAATAGCCACTTATTATTGAAATAAATTTATTATAGCACACTTTCCCCACATGAGAAAAACATGCTTTGGTAAATCACAAAAATAATTTTTTAATAAGTCAAAGTGCACAGTAATCTCATACATTTTTATCTCACTTTTAAATTGTAAACTTTTTATCCAATTTTTTTGATCTCATAAATTCATTACATTGTGGATGGAAGATACAATGAAAATTTAACTTTAGCATTTACATTTATTAAATAAAACATGAGTAACATTAGAAGCAATTTGTGACTGTTCAAAGTGTCCAAACGTTGGCTAATGGCATGCATTCATGTATTTACATACTGTGAAGAATATTCATATAAAGTAGGATGCTAGTATGCAACTCTGAACATTATATATATACCATGTTATTATACATATAACACCATAGTATTACTCACCTTGATGGCTCTGTCCTGGTTGTTGGGCAGGTGTGGCAGTGGAGGTCTGTTCTGAGACAGTGTGTGGTAGCTCGGGTTTGAGTAATAGTGATGGTAGCTGTGTGGAATATCTACAAGAAATAAGCAAATACAAAAAAAAAGTGTTTAAATATATCAGGGCCCATATTCACCAAACATCTTACCTCTAAGAGTTCTCCTAAATAGCATTAAAAATGTGTAACCTAGAGTTTTTTTTTTAAACCTATTCACAAATCTGCTGAGACAAATTTTTACTAAAGAATAGAGATAAGTCTTAAGTTAAAAGTAAGGGCTAAGTTGATCTTGTTGTTATGGATGATATCAGCATGCTTACTACCTATGCACATAGTGATTGGCTGATAGTCTCTGTCAGAGATTTGGCTCTAGAAATATTGTAGCGCGCAATATTGTGTTGCCACATTCAAATGTGACTAATTAAGCAAGTATATGTCCAGCCTCTTACATTTGTGCTTCTCGTAAACAATTAGCGAATATGCATATAAACAGGCTTTTAATTAAGAGAGTAGAATAATCATGGCTGATAGGAAGATATGCAAACGTAAAACATGCAAACTGGATGCAAGAACAGCTGTTACTTCTTGCCAAATTTGTTTCATCAAAACAAGGATATAAACTGGGGTTAGGATAAAAAAAAAAAAGATGCATGAGAAACATGCAAATAAATGCAGCGTGTTTCTAAATTGTTTATGTTCCGAGGCAGATTGCTGGCAACAATTTCATCCCTGATGAATTGTTTATAATGGGAATTTATTGATTTTAATGGAAACTGTAATGGTGCCTGTTGGTCTCTGCTGGTAATTGGTTGTCTTCTATTGGCTTAACCCAATAAATTCTAATGGGATATTTCCCAAAACACACTACTAGAAACTTTTTTTTTGTTTTAATGGTTAAATGTTTATGGTTTGTAATGTTTGTGATGTATTTGTAGTGATAACCATAACTGTGATGGTTTGTATTGTTGATTTTCAGCAGGGAGGATAGTTTGTGATTTTGTTTTCGTGACTTAAAGGTACAATGTGTAGGAATGTCGCGAATCTTGCGCCACGCAGTTCAAAGTATGTATTACAGCTACGGCGTCCT
>JAUCMS010000028.1:12930302-12966725 GCA_032357445.1 Enteromius radiatus | reverse complement strand
AAAAATCATTATCTTTAAGTGGAAAAAGGGTACATTTTTTAATATTTAAATTTAAACCAGACACTTCAGAAAATGTTAACTGCTGAGCAGGTTCAAGCTCATGGACCTGTTGCTATGACAGCAAGTCCCGGATGAGCGTCGAAGTACGAAACAATCCAAGATCAGGACAAATCCACAACAATCAAATCCGGCTAATTGAGTTAGCGAGGTACGAAGAACGAACCCCAGGGTAAACTCAAACAGACAGGATATAAATGCACATGGAGCTAATGAATAGAACTCAAAACAGGTGGAACACACAGAAGGAGACTAATTAACTAATAATCACTTAAAGACCGGAACTTCTAAATAAGGGCATAACATGAAAACAAAACTAAACAGGAACTAAAAACAGACTAGAATTTATTTTTTAAATAAATACAGCAAAGATAAAGAACACACATGTTTATTGTATGCCTGATACAGCATACTGTACTGTATATAATATCAGCAAAACGCTTTAAAATAAGGATAATGTGAGATGAAAATATACATAGGCACATGTAACAAGAGTAAATTTAGCATTTGAAATCCTTCAACAATATACAGAGCAGTTAGAAACCACATAATTATTGTAAGGTACTTGCTGTACTCACAGAGTTCCAGTAAATCCATCTCTGCACACACATTCTCCAGTGGTTTTATTACAGAATCCTCCTGTTCCACACTGGCACTGCTGCAGACAGCCCTGACCGAACGACTTAGCAGGACAGGGGTCCTGACAGGGAGAAATTATGTTTAATTAAAATAACTTTGAATATACAGTAATGGGTGATATATTGCAACTTTATCATAATGACATCATATATTTTACTTGAACAAAAGCAGTTAATTTAGATGCCACTCTATCAACCTCAATAAAGAGGCTGTTGGTATGGCTATACCTGGCAGTGTTCACCAGTGTATCCGGCTGGGCACTGGCAGCTTCCTTTAATAACGTCACACTCTCCTCCGTTCTGGCACTCGCAGCGCTGCCTGCAGCCTGGACCCCAGTGCTGTGCATCACACGCTAAACACGAACACAAATTCAGCTAAATCTGAGCTATCTCAAACACAAATCATAAAATCTGTTCAGATGCATTATTTTTGAATTAAAGTGGTTTTCTTATTGGTCTGATTGTGTTTGGAATGATATTTGAGCAAATCAGCACTAACAGATTCCTGAATACTCGAGAGAGATTCTCTTGAGCATCCCTGGCATTTAGAGCATGACAAATTGATAGCGTGATGACCAGAGAATTTGTACGGAGCTCAACAGAAGGAATGAGTTTCAAATGGGAAATTTTACAGATGGAGTTTGGCCGGACCTCAGAGAGAGCTCAGGCCAGCGCTCACACAGGGATTGGATTTCGGTCATGACACAACCTTAACTGATGACATGTACCCTTTAGGGGTTAAGAAGAGGAATCCATCACACACACATACTTATCCAGAGCATGTCAAGATGAAGAGCTCATAACCAAGATTCTCTGGAGCTCAAAGCGATTGTTAATCAATGGGGGTCTGAGCTCATTTGGCTTCTATGACACTATTGAAAGGTTTCTTTTTGTTTTCATAGGAAAAGATATACAAAAATGTTTTTTTTAAGTTTTTTAAGGTTTCACATACAGTTGATAACATTGTCAAAATAACCCCATACTGATCTGCGACAAAGACTAAAATTGTTGTATTACATATGCCAAGCCACTATGAACCTGCTCACATACTGTATCTATAGACTTCACAGGCAATACACATGCGCATGACTTCACTGTTTATACAATTTTTTATTATAGCTTTTATATATTTTACAGACTCTGTTTGGTTTATTCGTCACTATCTTCTACTTCAGGACAGTTTTAAGCTACGACTACACTAGTGCATTTTCATTTTAAAACATACAACTTTTGCTACAGTTATGCCTGTTTACACTACTCCAGCGTTTTAGTTTGAAAACTCTGGGGTTGAAACTTTTGAAAATGATTGCGTCGCTGCCCACATTTGGTTTTGGGTGTGTAGCATAGACAGAGATAAGACAATGACTGAACAACGAAAAAAAAACTGTTTTAAAATGAAAATGCACTGTAAGTTTAATTTGGGGTCTAACAGCAAAGGATGTGAATGATTCCACCCCGTGCTTACATGTCAGGCTTTAGATCTGGAGCCTTAGCAGCTGTCTCGGTTCTTACACTGAGCTGACATACAACCAGTTCTCTAAGCAAATTCATACCACTTTAAACAGACAAGTGGAAACATCAGAACTTGATTGATTTTCAACTCAAAGCTGCTTGCTTGATCATGAACATTAGAAGTCCAGTTTTCTGTTCCCAAGCCCCTCTGCCCTAAAGTCCCTCAGGATTAATCAGCGTGATCTGAAATGGCAAACTTTTGATGGAATATTATAAACAATGAATATGAAATGGATCATTTACACTCACATTTTTATACTCCTCTGAAGATGAAAACAAATCAAATATAAGCGGTTTTATCAAACAGCACGTTTCCAGCAGATATGGAATGTATTTTTTCAATGTGGGAAAATTCCTCTTTAGTCCCTTAGAGAAAAACTGTTGTTAGGTTAAAGGTCTAGTCTTAAAAGCCACTTTCCCAGAAGCCCTTACTTAAATAGTTAGCCGTGAATCTCTTTCTAATATGAAAATGCTGACTATTATGGACGTCCAACTCTAAATGGTATTTTTGCTTTGTGCAGCATGCCCAGTACCTTTTAGTTCATTTTGCAGGCGTTTTTTAATATATAATTGCTTCATAATAATGATCTTATTTGTATAATTTTAAACAGACAAGAAGTCGTATAGCAGTTTGAAAGCGCTTGGCCTTTGGTCTTTCAGGACAGAGTGGGAGAAATGTGTATTTAAAACCTCAAACCTCTCTAATTTCCCACAAACCTCCCAACACACAGGCATTCAGGAAGTGTCAAGCCTCCTCCTGCCAATGCGAGCTAATAATGGGGTTTCACAGTCCAACCAAACAAAGAGCTGGACCAAATTAGAGAAAAAGGTCTTCTGCCTAGAGCCAGAGCCTTGAGTTTCCATTACATTTATGTAAACACCACTTAAGGCATTGTACTTTCCTGAAACCGCAGTTTTACAAATCATATCCGTATTACAGACCAAGATATAACAGTAAACACTGGACGCTCGTATTGGACAAAGTTGCAGAAGATCATGAGTTGTTCAGCAATTTAGTTTCATTAACAGCTTTTTTGTCTTTTAAGTTATAGTATGTTTTCACAGAACATCAAACATCAACAATCATCAACAATTTTGATCCATTCAATTATAATAACCCAAAATGATAAAGCATTCAAATGGCTGCATCAGAAATCATGTTTGTTAATATATATTTCAGATTATTAGATGAACTTAGATCAAACATGTTGAATTGGCGACTAATTGAATAATAAAAAAAAAACCTAAAATGATTACAATTAAAAATTAAAACAAAAAACTCATAACTGAATTACTAAAACAAAAATAAAAACTCAAAATAAAAGCTAATAATTTAAAATGTCTAAAAAAATATTATAATAATATGTAAATATTAAAATAACAAAGGACTGCATTATTTGTATGTGGAGAATCAGCTGAGAAAAATGAAGACGCTTTAGAAACCTTAGCTGTGAAAACTCTTATTTTGATTTTGAAGATTCATACTCATACTGAATGAAAGAAAAGAAACAGAGTTAAGCAGAGAGCAGATGCAGAAAGAGGAGAGGGGGAAAAGAAAACAAGAGGGGGAAAAAAAGGGAGAAAATGAGGCCCAATAAAAATATGCACAGCAACACTAACAAATGACAACACATTTAAAATTGAAGCCAGAACACTCTAATGTCTCTCCTTATGAGACTGTGTGCAGTTTCAGGTATTGGATGCTCTTTCTTTGTCCACCATCTCGGATTGATTTTTAACATAGCTTGTGACAAAGCATTAGAATGTATTATAAAAAGTTATCTTAAAATAGAGCGAAGACGTTCCCTACTTTTGAAACAGCTTACTTCTCAGCTTTAGCATTTAATGATTTTAAATGCTGCACTTTTATGTTGTTTTTGCATGTCAGAAAGAGAAGGAGAAAAAAGTGTGACGCATTACTCACAGCTGGAACAGTCTTCTCCACGCCAGCCGCTCTCACATTGGCAGCGATCAGGTGCTACGCAGCGGCCATGGACACACTCCTTAGTGCAACGTGCTACACACACACACACACATAGAGCAGGAAGAGAAAAACAAACACAGAGAGATGAAGAATACAAAAACAAACCATTAAAAATCATTAAGGTAGATGTTAAACATCAATTTAATACTCACGAACACATTTATTTCTGCTCTCATAGAAACCACGGCAGCACTGATACCTCCTCCGATAGTCTATTTTCACCACCTGCCTATAAAGTGTTTTATAGGTGATCCTGGAGAGATGAGTGAATGAGACAACCTCCATTTTAACCATGGAAAAATAAACTATTCAAGACCACACAATAGTCATTATTTCATTATCACAACTCAGCTGGACTTGGAACATGAGTACTTCTGATTCAGTAGTTGTCTTGGATCAACTTTTGGCGAATTTTACAGAGAAGTATAATATTTAGAAATGTATTAAACATTCGGTACCCTTCCCATTCGTCTTATTTCAGATTAACCTTAAATAGGCCTTTGGGAGCCACCATAAGACCGGCAGGGAGAGTGAGTTTGCATGCCAGCATTGTAATAAAGGGAGCATGTGTGAACGCCAGCATCACAATTACTTGGATTCAAAGCAATTTTAAGATTGCACTGCCAAACCAAACAATCCCTCCGGTGACCAAAGCTGAAGGCTGAAAACCTCTGCAGCATGAAAGAATTTGTGCTGCGTTTAGTCTAAGTCAGCTCAGTGTAACTGAGTAAACGCATGAGTGCCTGTGTGTTTGTCGTTGTATGTCACCTGTGTCGGGTGCATTTGTTAGCGTTCCAGGGTTCAAAGCAGGTCTCGTCACTCTTCACTTGGTCGAAAGGTTGAGCATATGATTCCTTCACTGAAGTGGTGAAACTACAAAGGAACAGAGATGTTGTCATGTTCACCAAATGCTTGTTATTTTGCATCTTTTTACATGATGTACAACACAATTGCTAGAGCTGTCCCCATAGAGTGTTTTGCTCATGGTCTGTAGTTGTCTGCCCAGTTTGTAGTGTAAAAACTGAGATGAGATTTCATTTTATTCCCTCAGGAATTTATAATGGTTTTTTTGGAATGACCGTTTTAGATTTAGAAAATAGGTCTGTGGTTAAAATTACTTGAAAAGGTTGTCATATCTTATCCTACAATAAATGGTGCTTTCTCAAAAATTTACATTTTCTGATTAAAAAAATAAATAAAAAGTGGAAGTTTTTGAGGTTTGGTTCTCTCCCATTAAAAACGATTTGACAAATACAATTTAAAAATGGTAAAAATAAATTCCATCTAACAGCTTGCCCTTTAGGGATTGAAGGAATTTGTTTTACTTCATTTTATTTCATTTAATGAAAGAAGTAAATGATTACTCAAACTGTAAACTTTTACAGTATGATTTTCTCCCTTCAAAAATGATGAACAAATACAATTCTTATCATTCCATTATCAAACAGCTTTTTACTTTTTTTTTGTGAACGAAGTAAATCATAACACAAACATAAATTTTGAAACCACTGTGATAACCACTTTAAAAGAATCTTGTTAATACTTTACAATAAGATTCATTAGTTAACATTAGATAACTACATTAGTTAACATGAACTAAGATTGAACAATATTTCTACAGCATTTATTAATTACTAATGCATTATTATTAGAATTGCAAGTTGCACTTGCTAAAATTAGTTAATGCATGGTGAGTTATCCTGAACTTAAATGATCGATTGGAATTGTATCAACTAACATTAACAAAGATTAATGCAGTAATGAACATGTTGCTAATTGATCATTCATGCTAGTTAATAGATTAAATAATGTTAACAAATTACCTTATTGTAAAGTGTTACCAGAATCTTTTCCTAAAGAATATTTTTCTACAAATTACTTATTACCAATAGAGATTAAGTAGTTTGACACAAGGGTCTTCAACCGGGAGGTATGACCCCTAGGAGGTCCGCCAATTAATGTTTAATAACAAATAATCCTTTGTTAAAAAATTTAAACAATGGGTAAAAAACATAGCAAAGTGAATTTTAAATATAGCTCACTGAAACGAAAGCAAAGGCACTCTCAGTTGATAACATACAGACATCATTTATTCTTAATCATAATATGGTTAGTAACTATTAACATTGAAGGCCATATGCTTAATATAGCTCTGCTTGACACATTTTGAATCAAGGGGCCCCTGCTCCATGTCTTTATCTCCAAAGGGGTCCTTGTCCTGAAAATGTTGAAGACCCATAGTTTAACCTCTAGTTTATGAACTCACACTTTTATACTTTTATACTCACACTGTATAAAATATATTGCCTGAAACAGGCCTTGATGAAATATGCAATTTTGCTGCTTGGGTTACTAATTGAGTATCTTGTTTTAACATTTCCTTTATATTGAGACAATTTGACAGGATTTTGGTTGTGTTGTTGTTGTTTGACTTGCAGACATTGATCTACAACAGCAGTTTTAGCTGCCAGCGTGCACTAGAGCAGATTCTTTCGCCTTGGCCCTGGCTTTCTCAGCTCCGTATTGGAGCAGATGATTCTTACCTTTCCCATAAGCTGCAAACATTAGGATCTCGGGGGTCCAAAGACAATGACATTTCACATACACAGCCCAAGACAAACAGGACCACACAGATCTCCGCTGTCTTCATCCTGCCGTAAAGAGAAAAACAGTCAACTAACTTATAAAACTCTGCCCGTCAGAACTGTTGATGTGACACTGCAAGGCCAATGCAAAACTCTCCTTCCATTTTAAGACATATTGAAGCCATCTGGTTTTATTTATGAGGATGCTTAAGGCACTCTGTAGGAAAGGGACAGACAAGTCTCCCATGGTGAGGATTTCTGAGACTAACAGCAGCTTTATGAGCACAGGCTCTCAAACACACTCTTCAGAACAATCCCAGGATACATACTAGCTCTGTAAGGAGTCTTTTCCTCCAGTATAGGAAAAATGCAAACCTTGTCACAGTGTTAACCTTCCCTGTCTGGACACCTAGTGAAATTACTATTGTGTCTAAGAAGGTTAGCAAACATCATGTGGAATCAAAACATGGTGTTCTGTCATACAAATTAAGAGCTATTTTGAACAAACATAAAGGGGAATAAACATAAAATGTAGTTCTTTGCAAATAAAATGAAAATGCATTAAAATATATGGCTGCTTTTATATTTTAGCAAGGGGGTTGCTCCCAAGAGGAACATCATATTTGGGAGACTGTGGCATTCAAAATTATTTAAACCCCTGGTCTAGTATATTTTATGAGTGAAGGAAACTCTTTAAAGTGAATCGCAAATCATCACTGCCTGTTTGGTTTGAAAATGAAAAAAGAAACAACTTTTGCACAATAACACTAAAACTTCTTCATCATCATCAAACACAAATTCTAAATCAAACTAGACACAAACAGAACGAAAGAGACCAGAATATTGTGGGCACATGTCAGGTTTTCATTAAGAGCTATAGGATTTTATAGGTCCCCTTACTGGGGTGGAGTATATTATCCCTGTTCTCTCTGGGGTTTTTTTGTGTGTGTGTGTGTTTGTCATGACTTCATTAGAAAAAGTGTTCGAGACCACATTGGGATTCCTGTGAGCTGAGAAACTAGGAGCATGTTTAATGAGCAGCGCACCGCGACAGAGAGTCTGTGACAAACAAGTGGTTTAAATCTACTCTGAACCTGAGGCTGCGTTAATTGCATTTAAGTCTAAGTAAACAACAGTTTTATGCAGAAGCAGATGGATTTTTTGGAAATTGAGTACTTGTCCCTAGCAAGATATTTGGCATGTGTGAGGATGCTGACTGTTCAACTGCTACTTCAATACAAAATTCATCATAAAGTTTATGACACAATCAATATTAATGTCAAATAATAAGTACTGTTAAGAAACTCTAGATGGAGCAGAATCCTTAAAGCAATAGTTCTTTGTTCTGCCAAACACAAAGGAAGATAATTTAAAGAAAGTTTGTAACCAGGCTGTTTGGTCACCATTGACTTCCATAGTAGAAAACAAATACTATGGGAGTCAATAATGACCCAAAACAGTCTGATTACAAACTTTCTTCAAAATATCTTCCTTTGATATTCACATCACTATATGACTTGGCACACGCTGATTGAAGCAGCCAATGAGCTTTCTGCTTTACATTTAAATGGCTGGTTATCATTCACTTGAGCATTTTGCAGTTTATACTTTACCTTCCCCCAGCTCCGACTTTATCGATTTGCTACTTGGTATAATATTTGCTATATTTTATTTGCTACTTGGTGCAGTTTTAGCGAGACACAAAATACCAACAAATACATATCACAGCAGTTTCCAAAAGAAATAAACACTAGAAGCAGTAAAAACTCTGACCTTTTATTCCTCTTCACACAGATTTACAGAATTTCGATTAATTTGCACAATTGAAGAATATCATGTTATGACTTCAAAAAAATATTAATATGCTGGGATCTTTGAAAACAGATGCTTTTGAACATTAGCATCACACATATCCAGCTTCATATTTATAGGCTTTCATAGACAGTAGGTTTGTTCGGTAGCTCACAGAGTACTGAGACATGCTTAAGAGGTGTATAATCCTGTGTAACTACAGTTTGACAAAACAGTTCAATTCTGTGTAAAAGAAATTGGAAACAGCACGTTTCAATGTGTTTTATATCAGTTTCGGGTGGGTTTAAGGTTAGATTTGGTGTAGGACATATTTCAACACGATAAAGCATTAACTTTTAGTAACAGTCCATGAATATTTCAATTCTGAACTGCTGCAATACATACCTATATAAGCATAATAAAAATGTGTCACAGAACTGTATCGACATATGCATTAACATTAGAAAGTTCCTGTATTTACTTGCAGCAGCATTAATCTAATTAAGCAATAAACAGCATATCTTGCTGCTGCTGCTGCAAAAAAAAAAAAAAAAAAAAGGCCTAGATTTTAAATGTTGTTTTTCTGTAGCAATGTCCATTTCACAACTTGGAGTTCCAAGTAAGAATAGAAAAAAGTTTTATCGCTCTTGCTAAACTGTTGCAGGACTGCAGGAGTGCAGAGCTTTGAAAGGTGCAGTATTAAGCCATGAGTTGATTTTAATGAGCCGAACAGATGCCGTGCCCGCACTCGACTGCTTTCATGTGGACAAATTATGGGGAGGACGCATTACACGGCACAAACAAGAGCAGGGAGAGTGAGGAACTTCTTTCATCAACATTTTGTTTGCATCTGACACGAAGGACTGGTGCCACATTAAAAATGAGTACCATACGGCAAGATATTTTTAGGGGACACGCTCACAAATGTCAAGCATTCTGCATCTGAGTAGTAGCGTGAGTGAAAGTGCTCTGATCACCCAAACCAATGACGTTCCGTGCCTCACAATGCTGACATAAGGGAAGAATGGAAAAATGAATGAAAACACAAGTAGTCTTGAAGTAGAGCTGAACAATTAATCGTTAAAAGATCGCAATCTCGATTCGACCCCCCCCCCACAATATTAATCTAGTGTTTATACTAGTGATGGGTTGTTTTTGAACGATTTGTTCATTTTGAACGAATCTTTAATGTGACTCGGAAAGAACGAGTCATCTCGTGGGAGTGATTCGTTCAGTCGCACATGTGCATTTGCGCAACATCCTATAGTTTCTGTATTGGAATTATTGATTCACCTGTTTCGAGTCTTCGGGTTTTTCGAGTCGTTCGTTCATCACATCACAGCCCCATAAGCTTAACCAATGTAGTCTGAGCCCGAAAAAGAATTAATTAGTTAATCTCTCGAGTCTTCAGGCCTGACGTCACATGCTGTTTTGCGCAGGCAGAGGCCAGATGTGCTTGTTAAACCAGTTTCAAACCGCGCACCTCAGTCCGGGTAAACTTCACTTTCCATGTTCCGTTCCATCTCGTGCACAACTGCGTCCGCGCAGCTTTGGAAGTATACTTAATCACGCATAAGTGCAGATGGAAGCAGAGCAGGAAGTCCATTATTTCAAATGTAGATGTGCATTTTGGATGCTCACAATGGAAGCGACATGGTCGCTACACGCACACAGTGCATGCTAATTTTGTCCAGGTACATTTCAGCTTTTCAGATTGCCGCAAGCACCCCGTGGGTCATGTGACAAGAACAAACCAATCAGCTTCATCCTTTGTCTGTTTCGTCAAATTTGACATGAGCGTAATTGTTTCTGGTTCTATCCTTAAGGGTCAAGAGTCTATTTATTGATGGCCTAATTCGGGAAGAATTCGCCATCTGTGTTCTTTCTTTCTTCCAAACAGAGAGCATTATTCTTAGAGAACAGAGTATATTTGCTACAAATAGAGATTCAGTATCAAGTTCAAACAACTGCTTCAAAAGCAACAGTTTATATACGACAGCATTGTGCAACATTGTCTTATTATCAATATAACACGCAACAGTCTTTGTTAGTAAACCGCTAAAGAAATTATTCACTCAGTGAATTTATGTTTTTTTAAAAACCATCTTTATCAAGGTCATTGGTCATATATCTTTTAAATCTTTCATTGTAATAGCTAATGACTCTGGTTTGTGTATGTGGAGCTTTGCTCTGGCCATAGTGTTGCGCTTCATGCTGTCATCCCGCTGTGTGCATTTGTGGTTTTAACTGTGTCAAGTGATCAGCTGCCTGAAATGTGTCCGATGAGGTCAGATGGGCATGAAACTAGCCTAAGAGTACCTACCACACCTTTTGCGAACTACTTTTGGAACACACACACACAAAAAAAGAGCATGCAGTCACAGTTTCTCGTAAGTCTATTTCAGCTTTGATTGGAATAAATTAAATTTGGATTAAAAAGGCTTCAGGTTTTAATGCTGGTGCTTGGGGTTAGATGCACATGGCATTGATCAGATTTCCTTATTTCCTTTCCTGTCCCTCTTTTCAACTGCTTGGGGCCGCATTCTAAGTTAAGGAGAAAATATTAGTCATTATTTGGAATGGAGGGATACAGGGAAAGGAAAATAAGAAGAAAAGAAAAATGAGCCATCAAAAAAAGACAGCCAGAAAGAGAGGGAAACAAAAAAGGAGAGTGAGAGGGGAAGAAAGGTTGCATAATAGCTCTGGACCCTATGGACCCGCATGCATAAATAGTTTCTCATATAACATCTCATATAATCATTCCAGTTCTCCTCCAATTCCACAAACCGCTGACAAATGTAGCAAAGAGCAGATATCTTGGCAGGATTCAACTAACTAGGTTCATGCACAGAAACACATATACTGAGACGTGCTATGAAGTATATTGCGGAAAGACTGGAAAATGAGAAAACTAAGCTCTTAAACAGTCAACATGTCTTTCTAATTCCGCTGTTGCAGAAGTCCACTTCAACAAAGAATGGGATTTGTGTATTATTCGTAAAAATAACACATAAACCTCAACGCCCCTCAAGAGAGCGTCCAAAACTGACATCAGGACTTGGAAGATGCAGGACTGAACACAAATTCATGGCCATTCGGAAAATGAGAGAAATACAGCTGTAAAGCCAGTGTATTCGGCCAGTCTGTTTTAAGAATGATATCGTGACAACACAACAGTAACCAGATCTTTGGGAGCTCAGCCAGCTGAAGCTTATCTTTGAGTGAGGTCATACTGTATGATTGCTTGTGCATACACACAGTTTATTGTTGCAGTTTATTTGAGATTGCAATTTTTACATTTCATTAGATTTAATTGGATCTTAATGGTTTGTTGTATTCAAGCAGAACAGTTTATTGCTCTCTGGAGGACTTGAGAGGTCAATTTTATATGCTAAAAAAATTAGTAGGATTTACTGTTAAGGTATTTTCACTCGGAAATTGTTTTTTTTTTGTTTGTTTTGTTTTGTTTTTTACAAAGAATTACTAAGAAACTAAGTAACACATTCAAATATTTTTTTAAAAATAGACAGACTGAAATAGTATTTTCTGATTAAAAAATTAATAAAAAAAATACAGTGTAAAATAATGACCAGTAAAGTTTATACTTTACACTGTAAATAATTAGTGTGATTTAAACATTAAAAGACTGTAAAATGCTGCAGTAAAAACTTGTCAAGTAGTTAAATTTCTGTATTGTATACAGTGAATAACTGTGATTACAGTTAATGTCATTTAACAGTAAAATACAAATAAAAAACAGAGTAACATTTAATATAAAACCTTTATACATTATAAAGAGTTATAAAAGGCTATAATACATTATTATTCATAATGTGTGTTGCAATATGTTATATTTTGTCCTAAATAATTATAACCAAATTTAAAATGCATAGTGGAATGAACTGATAAATGTTATAGTGTATTAACTGTACAATGCATTAAAAGGTACATTACAAGGCATTATTAATGCATATGCATTAAAACTATTTTTATAATGCATTATAAAAGGCTTGAAGTAAAGTATTACCAAAAGTTTTTGGAAGTGAAGTTTTAAAATTAACAGTGAAAACCTGTTATTCCCAGAATTTCCTGCATTGATGTTTTTTCATTGAAATATGTTTATCAGGGTATTATAAAGTTACAAAACACATTACTACTTTATTAAGAATATTAAATGTTTGTTTGTTTTTTCACATTGAAATCTAATATATTGCTTATATATATATATATATATATATAGAGAGAGAGAGAGAGAGAGAGAGAGAAATATAGTAGTCAGAGCCATATTTATTCATTTATCTGTAAATGAATACAATTTTGGATATTCCTATATGGTAATAGTAGGATAGTCTCCATTATCAAAAAATCTTTGTATACTAATTATATGTTATTATATATTTCTCAGCAATTAGGTGGTAACATGTTTTTGAAGTAAAGAAACCCACACCACACTCTGAAATGCTTCTCCAAGCATTATCTTTTTTATCACTATTGGTGCTAATCCAGAAATACAGACATGAATACTCAAGCAATATTAAATTCTTCTCCATTGATGCAGTATATGACAGTTGGTCAGTGTGGCTTGATAA
The DNA here is from genome assembly GCA_032357445.1 of Enteromius radiatus. Taxonomy (NCBI): domain Eukaryota; kingdom Metazoa; phylum Chordata; class Actinopteri; order Cypriniformes; family Cyprinidae; genus Enteromius; species Enteromius radiatus. Next base: position 12,953,569 of record JAUCMS010000028.1, on the reverse strand, counting down.
AAAGTGACAGATAAATTGAAAAATTTTCCACAAGTTTAACATTTTTCAACTCTTGCTGCACAAAAGAAATAACACTGTTCTTCAATTGAAAACAACTGAAAAAATACACTGGGCTCAAGAAAACAACACTTTGGTGGACACACTCCATTATGCTAATCATTCCAGTCAAAGTTTGCTCCGCAACTTCTACTTGCTGGCAAGTTTGCATCGGGTGTTTTTTTGCCTCAGCATTGTGCATTAAATTTGTTTCATGCCCACCTAGCCATGCATTATCTCTACCATTATTGTAGGATTATAACGATTGTTGTCTGAGCTACTATGCATTAATCTTCAAAGCCGAAAGGAGACAGAGTTCATGACTGCAGTAACCACTAAAACCAAAGTCAAACTCAGTTTCAATCACATTCAACCTCAGCGAAAACAACCTCATAAAAACATCTCAACAGACTGAGAGTGAACGAAGGGTTACTATAGTCTATTATAAAAACGATCTGCTGCTGACCTGCTCCTGTTCCGGCAGTACAGATGCCATACTGTTGTTTACCTTGCCAGCAAGACCAAAGAGATGAGGTAAAGGAATAATACAGAGCTGACTGTCATCTGACCAAAACCCCAGTTCTGGCTCAGACACACTAACTCCAGTTAAACCAGTAAATTTAAGTTACGGTAAACTGGCATAAAAGCCCCATAATATAAAACATCTGGGGCTGAATTTCAAAACACACTCTCAGCCTCTGCACCACAGAGTGTTTAGCTGGCTGTGGTGTGGGTTCAGTGTCTATGAGTCTTTAAGTGAGGGGGTAGGGGGTAGTGAACCCCTCATCAATAAAGCAGGGGTTAGTGAGTCAGTGCAATATTGAACCCCACCCGTTTTTCCATGTTTAATGCTATACTAATCTCCAAGGCTGTGGCGATGTGTATTACTATGGTAAATGCTTGGGTTTGGCGAACCCACTGACTCACTATGAGTATTTTGTGTTGCAGATTCACACTGTAAAATCATATGTTTATATGTCTGCTAGAAAAATAATTGTCACGCCAAATGCTTTTCGATTTGAGCTGGCTGGTTTTATGCAGCTTGGTGCAATTTTGTTTACGTACATTACCTACCTCATAAAAAACATTAGAGCCACACAAGAACAGCACAGTTTGGTGGGATTTTGGGAAGGCGTCATATAGGGACCGGGTCTAAACCGCCAGAATATCCACTTACGGGCCATACAAGCCATAATTACAATGGAAAATCACATAAACTGGCAGCTAGAGTCTGCTCTGATGCATCTCAAATGACAGTGGATACATTTCAGTTGGAATGCAACTTGGCAAAGACAATTCATTTAGATATATAGATATATATATATTTTTTTTATTTTGTGCAAAAAAAGCTAAAAGTGTATTTTACATGTTTTTTCAAAAACAAATCATTTCAAATGTTATTATTTAGCAGTATTCTTTTCCCCATCTTCCTCTATGGTGAGAGAACAACTGAAGCATCTCCACTTTTGATGAATAGTAATAGCTGTTGACCTCTGACCTTTGAGGCCTTATTAGGCACTGTTTAATTTTCACTCACGCTAATTTCCCAAAGCTTTGTCTCCAGGTCTCTGTTTTTGTATTGCTGTTGGTTTATGCCACAAACACAGCACAATTTGCTTCTTTCTGCAAACAGCAACACTTTTCTGTTTTTACTTTTAACCGAAAGACAAAACACAGAGCTTTGAGGGGACTGGCCGTTCACTGCACACATGGATTTGTAATATTGTTCTTCACAGTGTAAGTAACAGAGGTCTCAAACCCAAACACTCTTAGCAGATGAAGTGACATGTTGGCTGCTGTCTGCCAGCCCTTAAGCTAAAACACTGCTATACCAGCTTTCACATGCTGTTGCCCAAGAAATTGTGATGGAAACCATATAAACAGCGCTGTAAAGTACTGCCTGAGAAAGAAAATCTGAATGACTAAACATGCCTCCTAAAATAACCATCAAGTGCTTTTGTATTTGTGCATTACATTTTAAGGTCTTTTATGTATTTTCTATTTCTAGTGTTTTATTACATTTTATTTAAGGAATATAACATGCAAACGCAAATATTTCTGTAAAAATGACTGCATAAAGTGTCTGTGTGTTTGTGTGTGCATTTTTGTGACACATTAGGACACAAATTTGTATAATGACATGGGCATGACATACAGGTATTATAAGGAGAAGGTGACTTATGAGGATATTACCCCATGTCTCCATTTTTCTAAACGCTTATGTATCAAGAGTGAGTTTTTTTTTGAGAAAGTAAAAATGCAGAAAGTATCCTTACACTTACTATTACATACAGTATAAACCAAATGAAACACATGAAACGTATAGCTGCCTTAATTTTTCTGAAAGGAAGTCTTTCACAAGGGGATCATAATATTTGGGGGCTTCTTGACAGGGGCTTCACTAGACCCTTCTTCATTCTCTGAAATACTGCTGTGCCCCAGTAAACCATTACTGATAAATCCTTACATCTACAAAGATTTCTGAGAATCATTTTTGCTGATAATATTTCAGAAATCAAATCATGGTGTTTTTGATTATCTGTTCTGATTTGTCAAAAGGGTCTGAATCTGTTTGCGGTTTAGTTTGATTCATTTGGACAGTTCAGTCATGGACTGAATAACTTCAGAGGTATTTCATAAGTATTTTCTAAGACATAATTCAAATGAGCACTTGATGAGCAGGATACAATATGTACTTACAATCAAATGTAGGAAAAAAAGGTGGTTACATTTTTATTTTGATAGTCCACTTTAGACATTCTACTAATAGTAACTTAAGTTACTACAAATAACTTTGTAAGTACATGTCAACAAATTATCATTAATTTGCAACTACATGTCTACTAACTCTTAGAGTAAACCGTTACGGTAGGTTTAGGGTTAGTAGAATAAGTTGACATACACTTACAAAGATTCTCATATTATGTTAATTTTTGGTGTTTTATGTCTTTATTTCGATAGGACAGTATTCATATCTTTCAGATATTTGACCGCCTCGAAGACCAAGAAGGCAAAGCATTCATAGAAGTTGAGCACAATCCTGTCAGTTTTCCATCTGTTTCCAAGCCACATATTTAAATCACCTCTCAAAAGAATAAAACATATGTGATATAGTAGATATTTAAACAAAATGCAAGTCCTGGCTGTTTGCAATCCATATTCTATGTACTGTACCTGTCACACTACACACTAAACTAAATGTTGTGAAATGCACTTAAAAAGTGCCTTAATGTATGTAAAACAGTGTTAAAAGAACAAATTCTGTACACACATGATTGATTATGCTTACCTTATATAAGCAAGTAGACGAGCCCAGAATATGAACATTTCAAATGTGAAACTGTGTTGCATTTATTTTCTGGGTTCATCTGTTTCCAAAGTATCCATAATCAGAAAGATGTACTGCATTTCATCTTTCAATATCAATGTTTTACTACATTACTACTTATAAACTGGATAGAAATAACTGGCGGTCAGTGGAGCAAAGACTCATTTTGCCCTTCCAGGTGGGTGTTCCTATAAGGGTGTGATGTCAAGTGATAGTGACAGGAAGTGAAGTATAAGAGAGTGGGGTATCAGGGTAAAAAAAAGGTTAAATTCCTGTTTTGAAACCATATAATAGCTTTGAAGGAGGAACAGACCTCTGTAGCCCCACAGTATTTCCAGAGAAAAGCACACATGTCCTTATTTTGTGCTTCACAGAAGAAATGCAAACATGTTTACAAAGACCTAAAGGAACATGATTGAAAAATCAACATCTGTTCAATTAATAGTAAAAAGTTTCAGATCTGGCTGCAGGATTCTGTGAGACTGACAGTGTCTGGTCTCATTGGGTTTGGCTATGGAACAGATGCTTATGTCATGCTCGGTCTGTAGCTCCTCTAAAAAGAGAAAAACAGGATATGTGGGGGCCCTTCCTCCTTTATCGTGCTCTCTTAACACCCGCCATCTCTCTGGGGTCAGACAGCACTCTTCCACACACGCACGGCCCACAGAGACCAACCTGACCGCACCACACATCAAAGAGCCTGATTCCAAATATCCATCAGCAACCACACCCCTGCGTCCGCTTCATGCATCTCAGAGGAAAACCTGACCTTGTGTGTTTCTGAGCGGTAACTGATTCTAGTCCCGAGGTAGTTTTGTGCCCAGCTGGCTTATGTCATACCCGCTATATCCACATGACCTCATGCCCGGAGGAAACTCCAATCGCACAGACACTACAATAAGGCCACTGCCATCACAACAGTTGTGTTGTGGTCATGCTGATGTACGGTTTTAAAAGTCAGAAAAGACAACAGTCTCCTATAAACAGAAAAACTCTCTCATCAGGGAGTGTTTTCACAGAGATTTAAAGTAGCGTAGACAATGCGACCAAAAATGGACAGATGAGTCTTTATTTTTGGCTTTGTCTGTTGCGATATTTCAGCAGGAGTGTTTTAAGTGGTGTTAAGCTTTATGCCATTTAAAGGCATAGAGCCGACAGCTCCTGAGGCCTTGTGGGGGACCTCACAGTTTGACAGCTGGTTCCTGCTAGACATTGTCGACCATATAACCACAGACTACATGACTGTGGCTTCACTGGGCCTGAGACACGTGGTGGCCAAACAAACAACACACATTTCTATACAAACACAGAGTTGTTGTTTTTTAATATGCTCTGCTATATTTTGTTAAGTATAGGTGCACACGACCGCACCAAATCAAATTATATTCACATAAAAGCACACATACTCACGTTCACAAACTTTGGTGAGTGTAGCCATGTTAAACCAAACCCTCAGAGGCAGAGAAGTTAAAGTGATGGGCACTTCTGAGGTTTGAGCTCTTTAAAAAGACATGACCAAGCACCACCATAATTACATGGGCCATAATTTATATGGCCCAGAACATGTAGAGGCAAAAACCAAAGCAAAAAAAACCTTTGCATTAAATTCAGTACATTTTTATCATTTGATAACTCTTATTATTGTCTGAATATTTAAGTGTAAAGTGGATCAAACATCTACATTCATGACTCAAAGTTATGACATCTACATCTGTTTTCCCAAACAGGAATTTGACAATAATTCCAATGGAATGTTGATTAACATATCGCAGAATGACTCTTCACATCCTTATCTAACCGGAAATGTTTCCTAGCTTACTTCTTCCTCCTACTCACTTCTTCCTCTACTCCTCCTCTTCCTCTCTACTTCCAGTGTGGTCTGACATGTCAAAACGCAAATATCAAGAGTTACTCAAGAGTGACTCATTTAACCTTTTCATACTGTGGAATCATTGTTCCAGAACCACTTTACTATGAACTCATTATTAGTTGACATTATTTTTAATAGATGGTCATTAGAAGAATTTTTGTTCTAAAACAGTAGGGTTACACAGTACATACCAATTTTTAAAAAAGTGTTTATTGTTTATTTATTTTTATCTACATTGTAAAAGGTGGTGACTTGCGACTGTTACCTTAAAGACCCTAAAAAGTAATGTTTAAAATACCTATATTTTATAAGTATAGTTCAAATCTAATAATATGCTCAAGTATATCTTTAGTTGGAGCTCAGCACTTATGTGCAATTAAAGTAAATTTAATACAAAATTAGTTTAATTTAACAAACTTTAAGTATACCAGTTTATTGCTGGGTATTTGTAATAAGTACATAGATATGTAAATAAATCTGTGGTATGGTTAGCATGAAATACATTTATTTGAGTATATTTATTATAACAATTAGGTTTCCTGGTATGAATTAATTTATATGTTTTGTTTCAGTGATGTAAAAAAATATTAATTTAATTAATTAATTTAGATCACCATTTTTAGGTTACCTTTTGGTTTTCAATGTTGCTTTGGATAAAACTGTCTATTAAATGTAAATATTATTTCACATGTAAACCTTCACCTCAAATCCATGCTAAATTTACTGTGCAATTTACAAAAGTTTTATTTTTAGTTCTTTATCAACTGTCAATGAGCTCCAAAGTGTTATACATTTTAGTGTTAAGATACGCAAGCAATTTTAAATTTAAAGGGCATGAGAAACTAATTATGACAGTCTGAGATTTTAAGTTCTGTAAACATCTTTTTGTTTAAGAAAGAGGCTTTGAGAGAAATTACAAGGATGTTTTTTAGTTTTTGTTTATTCCCAAAGGGAATGAGGTTACCCTCTTAATTTCAGTGGCACAGCCAAACATTACATCATGACCATTCCTTCAACATGATTTATCTTCTTCGTTTTCCAGTACACACAACATAAACAAGTGGACACTATTCGTTCATTGCATGCAAAAAAGGAAAACTAGATACTCTAAAAATCTAGGCTCTTATAATCTTCTGCTTATTGCACTTGGGACTGTGACCCAGTTTAGGTAATTGCGCTCTGAAACTTCTGTCACAATGCTTGTTTCCGAAGACTGATAGAAAGAAGACTGAGTTCAATTTTAGCTCCAGCTGCACCGGCACGTCAATCATAATTTCATGAAGGATTGGCCAGTAGCTTAGACTAGAGGACAAAGATGAGCTGCGTTTCCTATCTCAGTTCAACAAAGTGTACAGTATGTCATCCACAGAAAGGAAATGCTGAACAAATGTGTATGTGTGCATAGAAACAGCCAAGTCAATCGTCACAAGCCAACATGAGCGTACTTGAACTCCACGTGCACATATACAGGCCTATATATACAGCTCTCTTAAAATGGGGGGTCTCTAGTGTGACGCCCCCTCCCCTGCTGGCTAAATTGATTGCAGATTTCCATGAGCACAGAGCTGGCTTGTGTATGTGCGTGTGAGGCCTTCAGGAGTCTGGGCGTACAGTCAGAACACATGCGAGAGAAAGCAAGGAGAAGAAAAAGTGTGCCGCGGTCCCAATAGGACCCAAAGGAACATCACTCCATGCAGGCTGGAGACCCAGAATCACAGCTGTGGAGTCAGCTGAGCAACCTCTCGGTGGGGGAACATTTTCCTGAAAGAACTTCTGTCAGCACCATCAACGTAACTGTGGAATTGTGCAGTGAAATTATATAGAAATGTGAGCTCCAATCAAACATCAAAACGTGAAATTTACAATAGACAGCATGAGCTTAAGTGATTAGCCGTTCAGATGGGGTTCCCCAAAACCTCTGACCAGTGAATTTACATCCTTTTCCAGTCATTTTTAAATATTTGTAAGCAATAATTTTATAGGAATTTTGTAAAAAATTGATGCCATAGAAGAAGGTCACAGGTTTTTTAAAGATCCATCTCTTTCTTACCTTTTTATAATATGAAGAACCTTTTTCTTTCACCACAAAGAATCTTTAGTGAAAAAGTTTCTTCTACAGCACCTTTATTTTTAAGGTAAATCTACAGCTTATAACCATGTTATTCTTTTATCCCCAGATATTTCCAGATTTCCAGAAGACAGTGGGAACTCTGGTTTGAGATCTGGCATAAAAATAGTACACTTAATTAATAGATAAATATAGAAATATAAATATTTTACTCAAATTTGCGGACTTATCTGCAACTATCTTTTCAGACCATTTATAACCTCTGATGAAGACATAAATTTGCTTATAAAGTCATGTTGAAATGATCACTGAATTTAAGCACGTTGACACTTTGCTTTTATGATACATTATTTTTTTCCAAATTTATCCAGATTTGGAAATTACGAAAATCAGTTTCCATATATTTCCATAGGAACCCTCTTCTAACATAAACCAATAGATTATTTTATTATTTAAAAAATAGCACTGATATGGTCAATCAAACAATCTAATCATTTAGTCTTCTAAACACAACAAGCAGTCCACACAGAGTAAACCTCTTTTGCTTCACTATTCAGGGACAAGTTTATTTAATTATGTACAATATATTTCATTAAATTAATTCCAATTAGCTATGCTGACAGCTGCTCAGACTGTCCTCATCATCTCATATATCAGCAGCATCACTGAAGTCCTCTCGCTGTGTTTCACCATTTCATTTCGCTTTGGTTTAGTTATTGAACTGCCACAAGACCGAAGGGAGATAACAGACTCCACCCCCCCTAAATCTGCTCTAAATCAACATGCTGTTGGCTGGCAAATTTATTTGCAAACACTAATATGAACTTAAGCTCAATCTGCGCAGTTAAGGAACTTTTCATATGTGTGTTTTTTCTATTGTGGTGTTTTATTATACGGTCTGGGCAGTACTGGATGTCCTGGGTATAGTAAAGCTGTCCCACACAGGAATTTACCTTAAGAGGCCCATTTATTTATGAGACAGAATAACAAACATTTGGATCAGAATGAGGTGGCCTCTGTGCCAGTGCAGACAGATGGATGAACTGCAGCAGGTTACTGATGATAAAGCTTATGCTATGATGACTGAATTCATATCCATATTTTTTTAATTCATATTTTTACCCAATTTTATTACATTTTCAGAGATTTGGATCAGGCCTGGATCTATTCAAGCGAGTGTGACATACAACACTGAGCCTCCCCTAAGTGCAAAGAGGAGTGCAGCACTCAGAAAATGCATTAGGACTGAATCCAGGTGTGTGATGAAACCAAAGCCTTCATAGTTTTCCAGCAAAATATCTTTGCAAAGCAACACTAAAATATTGTTTTTGCCAGCTTAAAGATGTGCCATTTCTCTTATAGCTTTTGATAAAATGTGTGCATGAGGATAACGCTGAGATAACGTTTGAATGAGGGAATTCAGGGATTTGGTACCACACAATATCACTGCATCATACATTTGCCATCATTTATCTCCCAGAGGAAGTCCATTTGCTGCCAGTACATTCCTCCTAAAGCTTTCTGATTTACTCAACTGGCCATCGCTGCAGAGCCCTTCTGGAGAGTGAGGAGGAAGCCTGCTCCTTATTAAAACCTTCTTTTTATCGCCTTTTTACAGTTGAAAAAATAACCAGATGTTTCTGAATCTGAGCATTTGCAAGTAAAGTGGTTTTCAGCAGAGGAAAAAAAACACATCGCTCTCTGTCTGCCCTGAAGGTGACTCCGTGGAAATGATTCTCCTCCCCCTCTCACTCCCGTCACAACGAAGACAATAGTTTAACCCCAATCCAGAGGTTTCTTAAATGGTAAAAGTTATAATATAAAGAGTATAATATAAAGTTCAAAAGAACAGGATTTATTTGCAATCTTTTGAACTGCCATTTTTTTCATTGTCAAAAATTGATTTAATACTTTTTACTATGCTTTTAATTTATATTCCGCAGACATATTTTTCTGCATTTTTTGCTGAATGGTTTAAAAAAAACATTTATTTATATCTTTTGTAAGATTATAAATGGCTTACTGTAACTTTTTAACAGTTTATTGCTACCAAGTATTTTTTTTAAATTCTTAAAAAATCATACTGACATTAAACTTTTGAACAGTAGTGTGTGTATATATTTATATATCTTAACTAATTGGCAGATTTTAAATGCATCTAAAGAGTATGAATCTGAGATGCGAAGGTCGTATATCTTCAACAACAAGGCAGAAAAAAACAGGATGAGAGTGAGAACGAGAGACAGAAAAAGAGGGCAAGTATTTGCCAGATGCTAGTCTCAGGATGTCCTGGGCACAAGAGAAGACACAGAGAGAGTAACAGAGGAAACACAGGGGCAATTTCCTGTGCTGCCAACAAAAAAAAGGTTTTTTTTTCATGCTAATTTTTCTTCCATTCGCTTGAGGATCCATTACATAATGTATTGATGTTTACAAATCATTCTCTGTTAAGTAAATAAAAAATATCCGAGTCCTCAGGTCTCTGTCTGCTCCTCTCATTCTGAAGAACAAAAAAAAAAAGAAACATCTTGAGAGAAAATACAGGTCTGTGACCATTTCCCATTGGTAAACAGCACTGCACACTCACAATGCACATGTATGAAGTCAAATCTCTCTATTTCTGTGTGTCTCCCACAAACATATAAAAGACCGTTTGTCCTGACCTCATATTTTACCACAATGAATTTTCCGATTGGATCTCGTGGGACAAACTTCAGCACAGTGCCAGTATGCCTTTTCCATAATACTACAGCAAAAGGAAAAGATGAGGAGGGTTATTATTTTCCCCCTGTTGTCTACCTGATTTAAAATACAACCCTGAGACAGCGGGAGGACAGCTGAAGAATCAATGGCTGCAGGTCTGAGTTCAAATGTCAATTCAAAATATGAAGGACCGGATTTTTAAGCAACAGTGGCTTTGTTTTGACTGAAGGGAATGACAGATATAACTGCTGTAAATCATAGCCCTTTTCTGTATTGCAGCAATCACAAAATGAGTTTTACTGCCAGCTGTTGTGATCATTTTTCAAAAGTTCTCCACTTAAACACTTGTACGAGATTTACAAACACAACTATGTTTCTATATTTCACCCTAGATGGGCCGTTTGTCTTTTCTTCTGTGCAAACAGACCGTGCAAAACAACATCAGAGTCACTTTCCTCTATCTTAATGACTACCAGCTCTGTGGCTGTGTTTCAATTCTCTCCAAGACCGACAACTTTCAGATCAGAGATCTTCTCATTGACTCTTCTCACAACTCTGTGGTGGTTCCGCTGTGAAAATAAACAGCGATGTGCAAACAAAAATGCTAAATGAATTAACAAAATAGCTGAAAATCCAGCAATGGACAAAAAAAAAGAAATGGGAACAGCTTTTAGGCAGAAGAAGCCTTTTCCCTGCAAAAAGCATGAGTTAGAGAGGCTTATGTAAGCATGTGTTGGAAATATTACCCACTGTCTTCATCTGTTAACACAACACCCCCATCTCATCACCACTGACCTCTGTATGTTCTTTTCTCTGTGCTATTTTATTTCCCCTCAAACTCATATAAAGTCCATTTTTGACATGTAGAAGGTTAAAGGATTTAAGCACAAAAGACAGTTTAAAGGTTTACAAAATTTCAAATCAGATAAATTGTTATGTTCACCTTTACAGAAAATAATTCTAGTTTATTAGCTGCTAATTTACAATTAATTTCATGATATAACCCAAACAGCTGTGAACTACTGAACCAAGACCCCCTGGCGTAATCCGAAGAATTTCAGTTAAAGAGTCTGTGCCAACCCAGTGCTCATGACCCAACAAAGAAATCATATCCACAGCAGATGTTTTTTATGAGGACCTCAGTATGCTGCTGTCAAGGTGAAACGTTTCTCCTGTGGAAATCAATTAGAGTCTCTGCTGTCCAGATGTGGAACCACTGGCAGGTACAAGTGATTTTTTTTCTGAGCTCCTATTCAAAAGTCTGACCTGTTTTATATTGTGGTCTGGAATAAGAAGATGGCAAAACAGGTAGTAGACTCATTTTAATCCAAAAACAAGGTCAAGGTCAGTTTCTCCTGAATCGAATGGGCTTTTGGTCAACTGTGGTTTGCTGGGCTGAGGGTTTGTTTGTATCTGCAAGTGCCTGACACTTTAGAATGTTGTGGGGAAGAAGAACTCAAATAGCATGCATCTGTTAGATCAGCAACAAAAGAGCAAAAATATTGGCAGAGGCTTTGATATGAAAAAGAGAAAATTAGTTTGTCATTCCACCATTCTCTTTCAAATAGCACAGCCGTGACTCAGATATTTGTATTATGACAATAATTTGTATTATGCGGTTTTGTTATGCAAATGACAAAGAATGTAATTTTGATGAAAAAAAAAAACATAAGATGGATAAAGCAGCACCTGCTTCAGATCACAACCACATTGTGTCTGATTTGGTCTAAAAAATGAAATGCACATCTATGTTTCAGACAGCAGCCAATTTGCACCTTAATTATAGGAAAACCACTGTTTTTCAGATATTTGCTTAGTTTTTTTGTGCAGTTATTGTGCATGAGCAAATGAAATCTACCTATGTCTGTAATCTCTCTATGTCTGTTTATTCTGTTTGAAGTGTAGGCTATGCATTTAACACTATTAATTAATTAATTTTGGTTTGCAAGAATGATATGGTTTGTTTGAAAATTGTATCAAATTTGAAAGTGAACCCTAAGAAAAAGCAATCACATAATCTCATCAGAACCAGACTTCAAGAAGTAGGTCAGGACAGAAGATGGAAACTTCAAGAGAAAAAAAACTTCAGGAAAAAGATGCTAGGTAAAGATACAGAAAAAGCAATCATGTCCTCAATCAATCCGCTGTGAAAAGTTTTCCTTTTACTACATTCAGTTGTACTGAGAGTAGCGTAAACTTTCTTACCTTACTGGAGAAGTGGCATTGAACTTTACTGAGCGAAGTTCTGGAGTGCTACGTCCCGAGGACGACCAAGATACTCTTACAGACGTACGTCCTTATGTAAACTTCTTTGGAAGCTGTGTCCTACTTCCAAAGTGATCGCTAACCTGATGTGTGCTAAATCACACTGTGTATCTCTATCCTATGCGCTGGAGAGCGCGCGACAGTGACGGAACTTCAAGACAATTGAGTCGCGAGTGCGCGAGGAGTGGGCAAGCGCTTACGCCTACTGTACTCCCTCCCTCCCACTCTTTAGTTCTAAGTATAGTTTAGTGTATAAGTATAGTACAGATAGGAATAAAACTGTCATTACAAAACATAATACAATACAATCTTAACAAATTATGTAGCCCATGTTGACGGTAGTAGCATATTTCATGTTTATTGACATTTCCATACACTACACTACACATTATAAAAAAATACTAATGCTAAAATGTTCAAAGCTAAGAGTTAATTATGTTCTTTTGAGATGTACGTACTGTTGTATGCTTTGGATTCCAGAGACCCTAATGATGTGTTAAAATTATGGGAATAAATAGGCTACGTAATGAACCTAATAGGCTAATGTTTTTCTTTCAAGCTGTTTTACATTACATTTCTTTTACGTTTCACAAAAATCAGTTGACAAATGTTATTCAAATATTATTTTTCCTAACATTTTACCACAAATTATTAGGAGAAATATGACTATCCATTGTTGTTTATGTAAGGGGATATGTATATATATATATATATAAAATGAATGTGATATGATTATATTAACTGAAACTGAAACACAATGATTGTCTGTTTTAGGATGGTCTGGAAAGTTAAATAAGGGATTTAGTTAAAATGGGGGAGTAAAATGGAAAATTCAGGATTTGCAACATCAAAGCTGCCCTCTTTCTAAATTACTATTCGAATGTCTGTTCAAAAATAACTGGCCAAAAGAAGGCTTTAACAACTATGATTGGTAAGCCATTGCACTGAAGGGTCCGTGAGAATGGTTTCCTGCTGGCTTTTATGATAAGTGATGCTCCAGGACATATTTCCTCTGCATTGTTTTAACAGATAACACACTATAATTTAGGAAATAATCGGGAATGAAGGAAAACAGGGTTTCCGTTTCAATAAAACACTCAGCAAAATATAGGCTGAGTCAGTTTTGGCATAAGCTTATCATCTGAAGACAGAAACTTCACTTGCACATTGTACTGTAGGTCTTGAAATCCCCAGGTGATGTGTTTTTTTGTGTGTTGTTCTGAGGAAATAATCTTGAAATAAGTACATAGAAATCTTTGCATTTCTAGAGGTATATGATGCATCCCCAAAATATTTTTCTAGAGGTATAATTGCACACAAGCACTATTGGGGAAAGTTAAGGTAACACTTACGTGTACATTAATAAGCATTCATGCTTAATGTACAAATAATACTGAATTAATGTATAACTTATGGTTATCTAAGCTATTCATTAATGATTGCCACATGTGTAACTAATGATGAGTTTGTCTGGTTAATATATTTGTTTATATATGAAGTGTTATCACTTAAATCTGTCATTGTGGATTAATTGCCTAATAACTTATTTTATTAACTAATAGTGTTAATTAACTTGTTCATGTGGCCTAGGCCTACAGTAAGTTACCATAATGTTTACAGAGCACACACATGCCTCTACACCCAATTTATCTCATGGGAGATGTATGAGGACAGGAAAGCTGTCAGTCAATACATGGGAAAAATATTTATTATTATTAAAATATTTTCTTGTATGTTTAAAAACTAATTTGTTACTTTACTAGTTACTACCCTCAACACTGCAACAACCGCATGTCATTGAATCACTCACTCAGTCATCTCATTTGAAACAGATTCATTCAAGAAGAAAACACCACTATATTGTGTAAGTGCAAAAATTTACCATAGTTTTACTACAAATTAAAAAAAAGGAGAAACAACATGATTATTATAGTTAAACCATGCAAACCATAATTTAACCATGGTAATTATAGTAAAACTGTGCTTATGGTAATCAATACGGCACAAAAAGAACAAAAAACCAAACAAAAAACCCCAAAACAAAACATGGTTACAACACTTTTACTACTATAAAACTATGGTTAATTTTCATGTTCAGTAATATCTTCTGTTATATTAAAGCAGTACATATTTTGTCTGATTTAATGTCTGTTCAGTCGAAAAAGAAACCTCTTGCCAGGTCAAATCTACATAAGATGTGTATATATAATACATGGTGACCCCTAGTGCTAAAATAAATCACTGCATACCTTTTCCCCTTCTTTGACTTTGATTTTCATAAACTAGACTAACATAACTAGTATCTAAAAGACTTAAAGATTGGAGCGTAATAAATGCCAAGTACTTGCGCACTACGCCACCGGAGGCACATGTTTTGCCAAGTAAAGGCCTTGTAAATTACCAGTGTACTGAATTTATCAAACGCGCTCTGCCAGGAGAACGGTGCTTTGTGGACCTTCAGGCGATCCATACATCTGCTACTCGCGCAGCGGGGCCAAATTCAACATTCACGCGTCTCTAGTCTCCGCTGACAAGAGTCAAAATGCGTTTCGCTCAGTTTATTATCTTTCTGGTACTGACTGTGTGGTGTGCGGAGGGCAGCGATGTGCTCGAGCTCGGAGACTCTGACTTTGACCGGAGCGCAGGCATGCATGACACTCTGCTGGTGGAGTTCTTCGCACCTTGGTATGTCCCAGATAAGATGTATCTGTTAGAATTGTATAAAAGTAGGATTTCATTTGAAGATAGTAAGTTATAGTTTGGTTGTAATGAACTATTTGTACAGCAACAAGAGCGTAAGTTGGGTTGATCTCGTTTATTTCTGGACTATGTGGAGAATGCTAATGGTTGTTAATGCATGTAGTGGATAAATCAAAATCATGATGTATGGAGGTGCATTAACCTAAATTATGATGCAAATGCACAATTCTCTCATTTAAACAATAAAATTAGGGATTTTCTCCATAAGATGTATCTGAAGCTGAAACTATCTAACTATCTAGCTGCTATTGCAGTTGAATAGTACAATGCCTTTATGTATCATTAATATCCGTGGTGTGATGTTACCACAGGTGTGGTCATTGTCAGCGGCTTGCTCCGGAATATGAGGCTGCTGCCACAAAGCTGAAAGGGACACTGCCTCTGGCAAAGGTGAGGAGTGATGGACTCCAGTTCCTATTACCCAGCTCAAATCTTTAGCCTCCCTCATGTTTACTCAATCTGCAAGATGATGTTTTTGTATATGTTTAGTGAATGTGTCTCTTCCCTGATGTTTGATCAGGTTGACTGCACCGTGAACTCGGAGACGTGTGAGCGTTTTGGAGTAAATGGGTATCCCACTCTTAAAATCTTCCGCAGTGGAGAGGACGCTGGATCTTATGATGGCCCAAGAACTGCAGGTTGATGTTTGATGTCCATATATACAGTACTGTTCAAAAGGCAAATAGCCTATATCATAATAATTTATATCTGTAAAGGGCAAAGCTAAATTTTCAGCAGCCATTACTCCAGTCAAGGAATTAGTTTTTGTCAAAATCATGTTACTTTTTACATTATCCATCTCCTTACTGCCCCTTTCGATCAGTTATATGTATTAATTTATATTTAAAACATCTTACTGATCTTAATCTTTTCAATGGCAGTTTTTTTAATATTGTTTTTGTTTCCTATAACTTGATCTGAAACAGATGGCATTGTGAGCTACATGAAAAAGCAAGCAGGTCCAAGTTCTGTGCCTCTACTCAGTGAGGCAAATTTGGATTCGTTTGTCAACAATTATGAGGCCAGTGTGGTGGGTGAGTTGAATTTGTAAAACCTGCCAAAACATCGCTTCTGCAGCAGATGCTCAAAACAAATCATATTTGACTTCTGTATTCATTTTAATCTCTCTTGCAACTAGAGGAGGCTTAAGTTCCCTCCTTTCATGTTTTGCCCTCTTGTGCCTTTGTTCGTGGTTTTGCTCAGGCTTCTTCTCTGGGGAAGACAGTACACAGCTTGCAGAGTTTCTGAAGGTCTCCGGTGCCCTGAGGGACAGCTATCGATTTGCTCATTCCACTGATGTGGAAACAGGCCTGAAATACGACGTGGATGGAGAGTATGTATGACACAGAGCACAGAGAAGGAAATAACCATATTTGCTGTCAGAAGTAGTGCTTACAAAAAAGGACCTAACTAAAAATTATATAGGCAGAAGTATTTCTCAGATATTATGTTATATGTGATAGCTTAGGCAATGTTAAGGTAAGCTTTTGAGGGTTATACACACACATGATATAGGCTATGAAATGTAAGTTTTAATAACTGAGAATGTTCATATACAAATACAAAGAACTGAGTCTTTTCTTCTCTTTGTCTCTTTTCCATTCAGGTGTGTTCTGCTGTTTCGTCCCCCTCATTTAAACAGCAAGTTTGAGGAAAATGTTGTGAAATACACAGAATCCATTTCTTATTCCTCTCTCCGTACATTCATCAAAGACAATGTGTATGTTTCTTTTATGTTTGTATATTTTGTGGATGATTGGTCAAACCGTAGAAACACCATTTAAAAATGCAATTTGATTTATTGTGATTATGCTTCTTGGTCTTGTTGTTTTCAATTCACTCTTCTTTTAGATTTGGTCTCTGTCCACATTTGACTACAGACAATAGGGACGTTCTGAGAGGAAGTGATCTGCTTACAGCATATTACAATGTAGATTACTTACGAAATCTCAAAGGTACAAACTACTGGAGGAACAGGTGAGCAACCAATCATAGGAATTTCAGTATATTTGTTCTTTTTATATCTGTGAATTTCATTTCTCTTTGTCTCTTTCAGAATTATGAAGGTGGCAACACAGTTCCAGGATCAAGGTCTGAGTTTTGCAGTGGCAGATCGACAGGAGTTCCAGGATGAGCTTGAGGAGGAGTTCGGCTTGGGTTCGTCTGAAGGAGGAGATATTCCCCTCGTCACAATCCGAACGAGAGAGGGACACAAGTATTCCATGCCGGAAGAATTCACGTGAGTTTTATTACACACTAGTCTCTGCACACAGTGCTTTTCTGTTTCCATCCAGTAAGGAATAATCAATAGATTTGAGAAAAGGCTTTAGAAACGTATTCTGTGGTTCTGTAGGCGAGATGGCAAGTCCTTGGAGAGGTTCTTGGAAGATTACTTTGCTAAAAGATTGAAGCGATATGTGAAATCTGAGCCTGTTCCAGAGTCCAATGATGACCCTGTCAAGGTAAGTGGATGCAAAGAGATGTTTTTTTTTTATTTTTTTTTTTATTTTTTAGGTTTTCTGGTATTCATCACGTATGTGCTTCCACAGGTTGTCGTTGCTAACACATTTGAGGAGATTGTGAATGATCCAGAGAAGGATGTGTTGGTTGAATTTTATGCTCCCTGGTGCGGCCATTGCAAGAACCTGGAGCCTGTATATAAGGAGCTTGGAGAAAAGGTTTAACATTGTATTAATAATATAAAGCATTTTTCATTGGCCAATACTCCAGTTTTCATAATATGCTGATTTGGTGATCAGGAAATATTTTTTCTTTTTAGGTCTGAAACATACATTGATTATTCCCTTGAAATTGTAATTGTGATCATCACAATTTACACTGAATGATGTTTATACCATTGCTTGAAGCAACTGCATACCCTTAAGATAACATGTAGAAGAAGAAAAAAAAACATCTTATGCAATAAATAAAAATAATTCATCTAACCCCAAACATCAGTATATGCCAAAAAATGTTGCCCCTGTAGGCCCATAGTGCTAATTATTTGTATTATATTTTGTGTTTGTCTTAGCTTTCTGGGGACCCCAACATTGTAATTGCTAAAATGGACGCCACTGCAAATGACGTGCCCCCAAATTATGATGTCCAAGGGTAACAATCAATCTCTTTATGTCATTATCTATTTATAGTTCATTACAACAAACATTCTGTGACATTTCACTGTTTTGCCTACACTGCAGATTTCCAACCATTTACTTTGTGCCCTCTGGACAAAAAGACCAGCCACAGCGATATGAGGTGAATATCACACACACACACACACACACAGATAAATTGCTACAATGTTACTTTAATTTTTTTGTCCCACAGGGTGGTCGTGAGGTTAGTGACTTTATCACCTTTCTGAAGAAAGAGGCCACAAGTCCACTCATCTTGGATGAAACAAGGGATGAACTGTAAACAAACAAAAAGATGCTGAATTTAAGAGGTGGAGAAATGCACAAAACCCCTTCAGCCAAATATGTCACAGCTATTCATAACATCAATTGGGATCATCGAAGCACATGATAAAATGCATCACTTAGTACATACACTACTGGACACATGATGAGGAATGTAGTTTATAGTTAAAATACTGTTTTTACATCCGTTATTTAACAATCTGCTGCCAAGTTGCCTCCGTTTTCTTTTATTCTCTGTCTTTTATAACAAAATGCACTGCATATCTGAAATATGCTAATTTCCTGTCTCTTTATTTAAAGAGAGACTGTGTTTATAGGTCACTTATCACAAACATGTTACTGTAGCATCCTAAAGTGTTCCACTGACTGAATGCTTTTAAGTTAAGAAGTTTATACCTCACTACTTACTGTTCCTTAGTTTACAAAATGTTGAAATTTGTTACTGCATTGGTACATTAATTACACAATCTCTTCATAGTCCATTCAAATGTCACTATAAAACTTTGTTTCAAGTCTACAGGATGTGTTAGAGATTCTGTAAGCAGTTGAATGTCTACTACCTCCTCATGTCTGTCATGTCAAATCAAACGTCTGTAAGGCTCTTGGATTGCGTCCTTCATCCATACATGTGAGGATGTGAGATGTTAACATCTGCTCCCAGGCTAGGAATCTTTTTAGAAATTGACACTTCTTGAACTGTCATCAAAATATCATCAAAAATGGGAGTGTTTTGTGTTTGCAGTCATAATAAAGAAATGTACAGACAGCTGATTATGTGTATTGTAGCAGTATTTTTATATTTGTAGTACTGTTCGAAAGGTTACATAGTATGAGTTTTTTTTTCAATTTTAAACAAACAGTTGCATTTAAAAATGTTAATATATTTTAAGAAATAATTTTTGAATGAATACAGACAAAAATACATAAATAGTCTTAAACATGTTTTGCTTTATAAATCAATAATGGGTACTATATTTTACTTAAAAAAACAATTATATTATCAATGTTATTGCTAAAAGAAGATTTATTAGTTTATACCTAAGATTTAGTACATTAATTTTAATATTACCTTATATGGTAATTTAACCTGGTTTAACCATTTAAGCGTTTTAACTAATATTTTTATTTAGTTTTTTTTCATTCAAATATTTTACAGTGAGATGTGAGGCGTTAGTATAGATTTTGATACATTCCTTCGATTTTGTATTAATGTAAACTATTATTTTATATAATATAAAATAGTATACTGTTTAACAAAAATGTAGATTTTACTTTTTTGGATGTAAATCTAAAATTAAACCTTTAATTAATTGTAAGTAAAATGTAAGTTTTTATCTCGGAAATCTTCATCCTGGCAGCTATTACAGGATTCTTTCGAGAACTTTTCAGTTCCGCGTCAGTCTAAACCCACCCACAGGCGTTGCTGAGCTTTCTTTGATCGGAGGAGATGTGTGTATGTCAAAGGCGTCTCGATCGCTCATTGGTCCGCTTTGTCGCTGAATCCCCAGCCACGCCTCGTGCATCCTCTCCTCTTACCGTTGTGCGCGTTGTCCGGTACCGGTGATCTAAACCACGCCGCAAACATGATGGGCCGACCGGTTCTCGTGCTTAGTGAGTGCTTATTTCATTATAACATCTGAAAATGTGCAAGTGTAGCTTTCATATGAGCCGCCGCTGAACTCGGTATCGGCTTGAATAAGAGTTTTACGCATGCATCAGTGCTAGAATGCTAAGCTAACAAGTGTGGCACGGGGGCCTCGCGTGTCTGACAAGCTCGTGTCAGTGTTCAGATTAGTCATTGTGTTAGCCTCGTAGCTAACATTGCTTTTAAAAAAATATTGTTTTAGACATTGCACCACAAGTTGCAGATTCAATAATAAATCAAGCGCTGCTTAGTTTTCAACCATTCCCTGGCTTTGTGAGGCGGTCGGTTTGTTCAACTGAGGTTTTAAAGTAATGAATTGGTTAGCATAAGGCTAACGGCACAGAGGGTGTGCTGACCAGAGCTGCACCCTGTTCATATTCTTATTAGACAAATAACATTGTTGTATTTTCTGTGTCAAATAGTTAATTTGTGTTAGTTTTCAAGTGATTGTGTTTTATAATTTGTTATCTTCTTAACGAATAAAACATTAGGGACCATCATATTAAACTGATTTAACACGCACTGGCTCTGTTTCTGCTCCCAACAGGTCAGAACATCAAGAGAGAGTCTGGACGAAAGGTCCAGATAGGAAACATCACTGCGGCTAAGGTGGCTCTGTTTTATTTATTTTATTTTATTTATTTTTATTTTTTTGGAAGGACATGTTAGATGAGACAAAATCACTAATTTGCTGCTTCATCCTCTTTTCAGACCATAGCAGATATCATCAGGACATGTCTGGGACCAAGGGCTATGATGAAGGTGCGTTTCTAATGTTTTGTCCACATTTATATGTAAGATGGAATATTTTGCTTTTGATATTGCTTGAAAGAGATGTCTGATGAAATGCTATGTTCTTTGTGTGCAGATGCTTCTGGATCCCATGGGTGGTATCGTCATGACCAATGATGGCAATGCCATTCTGAGAGAGGTGATCATGAATACCCCTCTGTAAATTTGTAAAACAATCGTTATTGAATGTTAATAAAACATTTTTTCTTTTCTTTTTTTTTTTTTTTTTGGTTGCTTTCAGATCCAGGTCCAGCACCCTGCTGCCAAGTCCATGATTGAGATCAGCCGAACACAGGATGAGGAAGTTGGAGATGGAACCACCTCTGTAATTATTCTGGGTGAGGGTCATTTGTGTTCTCCCTGTCATTTCGAGTCTGTGAGATTGAATGATGTAGGTGTATGATTACATGTATTCTTGAGTAATGTTTTTTAGTTTAGTAACATGCAAATTAGGGGCGTTCCTGACAGCAGAGCCCTCATTAAAACGTGTTGTATATGACAATAGTTATTAATGATCTGCATTTCGGTTTTGAGCTGCGCACCCTGAAGATGATCAGTAGAATGAAGCATGATAGCAGGATTTTAGTCCTGTGATAGAGATTTAATTTATCTCATATAGAATACACTTTGTTACTAAATACAACATTGTCAATATTATGACTTGTAGGCTATCTGCACGAAATGCCCCGAATGCAGAAGTGAAGGTGTCTGTGCAGCTCTGAATGAACTCCTTTTGTAGACACGTTCTTCACTGAACAACATGCAGAAACACAACAGCTAAACTCTAAAAACTATATATATATATAAACCAGCTGAAATATTTTTAAATCCCTTGTACCCTACCTGATTAAAAAAATATCTTTTTAACTCTTCCTAAATTTAAATCTTGTTAAAGATTTTATTCCCTGCTGCCAAGATGCACCTCTGTCGGTCACAGATTAGGGAAAATGGCTTTATTTTAATTGGCTGTATATTAACTTATTGGGAAAAGTTCTATGTGAAATCAGACATTGAGCACCCACATATAGAGAAATGGCATGATCATAACACCATTATGAGATTGGGAGTCGATTCAGGCTCCTCAAATCAAAGCATAGACTATTCGAGTACACCCCTAACATAATTAAATTAATGTTTGCATGTAAATATTTAATTTGTTCAATAGCATTTTAAATGCTCAAATCCTAATGTGACATTTTGTGTACAGCGGGTGAGATGCTGTCGGTGGCTGAGCAGTTTTTGGAACAGCAGATGCACCCTACAGTGGTGATCAGTGCATACAGACAAGCTCTGGATGACATGTTGAACATACTCAAAGATGTCAGGTACAACTAGTTTAATCATTCTGTATGAGTTCTCAATTAATAAAGGGATAGTTCACACAAATAAAAAAGAAAATCTGCTGAAAAATGACTCGACCTCAGATGGTCTAAAATGTGTGTTTGTCCATCAGAACAGATTTGGAAGTACAACTCCAGTTCTCTGTCCGTAATGTTGCTTTCTCCATTAAAAAAAGCCATGTAGTGTGAAACAGGAGAGAAATCTGCACAGATTAAGCACCGATCATAGATGAAAACTGTTCTGTCATATGTCAGTGGATATTTTACATTGGTTTCATATTAAAATGCCTTAATGAATTTGTCTTACAAACATGCAGCTTTTCACTGCACAAGAAGTTAAATTGATGGACTGGAGTCATATGCAGTGTTAATTTCGTTGACGAATAATTTTTGTCATAATATTCGTCAACGGCATTTTTTTCACTGACGAAAACGAGACGATAACGAACGAAAACTAATTTGAAGTGACAAAAACTATTACGAAAATCTATTGTTAAGGAGGGACGATTGGGAAGAGATTATTTCAGAATGAATGTGCTGTGCGGATCGGAGGTTAGATGTGTACATGATCTGTATTTATAAGCTATACACTTGCTGCATGTCTCATAAAACGTTCAGAAATCTCAATATGTGGGATTAAGAGAAGAGGCATATGGCTATGCCTGGAGATCGAAGAGAGAACTCAATTCAGTTTGGTTTCTGAGCGCAGACACTGAAGCACACACACATAGCACATCTCACACAGCGCGAGTAAGTTACTCTTGAATGAAGAATTACACACAAGATTATTTCAAATCGTCCGTTTGAGTTGATTACATATTACGTGAATGTAAAGGGTAGGGAACATGTATCAGTAACATTACATTGCATTGGCGTGTATTCGGTTTAAAGGGACCGCTGCCAAATTTAGTTGCTATCGTCAAAGTCATGGTAATCAAGCAACAAAAGTAAAATCACTCAGTGCCCCTGACTGAATCACGTAGTACTTAGTAGTTCTAAAGATTAATATAAATTTATTTATATAAAAAAATATTTCTG
>JAUCMS010000028.1:12900338-12930252 GCA_032357445.1 Enteromius radiatus | reverse complement strand
CCGTTCGATTTTACCCGACTAAATTTACTATAGATTTAGTCGACTAAAATCATATGATATTTAGTCGACTAAAACTAAAAACAATTCAGATGACTAAAATATGACTAAAATTAAATGTCATTTTAGTCATAAGACTAAATAAAAATTTGCTGTCAAAATTAACACTGGTCATATGGATTACTAATCTTATTTTATCAGCTGTCTGAACTCTTATTTTGATGGCTCCCATCCACTGTCCATTGGTAAGCAAGTGACTTAATGCTGCAGTCCTCCAAATCTGTTCTGATGATGAAACAAACCCATCCACATCTTTGATGGACTTAGAGTGAGTGCTTTTTTTTTTTTTTTTTTTTTTTGCTGAACTATTCCATCAAGCTGTTAAGTTTTATCAGAGGATTGGTAAGGTGGATGTTTGACTGAAATGTTTCAGAGCCCTTGAGTCTGTTTTTCTTCTTCCTCCTCCCCCTCATAGTACTCCAGTAGATGTGAATAATCGGGACATGATGCTGAAGATAATTAACTCTGCCATCAACACCAAAGCACTCAGCCGCTGGTCCACCATGGCCTGCAACATTGCTCTAGATGCTGTCCGTACTGTTGAGCTGGAGGAAAATGGACGCAAGGAGATTGACATTAAGAAGTATGCCAAAGTCGAGAAGGTAGGACAAAGCCTAAAGAAATATACTTTAAAGGGTTACTCCACCCCAAAATGAAAATGTTGTCATTAATCATTTACCCCCATGTCGTTTCAAACCTGTAAAAGCTTTGTTCGTCTTCAGAACACAGTTTAAGATATTTTTAATGAAAACCGCTTGTGATTGTCCCATTGACTGCCAAACAATTATGACTATCGTGGTGCAGAAAAGTATGAAATACGTCATCTGAATTGAGTAATTAATAATTTTAATTTCTGGGTGAACTAACCCTTTAACCAAGAGCCAAATCTAGTGATAAGACCAATACATGACCCAGTTCATTCTCATTAGATAAAATTAGCATAGGATCTACAATTTTGTATTGACTTTAAATGATTAACTGTCAGGTTAATGATTTTGTGTGAATAGGTGCCAGGCGGCATCATTGAGGACTCGTGTGTGCTGAGGGGGGTGATGGTAAATAAGGATGTAACTCATCCCCGAATGCGAAGACTCATCAAGAACCCAAGAATTGTTCTGCTGGACTGCTCTCTGGAGTACAAGAAGGGTGAGAGTCAGGTGAGATGATGTCTGAATCCGCAATCTTCCTCTGAAAGCTTGTTCAAAAACAAAACACTGACCTTTGGCCTCTCGCTCCTCTCAGACTGATATTGAAATCACTCGTGAGGAAGACTTTGCCCGCATTCTGCAGATGGAGGAAGAGTACATCCAGCAGATTTGTGAAGATGTTATTCGTCTCAAACCTGACCTGATCTTCACTGAAAAGGGCATCTCTGGTATATATGAGCGCTCGGGCAGTCATGTGTGAATAGCAATAGTGGTCTTTTATTAGATCATGGGAGTTGTATTAATTTGCCATCTCTCTAGATTTGGCTCAGCACTATCTGATGAAAGCAAACATCACTGCGATCCGTCGTGTCAGAAAGACGGACAACAACCGTATTGCAAGGTGCAGAAATATGTGCTTTTGTCATTGCATTTTGTGCATGCATGTCTGGTAAAATACATTTATATTAAAATGTTAATCATGGCAATGTATGTTTAAATATATATATATATATATTCCTTGTGTAGAGCATTATTGTCTGATTTAAGAGTGACATTTTCATTTTTAGAATTTTTTTTTTTTTTTTTATAATTAATGGTAATTTTAACCATTAATATGAAACTACTACTGTTGAAGATATGTACATTTTAGAAGTGTGGCAACCCTTTAACTCTCTAGTTCTGCTTGTCTCTCTCAGAGCTTGTGGAGCACGTATTGCCAGCAGAACAGATGAGCTCCGTGAAGAGGATGTTGGTACAGGAGCTGGTCTGTTTGAAGTCAAGAAGATCGGCGATGAGTATTTCACCTTTGTGACAGAGTGTAAAGACCCCAAAGCCTGCACCATTCTCCTCAGAGGAGCCAGCAAGGAGATCTTAGCGGTGAGAAAAGAAATGAGGAGACTGGGGCCACTCTTAAAAATTCATGACTAGGCAATGCTCAGAGGAAGATTAATGAGGATGTTTTTAATCATTATATAGTCTTATAAAGGTCTCTATAGTAAACGCAGCCCTCAGGAGGAGTTGCTTAGATAATTCAACAGGCCATTTGTTGAATATTTGATCAGCTCAGCCAGAGTTTCAGGGGACTTTGTGCAGGTTAATTGACTTGTCGCTGTTTGACTGATGATCTGTCTCAGGAAGTGGAGCGAAACCTGCAGGATGCCATGCAGGTCTGCCGTAATGTCCTCTTGGACCCGCATCTGTTGCCAGGTGGTGGAGCAGTGGAGATGGAGGTGTCCCATCGGCTGACAGAACGTTCACGAGCGCTGACTGGTGTAGAGCAGTGGCCGTACCGTGCTGTGGCTCAGGCTTTGGAGGTCATCCCACGTACACTCATCCAGAACTGTGGAGCCTCCGCAATACGAGTGCTCACTTCCCTTAGGGTAAATTGAATTGAAAACACAATTTTTGTGTGTGTATATTTTTCAGTATGTTGCTGCTTCTCTTGAGTAACTCATATTTTAGTTGCCGTTAAAGCATTTCTCAACTTTTTATTATTTTTTTCTAGGCCAAGCACACTCAGGAGGGCAACTCTTCATGGGGTATCAATGGAGAGACAGGAACTCTTGCTGAAATGGAGCAGCTGGGGATCTGGGAACCGCTGGCAGTTAAAGCCCAGACATACAAAACTGCAGTTGAGGTAAAATGGCACATACGCTAAGGAAAACTGCTTTAGACTCCAGGAGGAAGGTAGAGGAGGTGATTTTTCTTTTGACCATTAATGGATTTTCTCATTTTCCTCTTAGACTGCCATCCTGTTACTGCGCATTGATGACATTGTTTCTGGTCACAAGAAGAAGGGAGAAGAACAGGCGGGTGGTGCACCGATGGAGGACAAGGAGTAAAGGAAGAGGAAATACAGAGGATGAAGGAACAAGAGTTCAGAAAGGACAGTAATGCAGCAAATGAAGAGCAATCATACACGAGCATTTATTTGTGCAAAACTCCATTCTCCAACACAATGTTCTCATTAGAAAGCCATTTGCACTCTTGCTTTGTGTTGTGTCATTAGGCCAGAAGCTCTTCTTCCCTCTGGAAATGAAACCACTCTGGATTGGATTAGGATGTTTGTGCTAGTATCTCTGTGCTTCACTTTGCTGGTATTGTTACTTTGTATTTCCTACTGGTGATAAATTTCAATATCAGACCAGGTTGTTGAGTTTTCCTGAACCCACTTAAATGGAATATAATTGAAGGTACCTTTTTCACAACACATTGATTATGCAGTTAAATTTAATATTTTTCACAGAAGCTGTAACATTTGTAAACTCCTCCCAAAAAGTCAAACAACACTTCACATTTTAAAATTGTATTTTTTTTTTTTTGCATGCATGCATCCAATTTCAACTCCCATTTTCCCCAAATGTAACACTTTGCAATAAGGCTCAGGTCATTAACGTTAATTTATCAGGTATCATTAAGTAGCAATGAATAGCGTTAATGTAGGTTCATTTTAAATGACAAATATTAATTCATAATGAAAGTAACTCTTGTTTAGTGCAAAAAAACTTATTTTAACATTAACAGAGCCAATTTGACATGCAAGGATGTCAAACAGCATTTTACAAAGAAATGTAAAAAAATTTAAAAAGACGTACAAAAAAAAAAGAACAGTAGAATTTTCATTCTAAAGCATCACCCTTAGACTGGCCACTTGTGTTTTTCATTGCATCATGCATCGATGAAATACAAAAGCAATACTCAAGTCCAATGGAAGTGTTTAGTTTTACTAAACATCTAGAAGGGAAGACCACATGACGAGCAGTTCATTGGCAGGTCTGCACAGATTTATTGCCATTTGACAATATTTTGGATTTTGCATTTCAGCACCACCAAACAAGTTCCATGTGCAGTTTTGGTTATGTTTGAACGGCAGTTTGATCTAATCTGTTATCATCAAGCATTGAATCTGTCTGCAGTCCTTGCCTAGAGACAAAATACATTCAAATTTACCCAGTGTATCAGCCATGGGTTGAAATATCCAGCTTTTGATATAGTGCCACAGATTTGTGGTATCACCCCTGGGCTCGCTCTCCTGTCTCTGGGTCCACTCCACTGTCCAGATCTAACATAAAAATAGAACACATCAAAAATAATTTACAAAATGTGTATCAGGCATGTAAGAAGGATCACTTGACATCACAAGCAGAACCTCCTCTTACCCATGACAGTATCACTGGAAGACAAGTGGTGCTGCTGGCTAATGAGGCTTAGATTTGAAGGTCCTGGAGCATCTGATATAGCATAATCTGAAGCATTTGGTGAATCCATGTCTGTGTCCATGGCTGTTCAGATTGCAGGGGACATACAATAGATTTAACAATAACACATATTATATACAGGTATAGCAGTAATCACACTTGAAAGATCTCCAAAGTTAATGTCAGATCGACGCTGACCTGAGAACTCTTCATGCGGGTGGGAATCAGACTGAGGGGGTCTGGAGTACGTCTCGACGCTGACGGCTCTGTTTATCCCGCAGTCTGACCCGGATGCTCCTGCCTGAGGCGGGGTTTCTGATGTTCTCCACTGGCCTCCAGTGGGCACGAGCGTGCTCCTCGAGTCTGCAATGGGGTTGAAAAAGCAGAAGTGATATTACGACAGACAGCTGGCACAGCCAACAGATAAAATTACTCTAAACAATTCAGCAAAACACAACTTGCACTGGGTCGTTTAAAGGCAATTTTAAAATATGAGGTCAAGCGAACACTTGGATAACAATAAATATTTTACAAGCAGAACGTTAGCTCTTCAAGAACATACAATGCATGTTTATTTTCGTATTTATTATTTTAAAATGTTAATTTTAAAAACGTTTTAATTGCTAGCACGCGTTAAATAATTTGGTAATGAGTTATGTAACTGGTCTTCTTACCTTCGCGCACGTTTCTCCTTAGCTTTCGAAACGGACAGGTCTCCCTCATCCGAAACAGACAAGCGCTATGTTTCCTTCGGCCTTGAGATGTCATTCTGCCTCACGGTCAGACTTATACAGTGTATGACACAAAAGTATTATTGCCCTCAACTTTCCATGTAACGTACTCCAGCTATCAAATGACAGCGGGTAGTAGGAAATACTTTTTGCCCTCCGACAATAAAAAACAAAACAGAACACGAACTTGTCAAACAGGTTTGAAACGACCACCATTGTATAGAATGAACGGCATTTTACATTTAAATTGTGCACAAAAACACTCACAAAATACACAAAATATTGGATTTTAAAAAAATGTTTATGAAAATATACATTTATTAGGTTTAATACATTCATTTGCACTAGGCTACATAAGATTTATTGCATCTCTTAGCAGCTTTGTTTAGTAGGCTATTTCATTAACATCTTCTAATAGTTAAATGGAGTTATACACCTTTATAAATCTTACAATTTTTAAATTTGATTTTATAAAACAAAAATTTGTTAAAAATATGTCTACATTTGCACAGAGTAAACACTGCCCCTTATATTACTTAAGGAAGATGAAGGAGTGGTTGTGGAAAATTACAAGTTTGAGCAAGTCCCTAACTTCACACACCACATGAATAGGGTTGAACAAGCATGAATCTTTTGAAAAAAAAAAAATTACATTCTTGTGGAGTAAATATTTGGAATTTAGTTTTTTTCTTGTTGGCATTTTCATCTTAAAATAGATCTACAACCAGTCTATTTGAAACTCTTTTGAGTGATGATGAATCTTGTTTTGCATCTGCTTTTTTCATATGCTTGGCTGCAATAAAGGGTAGCCAGCTCATTTTAGTTTGTAGTTTAGTGTCTAAAGTTTCACTACACAACTTCTATTTATAAGTTAGTTCAAAAGATTTCTTTGACTAGATTCCTGTCAATTTCAACCCACCTGGTCATGACATAAAAGTACTCAGGAAAGTAAATAACAGGAGAGGAAAATGAAGTCAGAATTGGATTAAGCATTCTCAGACACAAATTTCTTATAGCCCAATTTAAGATGGCTCTAAGCCTAAAGAGATCTGGTCTACATTTGGCAGTAGCAGAGATGTCAGATGTGGCGTGTTTAGCCCCAGAACCGCTGTTTGGTTGAAGGAATGGGTGGTTCTGGGTTGTCTGGGGCAAAGATGGAGCCGGCAGATTCGGAGAGGAAGATGAAGTAGAGGTTGGCCACCAGCATAACCAGCATTGGCAGAAATGAAAACCCAAAGCCAACACCTCTCAAACTGCTGTCACAAGCTGCTGCGATCCAGTACAGTAGTCTGTGATGCACAAACACACAAATTAAAAATACATAATATAAGGGGAATACATAAACACGAGAGGAAAAAAATTCAAACAAAAAAGTATTTTAATCACTAGGGTTGTACCGATATATTTGTACTACAATATATCACAATGTTACAACATACAATACCTATAATATAATATAAATTTTGTCTATACCCAAAACATAAGTTTTTTTGCATGTTTTTTTTTTTTTCATTTTAGTTTTAGTTTTGGTATTTCAGATTGAACGAAATGAAACAACAACAAAAAACAATGATATACATATCATACTAAACTGAATTGTGTTTCATAATACTCCTATCAATTTTTTGCTAAATCAGAGATTTAGTCTTAAAAGTTTAAAGGGGTTTATGTACCTGCCAAAGGCAAAAACGATGGTGAGAATAGGAACTAGTTTAAGCAGATCCTGACTCAGGTAGGCAGCCATGACAGCCAGTTGAAGGAAGTAAAGCAGAAAGAGGTAGACAGAGTCCTCAACATAACGCTGATGAACTGCCACCTGCTTAACTTCCCTCTCCCCCTCAAACCGTGGCTTTAAGGATCGATACCACAGACGGGACACACCTAGTACCAACATACCTAAGAATGGAGGACGGAACAGAACAACCACAATGATACACTGTATTAATCAATCTCGAGTCATCTCAGAGTCAAAACAGACCCAGGAACTTCTTTCTCACCAAGTACAATAGGTATGACTGCAAAAACAGAGCAGCGCAGCGTGTAGACCAGCCGTAGGGGTGCACTGTCAAGCAGAGGGGCATCGAAGGGTAGAAAGACGTAGCCACCCCACACCAGCAAGGGAAAGATCAGGGCCGAGGTGAACATGGATGCACCCAGTTTAAGAGCATCACGATTAGATCTATCAAAATCACCTGAGAAACAAAGAGAGACAAGAGTTTTAGAGTGGGTCGTGGGTGGATGAGAAAAATAAATCATTAATGATGGAAATATTAACTACATTCTCTAAAATATGAACGTGTTTGAAACGCATTTTTTAAAATCAGGCAGACATACACAGTAACTTAATTTTTGTGTGTGTTCGCTTGTTTGGGAAGTTGGTGATTCAGACGGTAGGCGTCTGCATCTGTACGACTGTACTGTGTGTACGAGCGCTCAGACTGACCTGTGTCCCGTATTTCTGTCGACTGAAACAGCCATGACATTAATTATGAATTTATCAGTCTTTTGCAGGCCAAAGCCTAATATTATGCCGAATAGAAACATAAAATCAGATAAGCTCTAACGTCAATAAATCTGCTGTTAAAAACGAACCATCCATTCATCATACAAAACTAACAATTAGAATCACGGGTCGAATGTGGTTACCTAAATCAGAGAAAAAATACGTGCGGGTGGGTGGCGGGCGGCGAATTCGGGTGATGTTTAAGTTCATCCGCGCATCTCTACTAGACAATTATATCAGCCTATACCATTATTCTCTAATCTTTAATATCTGTTCATAAAAATGTATGCAGTGTATTAAAAGTTACAAAACATAATGGTTTAATCTGATC
This sequence comes from Enteromius radiatus, assembly GCA_032357445.1. NCBI lineage: Eukaryota > Metazoa > Chordata > Actinopteri > Cypriniformes > Cyprinidae > Enteromius > Enteromius radiatus. The sequence goes on along the minus strand of JAUCMS010000028.1, from coordinate 12,922,285 downwards.
TTACAGCAGCGTGATTTGGGTGTGACGGGCCAGTCATTGTAATACTCTTCTAGAGGTGTTCCATGTGTCCCGTGTGTCCCCAGGAAGGGGCTCCTCTCTTCTTCTCCGTCTTCTTCATCTCTCCAGCGGTCTGCAGCTTCCTGCTGGCTGGTGGACCGCAGGATGGTGATGCTGGGGCTGAAGACTCGAGCTGCGTTCTCTGGCATGATGTTCATCTCCTCCACCTCTATCTCCGAGAAGGTGCTTTTCACTCTGTTTCTCAGCTCAGTGTCAAAAACACTCTCATTCCCCGTTTCCAACCCCCTCCACTCCTCACCTGTCTTCTCCTTCTCTCTCAGCCCAAATTCCTCCCTCTCGCTCTCTGTCCGACTCACTCCACCCCGGAGTGAGATGCAATCCGATTTCATGCTTGTGCTCTCTCCATCTTTGACTGGCAGAATCTGTGGTTCGGGTTTGTTCTCAGGCCACTGTAGGGTACTGGATTCCATATTTGCAGATTTGATCATTTCCTCTTCTTCCTCCTCAGTGTTGTTCACATCCTTTGTTACCTTATCCACATCTGCTACCCACTGAGGTGTTTGGGGCACCGCTGCTGGCCCAGGACAGCCCGGGTCAACTGTCCCTAGAAATCAAAACAGAAATTCTGGGAATTAAAGATTGGGAGAAGCTGATTTTTTGTAAGAGGTTTACATTTTATAATAACCAATATATGTAATAAATTAGAAGAATAAATTATGAATTGTATTTATTATACAACAAAACCTAGCAAGAAATTGATGATTAGGTCAACAAATAATATCACCCTAAAAATGTACTTATAATACTAAATTAAATGGTTATATTTTAAACTAGATTTAAATCATCGACATTGTCAAACTAAAGCAGCTATGACTTCTATGCAACAAACTTATGAAATCAGTTGTCATGAAAAACAGATAATATAGAAAGTACTAACTACTTTCTTACTAGCTGTAAAAGATAAGATTTTCTCTGCCAATACTGTGAATATTTATGTAGCACGAAACTACGACATTTAGTCTTAATAGTGTCACAATACTTAGCTCAATGAGCTCGCAGACGAGTAACTCAAAACGAACGAGGCCGCAACACTTCTTTGACAGATAATCACATCAACAGAGCGAGCTCAGAAGAGCCACATAATATGACAGAACTTATTCTTAAGCTTTTTGTCTACACGACACATTTAATCTTTATTAATTTATTTTTATTGTGCTAAACGTGGCGTATTTTAATAATGCGATAAAGATTCCTTAAACAGGCCTAAGTCATTTGATATATCAAAAAGCTAAACTCTCTGAGCGACACAGGTCGAGGAACATGTAACACCTTAAGTAAACGGATAAAACTTTCCCATGTACTCACCCATATTTCAGCACAGGATGTTGTTTATTTCGGTATTGTTTTTCCTCTACTATATTGAAACTCCCGTAGTGGAAGTTCAGGTGTGTCCAGGTTAAGTTTGTTAAAGGGACAGTCTCTTAAAGGGGAGGTTTGTTTGTCACAGTCTGTCATTTGCGCTGTAGCACTGTAGGTGCCGCTTATACGCTCATAAACTCAGGAAAGTATGTCCAAGCATGATAACTATAAAGATAACGATAAAGATATAGTTCTAAAATCATGTTGCAGTGTCCACAACTCAAAGATAATGATAAAGGCACAGAGAAACAATATCCTTGCAATAATTTTCATTTTTTTTCCTGCTAATGAAGGATACAAACATTGACAGCCAATCAGAATCCATCCTGCTATCAACAGCTGGAGAATTTAAATAAGCTGCAGTGTGCGCTTAGAACAGATGATATTGTTCGCGCGTGTGGATGCTAATATCGTAATGTCTTAATGGTTCTTTTAACATAACAAAATTAGTTTTCTTGTTATCACGACTTAATTATCATCTTGTGACTTCCATAAGTTACAAAAACGCACTAAAAATTTGGTATAAAGTATGTATAGAACTGAAAACTGATGGGAGTGTTGTACTGTATGGGACAGAGAGAGTAAGGGTCTTCTTCGTGATCGCTATGGCTGTTTTTCTTGCAGTGGTCTATTGTTTATTACTGACATTTAATTAGAAATGTATGCTTGATTATTTTGCTTGAACGTGCAGCCTATCTGTTACGTTCTTATATGCAAATATACTAACGAGTTTTTGTTGCAATGTATTAATTTAGCAACAGACTACTGAAGATTGATTTTTATCTATGCATACATATACATACACATCTTGGTCCGTAGTTAGTTGCCTGATCCGGAGTGATGTAACAGGGTTTCATGCACTGAATGGGCAGCAATGCCCTCACTATGCAGGAAGTTTCCTGAAAGCAAACTGTGGGCAGCTTTGCCCTAATTGTGCAGCTAGTTACCAGTTTTCTGGTTTGAGTTTATTAGTGCAACTGTCATTAAAAAAAGGACTCACTTTGAAAATAATTTTTTCTAACAACTATACTTACAACCATATACTTAGAACTATAACTTATATCATAGTTTAACTAACTTAAGGATTATGTTGTAGTTTTCCTTTCATTTTAAGTCTGGATGGGGACTCTTCTATCATCTCCTGTGATCTTTTCTTCTAGAGATAAATAAAGACATGACTGCTAAAGCCTTGACTTTATATTGTAGATAACTTGCTTCACATGCTGGTGCATATACATGTTTGTGTGTATACATATTAGTGTAAATGGTTACAAATGTAAGGATTCAATTTGTAAATAGCATATATGACATTTATACTTATTACTTATATAAAATACTTATAACATCTCAATTTAACTACTTTTTTTTTACATTTGTTGATCGCTCTTCTGTCAGCTTTTGTGACCTCTTCTTATGAAGAAAATTACATGCTTGCAGAAACTTTGGCTTGACTTTGTGCAGAAGCTGTTTCACATTTTCCATTTACACAGTGTCTACACTGGACACAAACACTGTTGCATGTGTCACATCGAGTGTGAATCTATGTGGCCAGAAAGTACAAATTTATGTCATAAGGGTTGAAGGCTGATTGTAAGTGTCTCTGTAAGAGTGATGAATTTACTTTCAGCCGTGTTCCCCATGTGTTTTGAGTTCTCCCTTCGTCAGTTCCTGTATTTAAAGTCTGTTTGTTTTAGTTTCCCTTGTTGGTTCTCAAGTGTCAACCCTCATGTCCTCTGTTCACCTGTCAGAGTTTGTTATTAAATGTATTATTGTCTGGATGATCCGTGACTTGTGTGCTCCATCTACTACAGTCAGCGTGACAGAAGAACCGACCCACAACAAAACAAAACAGCCATGGATTCCACGCTACTCCAGACTCGCACCCAAGACGGCCAATCATTCTACATGATTATGTAGAAGAGCTAGTTAAGTCTTATCATCTGGTGCCCTGGAGTGAGCAGACCATGAGAATTCTGTTTTGGTTGGGGCTAGATGAGGATCTGGCCAAGCAGGTTTCCCTGGCCGACAATCCGGGCTCTCTCACTCAGCTAATGGACTGGGCTTTATGGCTGGGAGGTTCATCTTTGACCATAGTGGAAGATGTTGATACCAAACTGACACCTGTTACCCCGCCTAACAACCCGGGAGCCAAGATTCTCGACCCAGTCATGCAGACAGTAAGATCAGCGAAAAGTGCTTGGCCACTTCCGCAGTCTCGGCCAGGAGGGCCGATCCAGTTCCCAGCAGATTCCGATCCGCAGCCACGGCCAGGAATGCCAATTCAATTCCCCTCAGATTCCATTCCGCAGTCTCAGCTAGGAGTGCCGATCCTGATCCCTGAAAATCCAGTTTGCCTGTCACAGCCAGGAGTACCGATCCAGTGCCCCACGGACTCCGTTACGCAATCACGGCCAGGAACGCCCTACCTGAATCCTGATCCTAGATTATGGCCAGGAGAGCCGTCCCTGAATTCAGTTGCTGAATTATGGCCAGGAGAGCCATCCCTGAATCTTCTGTCCCGCAACAGCCTCGTGACGCAGCTCCCGATCCACCACATCTACAGGCGGCTCCTGATCCTCCACAGCTACAGGCAGCATTCCGATCCATTGCGGCCACAGGCAGCTCCCAATCTGCTGTGGCCTCTCACAGTTCCTGATCTGTCATGGCCCTCCAAGGCTCTCGATTCGTCATGACCTCCAGAAGCTAGGAGACCACCCTGGAGGCATTTTGTGACTCTAGGGAGGGGGGAGTGATGTCAGACCTTATGTGTCTATTGTCTTGTGTTTTTCTCCCTACGTGTCCGCCTTTGCCTGTATTTTGTTATTCCTGTCTGTTTATTAGTGCCGTGTTCCCCATGTGTTTTGAGTTCTCCCTTCGTCAGTTCCTGCTTTACTTGTCTTACCAGAGAAGATGTTTGCAGACATGGTGTAATGTTGTAATGCTACATTAATTTCCAGTGAAAAATCTAGAAAATCAAAAATGGCAGGTAATGGAGATATATTATTTTTAGTAGTGCTCTCAAACGATTAGTCATGATTAATCACATCCAAAATAAAAGTTTTTGGTTGCATAACATGTGTGTTCTATGTATATTTATTATATATTATATATTTTGAGAATATTTACACAAATTATCTCTCTATATTTATATTCATATAATTTATATTATAAATAAATATTTAATATAAAAACATAACATAAATTCATAATTTACATAATGAATATACACAGCAAAAACTTGCATTTTGAATGCGATTAATTATGATGAATTGTTTGACAGCACTGATTTTAAGACATTATTTCTTTGACATTTTTGGAGGTTATCCTTCGTAGGCACTATGTTCATATTGGTATATCACAGCTCTGTTGCAATACGAAATGTACTGTAAATATAAATTATGATACTTGAAAAACAAATGATAGCATTGATAGTATAGCACAGTATAGATCTATTCAGTTCTGCACTGTTACAATGTTGCAATGAGAATGTAATGTCAATGAAAGCATCACTGTAAATAGCACAACATGTAGTTTGATGAAGTAGTGCTCCCTTCTCTACATTACATGTCTCATTACCTTTCCCTCTAAAATAGGCCTGATTCATTTTGCACTACAGTACATTGTTCTGAGCTCAAAGAGCCCCTGTGGGATGTGACGCTGTAAAATGGAGCCGTCACTGCTTTCCTGAGGTTGAGTGAAAGCACATCTGTACGCAGTGGCATGAGAAGATGAAGACAGATGACTTTGAGATGTTTTCTTGCTGCACACTCCCTCCTGTGAAAGCTGCTGCCAGCATGTGTGCCTGCTGTTAGCATAACGCTAATGAAGGGGTTAAGGCTGTTTGCATGCTGTTCTGGAGGGTCGCTCTGATGTCTTTCTCAACAGGAGGAGATGTTTTTGGACCAAAAAGAGTCTGGGTGAAGGGATGAGTGTCCCCTGCCATCTGATCAGGCCTTTGAATTGGATCTTGATGTTAAATGTGTGGTTGGGAACTAGATTTCATAAAAAAACAAAATACAAAAAAAGTGGAACAGAATTATATAGATTAGGTCGTCCAGAATTCTAAACTGAAGAATCATGAATATTCATAAGTGTGAATTTAAACTGGAAATTGAAGTTGAATTGGAATGACAGAAACACAAAACTGCAAATGTCTTGGAAAATTAAGTGTTTTTTCATCCATATGATGCAATATATAAACTATATACAAATTTCTGTGGGTGCATGGATTTCAAATCTATATTCGTATAGTATACAAACCTTCAAATTTCAATATTTTTAAAACCACTTTTCTAGTTAAAAATTAGTCAAAGTTCATTTGAATTCAATTCTGCACCTAGTTTTCTAGAAGGAGCTGCATTGGATATTTAAATACAAAATATAATATTATTGTAGTAGTAATGTAATTCCAAATGGCGTACAACCTAGTCATGCATATTTTTATTTTATTTTTTTGTGTTGTTTTATGTATTAAGACACTAGGGTGAGATGTAAACATATATATTTTTTTTATTTGGAAACAAATATAAAAGCACATTAAAATGCAAAAGCCACTTGTAAACTACATGGCACATTTTCTCTTTGAATAAAATCACCAGCATCTCTCAGCATTTTAAAGGCTCCAAAATACTGGACACGCCACTCAGCTAAGACACAATGTGCATTGTAAGAACAGCACATTGGTGTTGTGGAGAAACAACACCGCCGTATCACTGACTTGAAAGCGATAACTAAGTTGCACCTAAATGGCAATATTGACCTCCTCAGCACGCAAGACACATATCGGACCTGTTTATTTCAGCTTCATTTCTATTGAACATGTAAGTCAAGCAAATCACAGGTGAACCAGACTTTGAGAAGAAAAAAGCACTGTGCTGATAGCCTGGGCAGAACGGCAAACGTTTCATAGAACAGTCCATTTCAACATCGGCAAATACTGAAGGAACAACAGAGAGGAAATCAGACTCATCCTATTAAGAACACCGTAGAGAGAGGCAGGGAAAGGACCTGGCAAATCAAACATTCAGTTTGCCCACAGAGGCTGGTAGGTCAGTACATTGATTGACATTTAGCTGAATAACAGCAAGGCCAGTTTCTCTGGCTGTTCTGTAAACACACGGATTTATAAGGCGCAAAGCTCAAGAGTCCCAAACCGAAGAGCTCAGAGGATGTAATCATCTTGGAACCAATGCACTGTGCTTTTATGAGAAGTGTGGAATGATTCATTGAGTAATGGATTAACCTAGTATCTCCCTCCCAAATAACGGAATTGTGAATTTGTCGTTTCCTTGAACATAGAAAATAATTAACCCTATTGTTCATCCGTAATAAAGCTATTTGGCTGGTTTCGAAAAAATAAAAGATTCATCGCTAAGACTCGTCAGCCATGCTGAACGTGACATCAGTGGTGGAAGCTATGAGTTGAAAAACCCTGTCAGAACACGTGAGACACGAAAGTGTGTTTAAGTGCAGTTTTCAAATGGAAAAACCAGACCCACAAGTACACAAAACCACCATCACGGAACAACAACACTTGAGGGATACAGCTGGCTCTGAGGTGGTGGAGGAGGTGTGGTGGTGGTGGTGGTTGTGTGTTGGCGTTCGCGAGTGTGTGCGTGTGTGAGGTAATCATCGCATGTCTCCTAGCCTAAAATCTGGCTAGCAGCTCAGGCAATGCGGTAGTCGAATGTGTCTTTTTCCATATAGTCTGTCCATGTGGAACTCGGCATGCTGCTGTATGGATCCAGGAGGATTCGGAAGCAGCGCACGATAAGCAGCCCCAGAAAGATGAAGAGTAGGAGGACGAAGACGAAGGCAGCCTTCTGTTCCAGTGTGAGGAAAGGGATGGGGTGGGGGGCCCCAGACGCAGACAGCGTGCTGCCGTGGAGATGCTCGGCCATCCTCTCCAGCTTGTCGGCACGGGTCAGGGGCACGCGGCCATTTTCACGATCAACAGGTTTTTGTTTAGAGCCATTCTGAAAACACATGAGAAAAATCACTAGACAACAATGCATTTTAACCCGAAATATCGCCACCTAACAACAACAATAACAACAACTTTACAGCCGTTGTGGCGCAGGCCTCACGTTTAAAGGCACACACCACAACGTTATATAAGATTACAGTGGACATGTTTTACAGCATTAAATCCAGCTCACAGTGCACATCAGTGAAATGATTCATTGTGCTGAGGATCTCTCTCATCTTAAGGTGATCAAATCCATTTCTGACTGGTTTTTCATGCCCCCTGATTCATTCTCTGAAAGCACCGCTTTCTGTGATAGTCGCTGACCCTTTAATGGTTTGGTTCTTTGATGCCAGCGCTCACGATCAGCCCTGGCACTCCCTGTAAAGCCACAAATGCGAAGATTTCTCTTGAACAACGTGAAGTCGCACGCACGAGATACCAACGTGTTGCTCGAAATCTAGCCGCACGGGTATAGGGTACCTTTGGTTTGGATTACAGAAATGAGGAGCACGACACTAACACCTCTCCATTTGTGATTTTATTTATCAAATGGCTGTGTAAATATCCAACCGAGACCCTCCTAGATTCGGCCAAATTGCATTGTCGCCGCTCTGACAGTTGAACATACACTGGGCTGCGAATACAATGAAAGCATTAGTTTCTCACCTGTTGTTACTGAAGAGGATTCATCAGTGGGAGGGTGATGGAGACCCAAAATAAGCAGGGAGAGAGACAGCTTCCATCACGGCTGTCTGCCCATACACAGATGGCTGTCAGAACTTTTTCAACCCAGCTCGTCGATTTGTTCAGCAATCCAAATAAAATCAGCAGCTCTCCGCTTCCATTCCTCTCCTCTGTGGTCCAACTCCCTCTTTCCCTCACCAAGATGAGCATGTAGTGGTGTCACATCACCCATAGCAACCAGTTGCCATAGCAATCCCTCCAAGTGTGTTCAGTAAAGCCGAGCTGGTGAGAGACAAGTGTGATCCAGCCAAAGCGCAGTGTAAATGTGTGTTTCTGTGAAGGCGGAGGATTTAATACAGACCCACTGATGTGTGATAACAACAGCGGCTAAAAATAGTGGCCGCTTTTAACTTTGCAGGATTAACACGTTTTAATACGGTGTCTACTACAAGCTGCTCATGAATGTCAACCAATCAGCTTAAATGGAGAATTGTCATGCTTTCAGACATGCTGCTGTCATCTGATACGTCTGAGACAGCACAGTGTGTGCATCCAGTCTCAGTATCTTTAGCGCTGTCATTGCAAACACTGTCTGTATGTGCAGGTCTAGAAATGTAGGTGTATGTGCTGGATACATTTAAACATTCCTGACAGATCAGCTGACTGATTTATATATTTCTGGTGTGATTGATAGCCGTGGAGAAATAACTGTGAAGTCTGGATTAATGTTCAGCTCTGAATGATGCAGGAAGGATTTTTCATCATAGTGAATTACTGTTCTTTTTTATTTAAACGCCATCTTAAATGCCTTGGATGCATGTAAGATGTAACTGGATGAACAAAATCTAACATATTAGGCAGCATTTGTAAATAATACAGTTTTTAAAACAATAGCGATAGATAGGGCAGGACTATTATTGTTATTGTTTTTGAAATCATTCATAGATGCATTCTCTAATCACAGTCATCATAGTTTATTCAGTTAGAGTGAACTTAGCCTAATTGATTATGTTTTAAATACATATATATATATATATATATATTTTAATTCATGAAAGAATTGTTTAAAAAAAATGCAGCACAATATTACTGTTATTATTACTGTTATTATTGTTTTAATCAAATAAAAGCAGCCTTGATGAGCATAAGAGAATTTTTCAAATCTTTTGAAAAATTGTGTGTGCGTGTGTTTTATATATATATATATATAGAGAGAGAGAGAGAGAGAGAGAGGTTTCTTCTTAAAAATTTGAATATTATTTAAAATAAATTGTCATTTATTTCAGAAAGTGAAACTTTCATATAATTACAATCTTTTTCTGTTTTAAAATTTGATGATTCACGAGTTCATGCTTCCTCATAAGTATATATAAGCAGGTTTGGCGTGCTGTCCTGGGAGCGAGCCGGGGGAACGGCAGGTTCCGAACCCTAGCGCTTAGAACCCTAGCGAGCGTAAGGGTTCGGGGACCGGCTCGATCCCCCCCCCGAGGAAGGCGCAGTGCGAAGGGAGGTAGGCGGGGAAGGAAGAGGTTTTGCAAAAGCGAGATGCAGAAGTAAGCGGGAAGCTTATGAAAGACAAAAATCCTTACATTTGATTTTCATAAATTCACAAACCCTACAGTATAAACTCTGGGTATCCTGTTCCTTGAAATCACAATAATGGGGAAGACTGCTGACTTGGCAATGGTCCAGAAGACAATCATAGACCCCCTCCACAAAGTGTGTAAGTCACAGAAGGTCATTACTGAAAGGGGTGGCTGTTCACAGAGTGCTGTATCAAAGCATATTTGAGTGCTGCTATTTGAGTCTATGCAAGTCTGCTTTCAAGCTTTATGTAGATGCTGAATTCCTTTTCCAGCAGGATTTATGCATGGTTTGCTGACCATGATATTACTGTGCTTGATTGGCTAGCTAACATGCCTGACCTGAACCCCATGTGGAATTTATGGCATATTTTCAAGAGAAAGATGAGAAACAGTCGATTCAACAATACAGACGAGCTGAAGACTCAATAGTGCCTCAGCAGAGCCACAGAGTGCTTCCATGACACTCCTCACTGATGCTGGAGTTTGTGCTGAAGGAGCCCTCCGACCAAGTAATAAGTGCATTAATAAATATACTTCAAAGTACTGGAACTTATATGTTTTGCTAATCCTTTTTTTTATTCATCTTTGATTGATTTCTTATTATGCATTAATGGTATTATGCTTAATTTAATTCATGAAATTACATTAACACACACACACACACACACGCACACACAATCTAATCACTGTACATTTTATGAGGACAAATATTGGAATTATACAGGATATTGGCAGTTAAAACATTATATTAAAATAATACATTACAATAAACGTTAGTAAAATAATTTTCAGTCAAAGAATGACTGTCTGAGAAACTGAATTTGGCCTATTCTTGTTCAAATATGTTGAAATAGCACCACCTACCCGATGTCTGTTGTAGTTCACTTCATCAAAAAATGTCTAGACTCAGGAGGTTTTAACTAAGACACAGAGAACACCTAAATAATATATAAATAATGATGTTTAGCTCTGGTTGTTAACATATTGTTGTATTGATATATGCAAATTAACTTCTACCATCTTTCTGCTTTCATCTTAATTATCAGTCTGTAAGATTCATTCATGCTGGTAACAGGTGGTGTGGAAACTGGTATTAAATACACCAGACATCAGATGCAACTTGATTAATATGCCAGATTCACAAATACAAGGCTTTTTAAAAGAAGCATGTAGACCATTACATGAATTTCTTATTTCTGGCCACTGGGTGGCAGCAGGGCACCACCCTTTCCCCCTCGATGTTTTCATCAAAATAGATATGTAGATGGCGCTCTATATCTCTGTTTTCTATAATACTTTTGTGCCAGAATCGTGTTCCAAAGACAAATGGAAAACAACTACAAGAAAACACAAGCCTGTAAAACAGACCCACATTTTATGTGAAGCATACAGTTTATGTCTCAGAAAAATAATTAGTATGCTGGATATTGCTGTAGTAAACTGTATTTAATTACAATTACATTAACTTGCAACTAGCTAAGTTTTTGACCTAATGTAACAACAAACACACAATAACCATTCAGTTAAGGGTACTACAAATGCTAATACCTCAACAAGTAACCACTAACCGCCATGAACATAAACAGCACAACATACTTTGAGTCTTTGCTTTCTCAAGCTCCTTTGTTCTAAATTATAAACACACAGCGAGACACTGCTGCTGTATATCCTCAGCAGAAATATTACAGTAATGAAACATTTGACTGATTCATTCCCATTTATACTAATATGAATGCAAATGGCACAAAAGCGTGGGTAGCTCACAGATATGTGATCATATATTCCAAAGATTAATGATCTTATCGATCGTTATTATTCAGCTGAGAGTGCTGTTCGAATTAATGAGGTGTGAGGCATTCAATGTGGAATGCTAAAATGAAAACCGAAGAAAGGAACATTTAACACCATAATGTGCCACATTCGAAGACCTAAATTTATCTTTTAGTGCTATAATACCCAGCATTTTTGTGGTTGCTGCTTCTTGTTCTTAATATCTCTGTCTTTTTACTCACAACCAGATGTCCGTGTGTTACATGCATGCAGTGACCTTTGACGGATTTCCTCACAGAAAGCTCAGGAGGGTGATGGAAGTAAAAAACTTATATAGCTTCTTTTCCAAACGTTTTAAGCTCAAACCCCTCTGATGCTTGACACTCATGTTCGTTGAAATCAACTGTCCTAAACACGTCTCCCTCGCCATCAAAGCGCTGAATAAATGATGTGTTTATAGAGGAGAACTCAAATGCAGCTCCAGCTGAACAGAAGTGTGTGAGCCACTTTGAAATATTTTAGCTTCATTTCATCAGAGTAAAATCTTTTGAAAGACGAGCGAGAAAGAAAGCGGCAGACGGAGAGACGGGGAAATCATCTCCGCGCTGACTGCAATGACCCTCGGGCCATTTTTTCTGTCCTCCGTTTTGAGACAAGTGATTTAATTGAAAAAAGAGGAAAGAAATGATACTTGTGGAAGATTGCGGTTCCGAGTCGTTAGCTGCGAGGAGGTGCGCTGGTTAAGGGGACTAATTGAATGTCAGCATGAGCCATTGAGAAAGAGCTCAGGTGCTGTGTCAGCAAAACCAGGTGGGCGGATGAGGGCGAAAAAGTTACGAAAATAAAGGATTTAATCTTATTAAAGAAATAGTTCGCTCAAAAATCATTTACTCGCCCTCATGGCACTCCAAACTGGCATGACTTTATTTATTCTTATTAATTATGCTTTGAAGAATGAACTGTTTATGACCATAATGAAAGTCATTGGGATCCAAATACAGTTTGGAACCAAAACAAAAAAAACTTTTAAGGGTTGCCAGATGTACAACAATAGACCTCTTTATAATCAATAATGGAAAAATACCATAATGTAGGCTACTATAATTACTGTATTTTGTGAAACTTAAAGGTGCAGTGTGTAATTTTTAGCGGCATCTAGCGGTGAGGATTCGAATTTCAACAAACGGCTAAGTCCCCCGCTCACCCCGCCCTTTCGACACGCCTACTGAAGCTACGGAAGCTGGCACAGGAAACAAATGTAGTCGTCTGTTACACCTGACCATAGACATATATGTTATTGCGAACATTATTGTTACTCATTGATCATGTCTCAGATTTATTCGTTGACTTTAGTTAGATTTCTTGTATGACAATTAGTAAAGTTGGGCGATGTCTACCAAATTTGCAATCGGTCTAAATCTAATATTACAGTGAAACATCATGATGAAAAATGAAAGTGAATGCGATCGTGCATACAAAATCAGTTTTAATGCCATGCACATTACTAGTGGCCCCCTAATGCCCGCAATTTATATACAGTAATATACAGTAATACAGTAATAATAATAATTTGATGATGTTCAGTGCTTTGCTACAATCTGTATTGTTAAAAGCGCTATATAAATAAAAGTGACTTGACTTGACTTGACTTAATAACAGTAATATAGCCTTTGAAACACAACTTTCTTTGCGAACACGGCATTGGGATGCGGTGGTTAGCGGGAGGGGAAAGAGAGGAGGGGATGGGATGGGTTCACTATGCTGGCTCAACTTTCTTTATGTCTGTCAGTCCAGTCAGTGGTGAATCTGCACATAATAACGAAAACAAGACCTTACAAAGCGCCTTCCATCTTGGAAAAGCCACACCAATATTTGTCCAGGATTTCTGCCGTCGTCTGTCTGCATCAAGTTTTCTTTTTTTAACCGACAGAGACTGACGCTCTGCCGGTTCTTCTTGCGCATAATACGCATGATCCTGCATTTTTTTTTTCAAATTTGCTTTTTTAAATTTCCTTTATCCTCTCACTTCCACCAGAAAAACCTTACTGACTTGCTTGCTAATACTACCATTAGGCCTACTACTTTGTGCGTATTTCAATGTGGTGATGACACAAGCGTCCTCTTAAAACACCAAGGAAGAAGTAGAATAACGTACTGACGAAACGCGCTCTGTGGATGTTTGTCCATTTAGGGCTACTATAGAAACATGGCGGCACTAAATGGCGACTTCCATGTAAGGGGGCCCGAGGTGTATGTAGATAAATTGTTCATTCTAAGGTTATAAAATCATAATGGCTTATTATGTAAGGTATTTACACACCTCTGAAAACATAGTTTTGTATGTTATATTGCATTTCTGCCAATAAATTCTCCTAAATATTACACACTGCACTTGTACTGTAGTTATTCGGGATAAGACAAAAAGTTGGTTTGGAAGATGAATTCATGATGTACTCGCTCATTATATACATTTTCATATACATACTCTATAAAATGGTGGAAGATGTAACTCAGGGGAGAAAAATGGTTTAGTAAATTTTTGATTTCTTTGCGCAAAAAAAAATTGTGCCCCACTGATGTCCCATGGACGGTTTTACCAATGTACTAAATTTCAGTTGTGTTTCTGTCTATGCGGCTCAGATTTGATCTATTTTATCTTAATTTCTTTTCCGAAGATGAATGATGGTCTTACATTTGGGGGTGAACAAACCCTTTAACTGTGTATCACAGTTCTTCAACTTGTTTATTTGTGTGGTTGCAGTTCACAAGACTTTATGTTGGACCAAGTGCAGCTTCAAATGCAAGAAAAATGTTTACAAGAGAAGGTGTGAACTATTGCTCTCTCACACACCACATTATCTCACACTGTCTGGACCTTCTTCCTCATTCACTGGAAATCCAGCCTGCTTTGTCCACAGATACGGAAAGGGAGTCTCAGAGCAGTATCTTCTCTGCTTTATGTCTTTCCTGGGCTATGTTTTTTGGCACTCTTCCACCATTACACACACACAGTAGGAAAAAAACTCCTCCAGATGCTCCCCATCTTTCACTGATAGTTGCAATTCATATTCAACAATACGCAACCAGATTGTTCCATTTTTAGCCCGTTAGAATTTCAAGCTAATTGGGCGCAAAAGTGAAAGAACCCTAGAAAGTCTCGTGCTGTTTCTGGATTACTTCAGTCTGTGGAGTCCATGCACCTGGTTGTTTTTTCTAAGCCTCCTCAACAGGGTCCGCCTCAGGGACCACCACACTGCAGACCGCCTCTAAAAGCCTGTGATAGGAACATTCAATCTGTCTGCTCTCGTTTCATCAGATCACTCTTTTATTTCCATCCCCCTCCTCCATTCTGAGCTGTAATGGGAATGAGGAGAGAGGCAAACAGTGATTACAGGTATCAGGAGTTAACGCCGGATCTGGGCTATGAGATAGGACCCTGCGAGAACCAACAACAACTTGGCACAGAGGCCATTACTCACTGCTTGCTTGGACTCTGAACTGATACTGTTCCTTTTTTTCCAATTCAATTTGTTTTTCAAAGCCCATATTAAATGAATCTCACCACCAATCAATACAGTAGGGGAGAATGGGGTAAGTTGGGCCACCCTTCAAATTCAACCATCTGTGATGGAGTGAAACCTTGTTTTATGTTTATGAATTTGATGCCAAAGAAAACTTTACTCCAAACAAAGGACATGTTAATATTATTTTTATTAGAGTATTTAGAACATTTTATTTGTGCATTTACATATTTATAATATAATTTTATTTTGAAAATGAGAATAACATGCTGAAATATGCGGCAGATTTTAATAGATTTTCTTCCATTCAAATATTATATAACACCTTGACATGTCACATCTTAGCCCTAATGTGAAGCCAAATCTTTCACTGGACCACTTATCTTTCTTTTCTATAATATATGTGAGAAATCTGGCAACTTCGGCAAGTAGAGTGATAAAAATGGTGAAGAGGTCAAAGAGCTCTGTTGGACTCTAATATCGCACTTCTATCAGCCAATCGGATTCAAGAACCAGAAAGTACTGTTGTATAAAAATGTATAAATACTTGTTTTTGATACGTTTGATATGTTTTTGATTATTTGAATTTTTATTTACATGATTTGCATTTTATCTTTTTTTTATATTTATTTTTCTTTATTTTCTTTATAATATTTTATTTCGTCATTTAAGTATTTTAAATCATTTTAAAGGCTATTGTTATTTTAGAGCTATTTGTATTACCAATGTTTTTATATATATTACTGCATTACCAATATAATTGTTAGTGACAACAGTAACTTTCTAGTTTCAGCTTTTAAACATCCTGAAATATTAATTTACTCATCTCTCCCAAATACCCAAGACTTTGTATTACTTACACCTACAAAATCCCCCCCATCAGGTGACAGAACAGATGTCCTCTGACAGCTGCTAATGTACGTGAGTTCTGCAGAAGTTGTTTAGATTGTCTGGTGCTGTGACGGATGCCAGTCTGCGGCAAGCTGTGAGAGTGAGTGTGTGTGTGTGTGTGTTGGTTGGGATGGGGGTCATGCTTTGTAGGTTAATTAGGAGTGGGTAGAGAGATGAAGAATGTGTATATATGTGTGTGTGGGCTGCGTTCATCTGGCTAATTAGGCTGGGAATCATTCAAGCTTCTGGGGGACAGATGCAGGGTGTACATTGTGAGCAGGTTGGGGCAAGTAAGCAGGGATAGCTGCCAATTTAGTGTGAGATGGTCAGGGAGAGTATATATGTGTGTGTGAGTGTGACAGGCAGAGGCAGGTGTGTTACAGTGTCTCTATGTAAAAGTGCTGAGTAAAGGCATCAGGGCACCAGAGAAAACTGGATGAAACCAGTCCTGACTGTATTGGGGGGTGTGCCATGGCTGTCTGGCATACTGGACATGCCATACATAGCATAATTCTCCACTGACCTAACAGTTACTGTACTACTGCCTGGGACTTTCC
Organism: Enteromius radiatus; assembly: GCA_032357445.1. Classification (NCBI taxonomy): domain Eukaryota; kingdom Metazoa; phylum Chordata; class Actinopteri; order Cypriniformes; family Cyprinidae; genus Enteromius; species Enteromius radiatus. Next base: position 12,905,871 of record JAUCMS010000028.1, on the reverse strand, counting down.
CCCACAACACACACATGTTGGCTTCACTATATTAGTAAGGACATCTCAGACATGACGGTTTTTATACATGGTATTAATCTAAACCTAATTTTGACTTTGCCAGTTTGACCCTTTCAAAAAGGCTCAAGCTGCTAATTATTTCTTGTGTTATGGGTAATTTTTTATTGTCTTATGAGTCACAACTAAAACATTTTTTATATATAAATTTTATGCTACACTGAAAACTATTATCTCAAATATTGCTAGTAAATATCACAAATAATTACAAAAATAGCACATTGAAATAAACCTGACATTTTGAAGTAGACAAATATTTTTAATAATAATACAGGAATAGGCATGATATTTATATACTAACATGATTTACACAGGTAGGCTCCTGGATCAGCATCCTTGTTGGTTTTATCAACCAGATTTATGGTTAAGAGCAACTTTTATATCAATCCAACATTTTCCACTGCTGTTAGGGTTAGTGGCTTGACTTACGACTTACGCTTTAATAGAAATGTAGTTAAAAGACCAGTAAAGAATGTTGATTCAGGAACATGTTCTACTTGTGCAACTCCTCTAGTCACTCAGCCTGGAATCCCTTAGTTCTGGTTGAGATCCATCTGGCTTTTAGAGAGTAACTCAGAATCCCTGAGAATCACTGCAGAGACGCCAGAGGTGTGTTATAGAGGGCATTTGTTGATTTTAAAGAAGGCTTTCTTCAGCTCCATGTTTGTCCATATGTCTATGGACAGAGGACATAGTGGGACAAGGTTACCATGACAACAAGAAGAGAATATGCTGTGGTGCTCCATCTTTGGGGGACGTCCACTCATGAGGTTATTTGCTCTGTCAGATGCATATGTATTTAATCTTCATTCAGAATGAAATAAAAGAGGTGATGACTCTTTTGACTCAAACTATTAAAATATAAATGAGGCAAACAGCCAGCAGTGAGTCTTCTACTATATTGTATCTGCAGTTCTGAAGGACACAGTCCACTGGCTGTCTGTCTCCTAGCACACTTATGGAGCCATGTGGTTCTCTTTAGTTAATGGTTCGTATAAATGTATCCAAATGCTGTGTGGTTTGCGGTGCTGTTCCCTGTAAAAAGTCTCTGTGAGAGGGAAGCCAGACCGAGAATCTGCTCAAACGCTCTGGAATGATACAGATGCTTAAAGCATTACATTAAAAATAAGTTTAAACGCAGAACAGTATTGTGTATTTTACACTTCTAGAATGCAGAAGTGTGCTGGCATTGCACTTCAACAAACCGTAAGTGTACATATATGACAACAAAATAAATGTCGCTACTGAGTAAATTAAAAGTTTGAATAAATTGCTTGAGTAAATGATTTAGAGCCAGAATGAATCACCCTGTATTCAAAACAGGAAAATTGACCACCGAAGGGCCAGAGTGAAAACAATCATGTCTTGTTATACAGAAGGTCAAGAGTCAAAATGCAAAAAATAGCCACTTCAAAGGGCCCTTCAGAATGAAGGACTTTGTGTGCAGGTTTATTGATACTGTAATTTTTTGACTGTACTAAAATGTAAAAATGGCATGTAATGTTTGCTAATATTTAAGAAACATGCTAGCTGTTTCTTTGAAAAGCAATGCTACATTGAAATATAAGTTCTGTGTCAGATAGTTTGTGTGTATGTGACGGCCCGGGTTTACACACTGATGTATAAACTGATAACCACTTATAGGTGAAGGTGAACATTATTGTTTTAACTACAGTCTGAGGAAACACAAATACTTAATATCTAATATCAGTCTTTGTGAAAGCCCTCAGCAATAATATATTGCCTGGTTAAAATAGCAAGTTCAGTTTCATAAAGCACAAGGAGTATTTTTAACATTCTTCATTTACAGTAAACACCATGTATCAACGTGAATGATACAGCCCACATTCTTAGTAGAAAACAATAATAACAAACAATAGATGGGAGGAATTTTTAATATCAGAACCATCCATCTCTTTGTAATAAAAATAATGCAAATGAAGGAGCGTAGCATCGTATATTATGCCAAACACGGCAGCAATATCATAACCATGACTATCAGCTAAATCCTTCAAGATGATCTCACAGATATGAGAAAGAGACACAGCAAAAGCGAGCATACAGAGAAAGAGAAAGGAGAAAAAAAATCTCTTAACAAGCGAGACTTGAAAGAAAATGTGAATGTTTCTAAGCATAGCAGAGATTTACTGCTGATGCCTTAAATTAAGGTTAGAAATTAAGCAATAATGGCACAGAAAAGTAACATGAAAAGACATGCAAAAAATGTATTTTTATATTCAAAATTAGTTTTGCTATATTTAAGTATGGTCTAGGCACATATAATATATCTGTTGATGTTGAGTTAATTTTACGGGTAAGAGGTTATTTAGATTGAGACATTATGTTAGAGAATTTATGTATTTGACATTACATTTCATACACTGTTATAAAAAAAGCCCTCATAACAATAAACAATACATCTGGCACATATTGGCACAAATTCACACACACACACACACACACAACCATATGCAGTCAGCAGTGTTGCCTGTGTAGCAATGTCAGCAGTGTCTATTGTCATGCACTATTCTGTATATATCCTTTCAGCTGCGTTATTGTGAAACAAACAAACAAAAAAATACAGACCATACGCTGACAAACAAACTCAAGCAGCCGAATACATCACTACAAACCACCACAGCATTTTTACAAAAACCAGCAGATGTCGAGCAGGTTCTGGGTCTTCGTTACAATTCACGGGGACCAGGGTAAGATTTTTGCGGGCCCCCCCTTTTCATTCGGATCCAATGAACAGACTATATACCATAGCTGTTCTCCACCAGTGATGATGAAATTCTGTATATCAAACAACAAAATGCATGCAGTTTTATCTACAGAGAGGTTAGGCTGCTCTTGACAGTTCTAAGATGAAAACCGTTCATTCCATCTCCCAGAATACATCTCTCTAATGCCCTCTCGCTCTCAGAGCGCTGACAACCAGCCAGAGAAACACAGCCAACTAGTGAAAGCAAGAGAGAGCCAAATAAAATGATGGAGGGAGAACCAGGAGAGATGAATGTGATGATTCTTATGGGGGTGATATCAGGTAGTAGCTCTCTTGATGACATCTGATGAGTACTGAACTAAGAACTGTGGGTAATAACTGAGACTATTCGGCTCCACCTGTCAGACAACCTGCAGTTAGTGTGTCCGCCGAATCTGGAGCCACTTATCTGCACCAGAGTCTATGGATAGGAAGAGGAGAAATGAAGACCACATAGAGCAGTATGACGGAAATCATAACTTGTTGCAAAATGACCTAATACGACAAATCTGTGGGTAAATAAAGTCTGGTGTGAGATTTTGAGTGCCCATAAGGAACTGTTTCTTAGAGAAACTCAATTCCCAAATAACTGTGAAACTGAACAGGTTCTGCCTTGCTTAGTTTGGCTGGATGGGTATGAGCAGTTACTTTTGGACCTGAAGAAGCTCAGTAAAAACACTGATTTTGCTGAGCTTTCATTAATCTTTTACAGAGGCAGGAACGATTTAAAGCAAAGATATGCACTAATGTTACCAATATGTGGCACTTTGGAGCTGAATCAATGAGAAGGCAAAGAAGCCACAACAACAACACAGATTTACAGTGAAAGTAAGATCATTCTGTGATGTTCATCTTCAGAACTTCCTCACATCTGTAGCCAGCAGTACCTTTGAACAGGGAAGGCAGCAGAATTGAATCTTTTGAACAAGAACAGAGAACTAGGCGCTATTTAAACAAGGTGCACCGTCTCATGGATCAAGTTCATGCTCTTTATTTTCTCTGGAGTGGAGCTTGTATCTATTCATGAAAGCCATATTGAGAAAGCAGTAGTGAAATGGTAAAAATCCTTGAATTTGAAAGTGATGCACACAGACTCTTGCATGCAGTGAAATGTAAAAAATAATTTTGTTTACCAGTAGAGGATTTTCATGTGTGAAACAAAAAACATGTGTATATTCATGTCAAGTATAATATGTATATTATTACAAGCAGAACTCTCATCTTATTGTATTGTAGAACGCTGCTGTAAATTTGTAACCATAGTAAAAGCATGCACTCCCAATTTGGCTAGAGCTCCACAGACGTCACTTTTAATATATATTCACCTACAATTCAAGGGGCCAGAGGAACTAATTGGCTATTAAGTCATTTTTGGCCCTTGAGCGGTACGGTAAACATCATCCACTGCACCCTTGTAGTGCAGCTGCGGTTGGCCAACAACACCAGAATGAGCTGTATTTTTGTTTCAATCACAAGAGCCGGGAGACCTAGACTACAACCAAATGTGTTTTTTTGCTGCTGCAAAACATGCATAAGCCATCCGAACAGCATCAGATAAAGAGGAAAGCATGCAAACTTTGCAAAATGATAAATCAGTAAAACAAAATGCATGTTATGATCTTTCATTTATTTCTGTTATAAGGAAAATACAACAGTATTCCATAAAAGCAGAGGTGGAGAATCCATAGGGCTTTGCCCAATAGTAATCATAACAGAGCACTGAATCCTGGGAAACTCCAGGACTGTATTTACACTGTGCAATAACAGAAACCTCAATGGTTAAAGCAGATAAAACAGACACACGCAGTTCCCTTTCCATCATAATATCTATAGAAATTCAAAGAAACTACACCAGTCTCTTTCTGCTCCAGATGTTCGTCGAAGACGGTGCAGGGATCGAACCCTCAGTCCATTTTCAACCTGGGATGCATATGATGTGGTAGCCGTCTATTAAAATGTGACATTGCATTTGGTTTTGTGAGGGGCAAGAGCGCACACAGTTACAGGCAGCCAATTAGAAAGGTTCATTCAAGTGTACATGATAAAAACTGTATCTCAGACCAGCACCAAAAATGTATGCAAAAGCTGACACATCATAGAGTCTTAAGACAGACTTGAAGAAGAAGATGAAGATGTCTTTGAGCAGAGGAACTGTTCTGAGTTACTCTGCCAGACTGAAGAACTGGGGAAAAGCAAAGGGAGGTGTGTGTTTGAACTACAGCCCTCGTGAAGCGCACACACACACACACACACACACACACGCACACACACAAACACCCACACATACACACAGAAGTCTCTCCTCCAAACAGAGTGCAAACCCTAAGAAGTCTTGCTCTCTCCATTAAACATAAGATCTGAAGATATGCTGCAGTTTAGAAGTTCACATATCATACATCTTACTTCATATATTTCAGAACAAACCTGTCAGTTAAGACACAGGTTTCTTAAACTAATGCTGAGTTCAACATGAAACAAAGCAAAAAGAGATAAAACATAATACATAGAACAATAGGCCGGATAGACAGCGATAGAATGATTGATAGGGCAATAGAAAGAATGATAAAACTAATAGAACGATCGATAGAATGACGGAACAACATAACGGTACAATGACAGAACGATAGACAGACATAGACAGACAGACAGACAGACAGACAGACAGACAGACAGACAGACAGACAGACAGACAGACAGACAGACAGACAGACA
>JAUCMS010000028.1:12840158-12893951 GCA_032357445.1 Enteromius radiatus | reverse complement strand
AAAAAAAAAAAAAAAAAAAATATATATATATATATATATATATATATATATATATAGAAAAAGAGAATGACAGATTTATTGAGAAAGGAGAGGAGAGGAAAAAAATGAATGGTACTGAGAGTAAGAGAGTGGGTGAGAAGAAAAGAGGTTGATAGAGTGAAGTAGTGGGGAGAAATGAGTGACAGATTTTCAGTGGTGAAAACTTTAAGTCTTTCAATCTTCCTTTCGGCTGTGTGAGGGATTGTGTAGGCCTCTGTCAAAACCTTAGTAACTCCTTCTCAAAGAACTGGAGAGTGGGAGAAAGAAGTACGCGAGACGTCCAAAAAAAGCTGAAGGGCAAAAAAAAAAAAAAGTGTGTTTAATTGAAAGCAGACTTGTGAGCAATCTTTCAAAGCTCTGCTAAAATATAAGCGTGTATATACTAGGGCTGCCAAAGTTAACATGTTCATTTAAGATAAAAGAAATGGAGTAAAATTTGGTTATCACCATTTATATAATAGTGACATTAAAACGACTTCTGTTTTGGACTCAGCTTAAATAATTTGAACCGTAGCAAATGCAGCAGTTTCCAGAACACACGTAATTTCAGTCAGGCTTGTTCATCTGTAAAATATGGAAAAACTTGACGGACAAAGGCCTTTTTAATGGCAAATTCATATATAAATTACTTTTAGATGGGACTTTTATCAAAAGCCATTAGGATGGCAGAATTGTATTATTAGTGAAGCTCAACAAGTATGAAATATCACCTATGAGTACAACATCATTAAATGAACTGCCGTTGGCTAGTGCTAAAAACATGAAACATATTATTAGATGATTTTTTTTATTCTGCAAAGGGATACTTCACCTAAATATGAGAATCCTGTCATCATTTATTCACCTTTATGTTTGCCCAAACCATATGACTTGAATTTCTCTGTGGAACATAAATGGTATTTTGAAATATGTTTACAAATTTATACAAGTAAACAATGACAGAATTTTCATTTTTGAGTGTACTATCCCTTTAACACTTTCACTCACACACACACCCTCTTGTTTCTTTAAACGCTTTGTTGGTGTCTATCCTTTTCTCTGTCTCTCTGTGTGTGGCTGATTGCTTGTGAAAGGCTCTGGAATGGATCTTTTTATGCACCATAAATTTGATATCACTGAATAGATCTAGCCCATTTGGTGATAGTTGGCTCCTAGGAGTCACAGAGCTTCAAGGGTTATTGTTGATCAGTTTATGCTCTTTATCTCAGAACAAAGGTGAGAAGAAAACTGATATAGTCCCCCAGGAAAAGGCTATGTAGGTCTTCAGGTCTTCTGTTTTGATTTTGCTTTCACTAAGGGGAGGAGGTATAAACTCATCTGTAAGGAGACTACACTGTTAAAGCATCTTCTCTAGCATCTATGGTTGCTCGAAGAACCTTTAACATCAGTAGAATATTTCCATTACACATTTAATATGAAAATGGATATTGAAATGATTTAAATGTTTATAACACTAAGAAAAAAATGATTTAATCGCAATGAAAACCCGCTTTTTATGTTAAGTATATTGGCTATCACTCACTTGGTGTTTTTGGTGGAAGTTAATGAATAGTTGCGTTAGGCTCATGGCTTTCCAGGGCATTCAATAGTCTCGCTTCTTGATTACCCAATTACATCTAGTGTTTTTGCGCTGATGTGAAAGCAGCAACGCTGTCATAAATAATCTTTCCCGGGCTGCATGTTGAATAAGCAGGACATACAGAGATCCTGAAGCTGGGAGTATTGAAGTTGCAATCATGCAGACGGGTTTTTTTTGCTACTGGTATTGCTTTTCAAACAAAGAGTTTCTTCAGTAGTAGCACTAGTTGGTGAATTAAACATTTTAAATCGTAAAAAGCTTTAAGTTGAATTTGTATACCATCAAGTGGATGGGAAATGATCAGCCTTTAGAAATATTAATGAATGTCTGTGGGGTCTTGGCTGAGAGGCTTTTATAAATTCACTGCTGAACAATATTGCTTTGTCTGTAGAACTTTCCAGACAGCTTCATAGAGGGCTATGAGAAGTCGAAATCAAGCCCTTTTGTATCTAGTTCAAGCCACGTAAATGCCAAAAATGGGAGCAAATTAATTCAGTCAAAAGGTGACTGACATCATCTGATCTCCACACAGAAGTGCAAAATCCGCTGGAAAATTAAACATGGATGAGCATTACTTTACCTCATGATGGAATATAATTGACAATATGAGCAGGCACACAGAGAACAGCAAACAAAAGTAAATAATTGAGCGCTTCTGAATCTGTGAACGCAGGAAATGAGAAAATATTCTGTCTGAATTGATTTGCATTTTCAGCTCAGCGCTCTTGTCTCCTAAATGCTTCATTTGATAGATTCTGCAGAAGCTTTTATGAAGTCATTTTTCTGAAAAGCAAATGGTTTGATAGGAATTGTCATGAAAGTAATATTATTAACATCTTCGTACACTAGCTTTTTAAAATACAGTATAGGGATCATATACAATTAACAATCAGTTAAGTCCTTTTTACATAACTCGCATCAGGTCTTGGAAACAATGTGGATAAAGTCATGGTGTAAAGACATTAAGAGATTGCTAGGTTGCAAAAAACATTATTATATGGTATATATATATATATATATATATATAAACCATACATTGTTAGCAAACAAACAAGTTAACATGCATATGAGCTCAGAAAAAACTGTTGTTTTGATTGGCTATTATTGTTATTATAACCTAAAATGCATTTTATATAATATATTCTAGTAAATAAATGTATAAATGAAATAAATATTCCCCGTCCTCCAAATGCCACATTTCAGTGTGCTGTATAAATAATTTCTGCGACAATATCATCCATGTAATGACACTCCATGTAAACCAATCATTAGTTGTGCTTGGAAAGGTCAGCTGTGAACAAGTTTGAGCACTGCACCACCAGACAGTATCAGATTTCAATGCACTGGATAAGGTTGATGCGAATCATGTGAAAGGACCTTTAGAATCCACAAAAGTCAACACGTTTTACAGAACATAACATTTCAAAACACCATGCATAATACGATGCATCATGCATTCAAAGCCGAATAAAGCAGGTATCTGATAAGAGAGGTATTCTTCTCTTCAGCAAACCGAAGATGTGCTTTCAATCGAGAGATGACGTTAGATTCATGCAGCGGGTTCACACACACTTTTTTCCCCCCACACACACACCACACAAGCAGATAGGGAAAGAAATGCAAAAAACTCAATGGAAGCCAGCGGCTCAAGCTCAAGATCTTACAACCCTAGAGAAGCAAACAAGCATGCGGGAAACAATCAAACTCGATACAGCCTCACTCTGAAGCCTGAGTTGCTCAAGTATCTCTAATCCTTAAAAGAAAATTACGAACTATTTGAGACAAAAAAAAAAAAAAAAAAAGAGGCGACAGTTCTAGAAGAACTAAATAAAAGGCCATGATCCTAAAGTCGGACTACAGAGCTCAGGCTTTACGAGACTCTAAACCCAGAGGGGGAAAATAAGAGAGGCTTTAGAACTTAAGAAGGTGAAGCATTAGTCTGAAAAAACAGGCAGGTTAACAGAACACTACATCTCTCCAGTCAGAAGGACTGGAGGAAGAGAGGGAAGGGGCAAGGAAAAGGAGAGGGGGGCAGAGGGTTTCAGGAAGCGCATTATATGAATCAGAGCACCGTATGAGCCCACAGTTCTTTAGAAATAACTAGCTTATGTGCACTATTTAATAGCCTGTGTGTTTGCATGTGTCAGGGCATGTGCTGGCTTGATATAAAGAGATTTTTTCAGGGAAAACGGGATCTATTTTTTGTAACCTTTGGTGATGGACATTATTACCTGGCTCTGGCTACATGGGCGGCAGGCTGACTGTGACATTTACAAGTGAAACACTTTAATGAGAAGGACGTCACTTTGCTCTTTTCAGGAGCAGAGCTCCTATAAAGTCGATTAAAGCAGTTGCCACACCTGCGTTTGCAGAGTGGATTGCGTTTTTCTTTTTTACCGGAGCCTCGTTTGGGTGTGTGATTGGAATCAAAATTAGCAGATTTCGCACACCGTCCTTTTCCATTATCTTGCCACTTTCTCGACGCGGAAGCCTAGATGTCTTCCACCCAATTTCAGCATGTTTCCATCTCTCGTCGACTCCCTAAACCTCAGGCTCTCTTTGTTTCTCCCCCTGCCATGGTATTAATAGCCTCTCAGCAGGACTGAACGAGTCTTCAGCCCAGAGTTCAGCCGGAGTTCATTGTTAGTTCATCTTCTACTGTGTTTTAATGAGTTTCAGAATCCTCCCACCCCCTCATGGCAGTCCGTCCTCCAACACTCACGCAAATTATCAGGGGGCCAGGGTTCCTGCCATCATAGCACTTATTCGAGTGTGTGAATGACCTGCGAGAAGGTGTGTTTAAAATAACATTAACGAGCGGATGGACTCGGCAGCCACCACCTCAGAACAAATAGAGGTTTAGTTTCGGCAGACATCATTATCGCTCTCCTATATATATACATATTAGTGGGAGACAGATTTCAGCCACGCATGCTTAAGTCAACACTACCTAGCCGTACGAATGGCATGGATCGCTTGACTCTGACCTGGTGCACTAAAATAAACCATGATGACGCAGGTTTTGACTGAATCATTAGCAAATGACATTTTAACTAGCAGCTCATATAATTGAGATCTAGCTGTAAATTTTAATTTGGTATATGAAATTACTGACAACATTTTTTTTTTCTTTTTTTTTTTTTTGTCCCTTAATGAAGACACAAAATCACAAAGATTATTATTATTATACAATGAATATATTTTAAATAATTGAGTTTGAATATAAAAATATAAAGGAGAAAAAAATCTCAAGAACTAACAATGATTTTGCAGAGGAAAAATCTATATAACTCATATTGAATCATATTGAATGATCCATTAACTGTCTATAATGCTGCTGAACAAACCACTTTAGTTGAAGTTGAGTAATGAATGAACACCGGTAAACTGAAGTGCTTTTCTAATGTGATTAATTAACTCAAACGCATCCTATTAATAAGATTAATCAACATTACGTTATAAAGAGCATTTGAAGAATTTGCAGTGTAAATCACGTTGTGAATATAATTTTTCTGTGACGTGTGACGCTTGAAACATTGATCATCAATAATATTCATCATAATATTATTATTTATAAACTCTGCACTCATAAAATGACTTCAGTTTTAAATTTAAATATATTTAAATATATTATATACAGTACATGCATGTGTGTTTATATATACATAATCTAGTCATCACTACTGACATGCTCTGGTCTGAATTGGTGAAAATGGATAAGAAACTGTTGCTTGAACTGGAAGAAGCAATTTTAATTTAATCAGCTAGACTAAATAATGGCACATAAAGGCAGGGTGTGAAAAACCATCAGTCCTCTGAGGTTCACAACAGTCAGTGTGTATTAACATTACCTCTCAACAACAGGGATATTGAAATCGAGGGACGAGTTGAGAGGTGAAGAGAGGGATGTATAAGGTGCGTTGTGACTAAACTGCCAAACCTCTCCTGTCTGCGGGTCGTTTGATTGCACGAGAGTACGACTGCTCTTGACCGAGCGGCTGAATAGATTGCATGCTGGAAATTTCTATCAGGCGGCGTCTGCCTGCGGGCCTGTAGTCGCTGCTTATTTATCGACTGCTGGTGCTTCTCATTACAGGCTGAGTGGATGATCATAGCGGCAGGCGCAGGATTTATGATCATTTTGCTGGATTCTAGTGAACTTCGGCCAGGGACACATCAGTGGAAACCAGACAAAGTACCTTTGGAGATGTAGGGCAGACTTAAATGTATTAAAACAACAAAGACGACTGCAGACAATTGGTTCTTTTTGTTTGTCTAGCAGAAACAACAGGGAAGGTCGAATGCGACGAACACAGACTCGCAGATTGCCTGACTCAAAGGGGTTTTTTAGGAAAGAGAATTTGTTTGCATCTTCAAGTCGGTGTGTATGAGTGTGCACTTTACTTTGATTCTTTGGGATTCTTTTATTTTTGTTTCTGTGCGAGTGTGTTTTGTGTTGTGTGCAGCTGTGGGCTCATGCAGCGGAATCCAATACAGCGCTAGAAAAGTTTCAACTTGGGATAAAGGGAAGCTAGAAGACAGACAACGGGCCAAGGGCCTCTCCCCACCCCCTTACCCTCCATCTCCACACTGCCTGGCTTCAAGTCAGGAGAACCCTGCCCTCCCCGCCTCCCCTCCTCGGGGCGGGTACCTGTCTCAGGGACACCTTTGACTTTAGGCAGAGCTGGCCCCTGATTGGTTGTGCTGGCGCTTGTGGGTGAGGTCTTTCCTGTGGTTGTATTGGAAGGGGGCAACAAAGTTACTTATAAGAAATCTCCATGAAATGCATTTTAAATCAGGAAAACATCCACTTAAATATATGAGATCAACATATTTCCATTTGGTAATATCCGAAAATGAAAATTCTGTCATCACTCTCATGTCATTAACAACCTTTATGATTTTCTTTCTTCTATTAAACACAAAATAAGATATTTTTTTTGTATGTGGGGTCCAATTTGATCGTTTTGGACCTCGTTAACTTCCAAAACATTCTTAAAAATATTGTCTTTAACGTCCCACATAAAAATGAAAGTCATACAGGTTTTGAGTAACATGGGATTCATAACAGAAGATTAAAAAGAGCTGTTGTCCACATAATGACAGTCGATGGGGACCAAAAAAAACAAACTAAAAACAAATGTTGTTATTAAATAAAACAACCTATCAAGTATTATTTTTATTAAATAAAGAAAGCTGAAATAAAACTAAATGTACAGTTTAATTTTGTTTTAATTAAAAAAAATTAATGAAATGGAAAATATAACAAAAAAGTAGTTCTACGTGTTGATAAATAATAGAATAGAATATTAATACACCTTAAAAAAACACTGGACCCCACTGACTTTCACTGAGTGCATGAAAAAAGAAAAAAACCAAAAAACCTTTTGCATTCCCACTGAAGAAAGCATGTTATAAGGCTTTTGTATCAACAAGAGAGTGAGTAAATTATTAAATGTATATTTTTGTGTGAACTACCCCTTTAAATACTGTAGCTTGGTAAAAGATTTCAGAAGTTGTAAAGTTTATGTGAAGGGTACTATAGAAATCACAGTACAAATCACGTAAAACATGAAAAAAAAAGCATCTTCTTGCAGCAAAAATCAATAAAACATTTTCTTTCTTTTGTTGTGCCACCGCATGAATTTCTAGCCCCAGAGTATTTCTAGAATCAAACTTGGACTTGAAGGCATCTGATCTGAGCTAATCTCACAGAAGCTTCTTTTTGAACAGTTTCCTTCCCTTTCTCCTTTTCCATCCATTCCCTCAAAAAGTGCTGATCCTAAACATACTTGCGGACCACATACTTTGAGGATATCCTCAAAAGTCTGATTCAGAAATTTAGCTCTCCTCGTTCCCCTGCGGATTATAAGTACCGATGACCTTGCAGTGTTCACTTTCTGAAAGACTCTGCGTCCTCTGGCTCGGGCTGTTGTGAAGAGCTCCATCACCGGACTAATGCTTAATGTAGCGGCACATAGTACTCGTGAACAGCAGCCGGTTGTCCGGGGCCAAATGCGAGCCCATCCTCCGCCAGCCCACCTCTAAATAAAGCCTGTCATCTTGCCATCTGTGCCACACAGTGGCCGATCGACAGGGGAGCTCGCGGCTGGCACACGGGACGCTTTTATTATAGTTGCGTTTCCATTCTATTTAAAGGGTGCAGGAAGAAAAGAGCTGTCGGAAAACAGTGGTGCATTGTGGGAATTTTGGTCCACCTTTCACAATGGGATGGCTTTATCACGCAGTGAGACTTCTGAGGATGTAATAAGTTCTCTTGAATGCAGGTAGAGCTGTAATTACCATGCCGAGGTGCCGTGGGAGGCTTTGTCTCAGCGTGAGGTGAGGAGCTGCACTGCCGTGTCATTTCCAGGAGCTGTGGCGGCTGAATGAAGCGGTGGGGAAGCTCATTGAATGTGTGCGCCCACTGTGTGCTCTTTCACAGAGAGGACCACCGGGACACGCCGGCCAGCATCCCACACCTCCATGACACTACAGTCCATCCTCTATCCTTCAGTCCTACATGAGCTCCTCATTGATCCATCTCATGTCCTTCATTTCTATCCTCTTTAAGCTCTGCTCTTTTAGGTTTAGGCCTAACACTAACCCTATTTCGTTTTTTCAGACCTTCCTTAAATCTATTCTTTCTACTTTATCAATCTATTTTTTTTCATGAAACTTCCTTTGTAAATCTGTCCTCTCTATGAAGCTATTCTCTATAATTAATGCATTTTCTACTTTAATGAATCTATTCTTTCACCAGTCATGAATTTATTGTTTCTATCACAAATCTCTTTTTCGTCATTATTTTTTATGCTTTGTGAATCTATTCTTTCTTCATGACTTTATTCTCTTCACTAAGCTATACTTTGTTATTTATCTATTCTTTCTACTTTAATCTATTTTTCTTCATTTCTTTCTATTTTTTGTAAATCAGTTCTTTCTTCATTCACATATCATGCGTTTATTTTTCTACCTTCATAAATCTTCGTTTTTTTTATCTTCTTCTACAGTCATTAATATATTCTTTCTTTTTCAATCTGTTCTTTTTTCCTTTATCTATTTCTTTCTTCAATAATCTATTATTCCTTCTTAAATATATGCTTACTTTATCAACCTATTCTTCCTCACTTTCTTTCCTTTCTTCTTCTTCTTCTTTTACTTCCTCTCAAACAGTCCCTTTCTTCCTTCTTTCCATCCATCATCTATCTTCCTTTTCTCCCTTCCCTCTAATACTGTGAAAACAGACAGAAAGAAAGTTTTTTTTTCTCTAACTGGCTGATGGACAGATTGCAGGCCATCTTCAAAATATTTTGATACTATAATCAGCTCAGAAAACAGTGGCATTAGCAGAAGATTAGAACAGAACAAAGCAGGTGACTTGGAAATGTTATTATTTACTAAAACTCATCTGTGCTAATAACCTCATGTGACTAATCCAGATGGTAATACAAGGATTTTGAAAAATGGATATTTCATATCATCCACAGAAGACAGGGATCTCTGATGTGTGTGTGAGAGACTCAGAGTGCATTGTGTGTGGTACAATAGCTGTACGCTCTGACCCGGATCACACTGCATCCACTGGCACGCTTTAGAAGCAAAACCAGACAACACCACCCAGGGATGTTAACACACACTTTCACACACAGAGGCCAGCTGTCAGCTAGTATTAGCTCATGACTGTCTGAAATATAATACAGTTCGCAAAAAAAGAAAAACAAACCCTGCACATTTCTATGTCGCTCTTCAACACGCGCACACACTTTCCCTCCCTCTTCACACACTTCCTCTCTCCTTCCAAAATACACACATATGCTCTCTCTCTCTCTCTCAATATATTTAATACACATGCACTGTCTATCACAACATACACACCCTCTGTTCCTCTCTCTCTCTCTTTCTCTCTCACACACACACACACACACACACACACATACAGACATACCATCACACATCCACTCAGTGAGAAAATTAATTTGTCAGATGGTGATTTTCAGTTGTTCCTCCAGAGCTCTTGCTCAGAGCTCTCTGATACGGCCCACAGCCCTGCAGGACATTTCTGTCTGCCGTCCAGATCTGCAGTCTGCAGACTCACTGCGGGTCATTTGTGTAACGGACTCTATTGATCTGGGAAACTATCGCCTCTCTGTGAGCTGTTGTAAGAGCTGCTCAGAGGTCAGAATGGGACAGATTGAAGATTTATGGATGTGTGCATGAAAAGCAAACTGTTGGATATATATATAAAAAAAAAAAAGACATGATGTAATATTCACACTAAGAGATCAGCGACACAATGTGAAAAAAAATTATAGCAATCTGTGCCCATTGTTGAATACAAGACCCAACTTTGCAGGATATAATGGCTGGCTATAAAATTTCTGCTTTAAAATGGTCAATGGATATGGACATGACTGCGATTATGGCTGGACAAAGTGTAACCATTTATTAAAGCAATTTGAATGTCTGAATTTAAAGCTGTGATGTGATTGAATTAGTTCACTGACCGTACGCAGAGTCCACCGCAGGGTTCTGCTTGCGAGTCGTGGCCAAGACATCTACAGAAAAAATTGGATGAAAGTTATTGTTTTTTTTTATTATAAATAAATCCCACTTATTGAACAATACATTGAACAATGTTGTCTTACAGTTACCTATTGGATCTGCCCTGATGCATAAAAGCAATAACCTATTAGAAGCAGTGCATTAAAGCAATCTTACTATGGCTAAGCAGATTTATATCATCAATATAAAAAAATAAAAAATAAAATGAAATAAAATCACTCCAGTATTCAGTGTCATATCATCCTTCAAAATTTTTCTAATATGGGATTCTAATAATACAAGATTCTCTGATGAATAGGAACATCACTTTTGATGTATTGCATAAATTTAATGCATCTTTGATGAATACAAGTCTTAATTTATTTTTAGCATAAATTAAATAACACTATGATTTAGCAATTACATAATGTGTCAATTTGGGAAGAGATGCTTATTTGTCATTTGTAAAATATGCCACAATGCACAAAAATCCCATTTTGGAAGTGTGATTTCTTTTAATCTCTTTTGTTGTTGGAGAGAAACACGACCCATGCATGCTCCTGACATGTTCCATGAGATTCCTTCAGAAAGGTTCTCAAGTTCTGGAAGTCCTCAGAACACAAGTGGAGTTGTAGTAGGAATATAGTAATGGTGTGAATGAGTTATGATCTCTGGGAGCAAGTCGGCTCGGACTGGCTAGAACTCACCATGACAGCTGTCTGGGTACTGAGGATATCCACTCTCTACATACTGCTCAAATCCAGACCTGTGACAGAGACAGAGAGGAAGAACGACACAACAGAGAGAGAAGGAGAGCGTGAGCAGCAGAAGGAGTGAAAAAGAGGACAAGAGAGTGACAATCATTCTTTTGTGAGCCTCTCCCTGAATGATCCCTCTAATTAGTTGTGCTGTCAGCAGTCTGTTGTTGCCTCTCCAAGCAACTGTAAAGGGAAATAACATGTTACAATTTGATTGAGGCTCGAGTGTCTGACATACAAGGACACTTCCTCTATACCATGACTGACAGCCATAATTTAGCAGCCATAAGATGAGAAACAAATGCAAAATGTGCAGGTACAGAATTTTTACATATGCAACAATTTTAAATCAAGACCGTGTCAAATGAGGTAATTTTATAGGAACTGCAACATTTTAAAACTTTGCGACTACTCGTAACAACTTTTTTCCCCTCAGTTGAAGATTTATCATTATTAGTTGTTTATCTAATCATTTATAGCCCCACCAAAACTGCATCTGGTGATTCAACATTTCTTGCATTACATAAATAAATAAATACATAAATTGACTGAAAATGTCTATGTTTTTCCGACAGACACATTTTCATGGAGAGATGGAGACTGACTCATTGCAAACATGATGCTGTGGGTGTCACAATGACAAATATGTACTGAAAAATATTGCAATAGAATAAATATATACAGTAATAAAAATATGAAGCTTCAGTGCTGCTAAAAATATGGATATTAATAATCTACAAATATTAATACAGATGTTTTAGGGCCGGATATTTGCATGATTCTTTTAAGTAAATAAATAAATATGAAAGTTATGTTTTAAAATAAAATACTATTTTGATTCATACTAAATTAAATGAATTTATATTATGATTATAATTATATAACTTTAAAATTTCTTCATATAATTAATTGTGACATTTACTAGCAGTTCCTTAATGGAAATAGTTTCACACTTCTGTTTCTTACCCCAGTGGGAAAATATCTAATTAACCCCCCCCCCCTATTTATTCAAGCGCACAAGTGTCAATAAATAGAAGCCCCTTAAGTTTTGAATGTCTTTTGGATGCAAGAACCTTTGTGTGAAGGAAATGAGTGTTTGGGCAAAACAGTACAATTTGAAGAGAATATGTTTACTGAGAGGGACGTTGCTGACTCATGCAGCCTCACAGCGTAACCACAGTGACACGTTGCTCTGAGCGACTGCAATGTTCGTCTGCTCCTGGCATCACAGAAGCGAGCATGTCATTGCCGAGCACCTGAGTGACATCTAACACACACACACACACACACAGACGCATAACGTGTTCTGTCGGCTTTTTCTTCCTCTGTGTGTTACCATGGAGACGTGATTAGATCAGAGGGCTGTGGTCTAATGGAGCACGCAATACTGTACCTGAGTCCAAAATCAGGATTCGCACAAATCGCTACAAATAGTCACTTTTGTCCAAAAACACTTTGAGAGTTGTATTTCCGTGCAAAGATGTGCTTCTTATGCATCACACACATTTCAATTCAGTTCAGGCGCTAAATGCGCTGATATAATTATTAGTGGATAATTATTGTCATTAATTTCAGGGCAAAGGTGCCTTAGTTTTATGTAAATTAGTTTAACAAAAAATTGCGCCTTATTCACAAAACGTGGTTCACAAAAAGGGTTATTTTCCTGGTGTGGTTCATTTGGCAAACCTTGATGAGCTTAAGGCAGTTTTACACAGCAAAAAAATTATTTTATAAAGTAGTGTAAAAAAGACTAAAATAATACTGTTTTAGTCATTTTGCTTAATTAAAAAAATTACTTGTAAATTGTTTTCTTCTAAATACATATATGTATATATGCGTGTATATGTGGTATAGGTATAATAAAAAGAAAAAAAAAACTAACACTGAAGATAAACTTTCTCTCATGCTATTTCTAATTAGCATTTCTAAGAATGTAAGAACTAAGATAGATTTTTGGAGGTCACTAGAATCAAAAAGAAATCAAATCGCTCATGCAAATACTTAAATATACACTAAATATTTTTTTTGTCTTGATTTAATGCAAGTATATGTGAGTAGAACTGATGTTTTTGTGGCACACAACATGGAGTACTGCCTACAACAAAGATTCAAGAGAAAAAAAAAAACCAAGCTTGCATACAAACATAACTTATCATCTAACGCTGGCACCCCATTTCAACGCCGTCGAGGCACCTGCCGTTCTCCTGCCTCACCCTGCCCTGCATATTCAATCTATCTGAGAATCAGCCCTCTCTACCTGACATGATTTAAAGTCCTTATTTCCATTAACCTGAGAGGGGAGAGAGTGACAGAACAAGAGAGAAAGAGAGAGAGCGGGATGACTTCATCTCATATTGAAGGATAAATGGAAGGACAAGATAAAAAAAATCCCCTGCATAAAGTGGTAAATTGGGATCTTGCAGGTGCATAATATCTGAGCATCAATACGCTTCTGAGATGCATGCTTTTCATTATACCTGAATTGCCCAACACACACACACACACACACACACACACACACACATTAGCACAAACACTCTCTCTCATCATATGGAGATTAAATTGCCCCTGGGAGAGAGCGAATAGGGAAAAGGAGAACACAAAGAGAAAATATTCCACAAGATAATAAAGTCATATTTTTCTTCATATTCTCCTATCCGCAGTACACTTCAGAAAAACAAGCCGCAGAGCTGTTCTAAAAATGAGAAAGTCAAAGTATTACCATCGTACATCTATTGCCCTCTTTTCTTACATTTCACCCTTTCAGTCTTGCAGAATTTCATTAGACGCTGATTAGCATTTAAACACACAGTTCGCTCTGGAACTAAGGTTTCTCTTGTCTTATTTCTTGTTCTCATGTTACCAGACATAAACTCAGCATAAAGTTACTTGTGGCATATTCAGGTCAAAAGCTTATCAGAAGGGGCCAAGTGACCAATCACAGTTTGTTTAATGTGACAACCAATTAGTTTGGACATAATGATTTCATACACATAGCATTTTTTTGTGTGCAGTTCTGGTCTGTCTGTCACAAGTGCAGAAATGACCCGACTTTAACAAGAACAGGTCAAGTTAAACAATGTAGCAAAATCAAAAAAATACAACGCAGCTCCCTCTTGACCAAACAAACAGTACAATTGAAAAGCCACGTATTTACACTACTGTTCAATGTTTAGATTCAGCCATTGATTTACTTTTTCCAATAACTGTTTGCTATTTTAACATTTAAAAAATGCAATTGATACATGTGAGGACAAAGGTTTTCTGCAGCCATTATTTTGAGCGATCAGTATGACAAGATAAGGAATCACTATAATTACAGATTTTAAGATCAAAGGAAAGTCATTTCCTTTACTGTCACAATTGAATGCATGCCTGCTGAATAAAAGCATTAAATAAATGCACTGACGAGCTAACTTTTAAATGAAAGTGTATTTCATTTGCGAATTATCTGATTTATTGTATTTTTAAAGTATTATTGACAAACGTTAAAACACTCTTCATTCTATCTATATCGGTTTTACATTTGCAGTGCTGTTGCATCTGGTTTCTATGACGGAAACCAAAATTCTAGATTGTAGCCAAGATTCTAAAGCTCTTTATAATTCTAATGCGCTGTATGATTACAGAAGACTTTATGGCATCTGACAGCACAAGATGTATGACTGTGACATAAGTTTGGCTATGGAAGCATATAATTGAATACTGAAGTAAACCGAAGCTCTTCTGGGACATTGATAAGTACTCTCCACAAGTTCTGTCCATTTTCTTGGCAGCGGTCTGGAAATCTGCTGTGTATGTAATCTTTTTCATGAGTTCAAGATGAAACGATTCCCCATCTCTGTTTATAGAGATCAATACTCACATTAAGGCACATTAAGAGTCAATAATTGAGTTCATGGCCAGAAAATATCATTAAATACTGAGACCAGGTTATAGAGAAAGTGTATAAAAAACATCATTAAAGTTAAATGCATTCAGCTGAATAAAATGACTTAATTTCTGCATCTGTCACAGGATCTGTTCAGATGCGCAGACCAGCAATAGCATGTTAAGAACCCGATACTGATCTCCCAGTTAAATTTCTACTTTGAGTACAAGGGTTTAGGGTTTTAAGTTTTTTTTTTTTAGAAACCAAAATTGCAGCTGTACGTCAGTGGATGCATCTCATGAGCGGGAAAACATCAGAGCATGCTGGGGAGAATATTGCCGCTGTTGCTTTCCACAACTGTTGACAACCGCAGCGACCACTCAGCAAAACATTAATAATAACAAATTCAAGCTCTGGATGTGCACTCATTATAATAACACACACAAGTGAAATGCAATTCTGCTTGACAATCGCAGAGGCAGTATTAGATACACCCCTGGCACAAGCTGATATTGTGGGAAGGTAAATATGCCCTTTCAGCCAGAGATCTATGCAACTGCTAAGATATTGAAATGAGTATTTCTATAACTCAAATGGAAGAGCAAAAATGAGTTCAACCGAATTCAATGCAAGTCACTTTTGCTAAAAGCATCTACCTAATGCATAAAAATATAAAATGTTAACACAGAGTGATATACTCCTAGAGAGTCTCATGAATTCGTCAAAGCACAGTGTTAAGTACATATGCTCATGATACAGTATTAAAGAGCAGTCCAGTTTCCTGTCTGTTCCCTACTGTCCTAGACTATTAAAAGTTAAAAACTAACATTAATTAAAAAAACAGAATACGTTGCAGGGGCTTGTCAGATACCTTACACAGCAACGATACCACATTAATTTGATAAATATTTGCTAATGTTAATGTGCCGTTATAACCATTTCTAAGTGTCATAAACAAGTGTGTTTGTTTCTTAGATTAAGTTTATCAGAGATAAATATCTGCACATGTATCTGGTCTGAAGCATATGATTAAATCAGCAACAGACGGAGTGAATGAGTGCAACAGTGATGTCATTGCAAACAAAGATAATGCACTTTTTACAAGGATTCACTGTAAAGTTGATGTTAAATTCTATTTTTTACTTTTTTGTCTTTATTGGGACAGGACACTATAAATAACTGACAGAAAGCAAAGTGGGAGAGAGAGTAGAAAGAAATTGGGAAAAGACCACAAATGTGGACACGAACTCAGGTCACTCGAAGTGCAATAGTGCTACATCTCGAAGCGCTGCCCACAAGGCTATTGGCTCCAACTTAAACTACCAATTTACTATAATTTTTACCAGATGGTAAAATTAATTCACTCAAGAGACGTCTCTAAAGTGGAGTAACACACTACAGTAAGGTTCATTTGGTTAACATCAGGTAAATGCATTTTAAGCACTTTCAGAAACCAGATCAATTAAGCTAAATAAAATTATACAATAAAGAAATACAATACACTACCGTTCAGTCTTTTGAACTTTCTATTAAATCAAAGAATCCAGAAAAAAAATATATAAGGGTTTTTCCACAAAACATTTGAGCATCACAACTATGTTCAACAATAATAATTATTAGAAATGTATAAAGAGCGCTGCATTGGTATATTATAATGATTTCTGAAGGATTACGTGAGCACTGGCTGCTAAAAATTCAGCTTAGCCATAACAGAATACATTTTACAATATATTAAAATAAAAATACTCCAAAATATTACTCATTTTACTGTATTTTTGATTATAAATAACAGCAAAACTACAGCTTTTTGAATGGTAGTGTACACTGACAGGTGTTTTCTTAACTATAAGTAGAAATTGACATAAAAATATTGTTTACTGTACGAGTTTGATACCTAATGCAATGTAAACCAATTGAATTTTTATTGTTAAGTCTTACCCAGGATGCCACACTAAATTTACTGCAAAAATATTTTGAATATCATCTACCAAGTCACCCTGGTCATCGTATAGACTGTCAAGTAAAATTCTGTAACTGCACTTGGTTATAAATTTTGAAGACATTTTGCAACCATCTGATTTTTACCAGATGTTTTAAGGATGTTTATGGTAACATAAGCTGTAAGAGATCTTTAACAATAAAGCACGCTATAGAAACACACTATAGTAAACTTGTGTACAGTAGCTGTGTAGGCTCTTTTATTCTAATGAACCGTAAAAGTGTTTACTGTGGCAGAATTAATAGAAGGGTTGCATGATGTAGCTTTAACTCACTTGAATCCCGGCGCCACTGTGGCACAGTTCCCCGCACTCAGCCAGATGCAGTAAGGGTCTCGCGAGGACAGACAGCTCCTAAAACACACACACACACACACACAGAGTTAACTCATAGCACATGTGCTGGAAAGGCTGTGTGTGTTTTCCTCGCTCACTGTCTCCATGCTCCCCCCAATTTCCCTTTCCCCTCTCTCTCCAAGTGTATGTGACAAGCTGGAAGAGACAGGCAGACACAGCATCTCCATAACAAAGCATTATTGCCTCACGCTGGTCAGACACTCAGACTGAGAGCAAAAAAAAAAAAAAAAAAGAGAGAAAGTGTGACCGACTGCTGTATAGTCAGGTGTGTGCGTGTTTGTGTATTTGTGTTGCATGATTGACAGGTGTGTTGTGTTTGCCAGAGGCCAACTGAGATTCAGATACATGGTAGAACCGGCGAGTCGCTTGGAAAAACAGAGAGAGAGAGAGAGAGATACAGACAGAGAGAAAGACAGAAACAGAGCGAAAGACAGAAAAAGATGGACAAAAAAAGCATGTGTGAGGTGACTAGATGCAAGTCAGAGTGAAAGAGAGAGGTCACTTCCATTTTTCTGCTATTTTTTCCTCTTCACACGTTGTTAATTTCCCCATGCTATGCCTGTTGGTCGCTATGCTTTAGCACTTTATCTATTGTTAAAGGTTAGATGTGTTAAAATGTTGAAATGCTTTCTCTTATCCCAGTTTAAATAAAAAAAAAAAATGAAAGCAAACCAAGTTGGGTCACTTTTAGTCTGTCTATTAGGTTTAAAGCCATCTATATGCTAATGACCTACTAAAATGGACAAAAATACTAGTAATTTGGTTATACTATCTTATTTTTAGGTTATCTGAAATGTGTAAGGCTTAGTTTACAGTCTGTTATGCTGTTTGATGTTGTGAACCCCCATTATTCATTATTTTTGTAGTAATTTATCTTTATTGCCATGTCAGGCTATCTTTATGAGTAATTCAAGAGTTACAAACAAGCTAACCACAAAAAAAAAAATAAAAATACAGCAAGGTAAAATTATGCAAGGTTTTTTTTAATTAACATGATTATAAAAAAAAAAAAAAAGTAAAACCTTTTTAGGTGACATCTTAATGAAGTCTCTGAGTGAGCTTAATAAAGTTTTTTATTTGCATTAAAACTGGGACAATAAAATAAAATATATTTAATGGAAATGAGAGTCTTGCAGAACCTTCACAGAGTTAGGTCTTCAAATTTATATTTATTAGCTTAATCATTAACGCACTGGCTTGTAGAGCACTAGTGATTGTACTTTGTTATTCTGTAGTGGCTAAAAAAAGAAATATGCACACTCATAAGAAATCCCTTATTTACACATTTAAAACAAAAAAATCAGTCTTCTCTTTTGGTGAGAAAAAAATAATGTTGACTCATCCTGCACTGCACTGATTTTCATCCTATTTTGTCCTATGAAATACCCCCTAAAACCACCTACAGCCAACTAACAAGTACTGGCTTTAAAATACTCACAAACCCTTTGATATTTCCCGCACAAACGTCCAGTTTCAATAGAAAAAACATAAACATAGGGATTGTGATTTTCTTACAAAATAAATAAACAACTATAAGTAGAATTTATATAGATCAATCTCTTTAAAAATGTGTAAATTTGTCACTGTCACATCGTGACCAGCCTGACATAGCAACAGTGGCTCAACCACTAGTGTGAGTTTGGGGCGGGGCTATTCATTTCACTGACCAATAGCAAATTGTTTGGGGAAAGCTATTAAAAAAAACCAAACATTTTTGCAAATAACGTTTGATGATGCACAGAAAATACACAGTGTTAAACTCTGAATACAAGGTAGCTCAAAAATGAGCTCTTTGACCACAACAAACTTTTTTGTTCTTCTAGATAAATTCTTTGTTTGAATTTAAACAAACACAGCTGCTTTCGCATGCAGCAGTGTGTGTGAAAACAATTCAGTGAGTGAAAAAACAGAGAGGAAAAAAAGAGATGTTTTCTCACAAGTCCACAGAGAATCCCGTTTGAGTGTTTCTCCTGAGGCTGAGCAGGCATGAGCTAACAGATTGGTAAAAAGTTAAGACATGGCTGGATCAGACATCAGGATTGTTTTTGGAAAGAAATTGGGACTGAAATTCCCTGATAGGATTTGGAGATTTTTTTTTTTTTAAGGAAACAGTCTATCGGCTTGCTCAAACTACAGCTGTGTGAAAAAAATAAAGAATTGTTTGCTGTGCCTTGGCCTGTGACCAATCAGATGGCTCTAATTTGCGTGTGAATAGTGGAAGCATGTGGTGATACTGGCTTGAGGACTGCAGCATGTGATGGAGGAAACACGTCTACATCAGTGACGACCCATCTCTGTAACTACAAGCTAAAACCTTTTACCCTCTAAAATCCATCTGTGTTTAAATTTGAATGCATTTAAGAATGCCTGTCTTTGG
This sequence comes from Enteromius radiatus, assembly GCA_032357445.1. Lineage (NCBI taxonomy): Eukaryota > Metazoa > Chordata > Actinopteri > Cypriniformes > Cyprinidae > Enteromius > Enteromius radiatus. The sequence continues at coordinate 12,874,429 of JAUCMS010000028.1, read as the reverse complement.
AATCATACACCGCTTTCAGTGCACTTATGGCAAACGTTATCCATAATAGATCAAAAGCGAAGCAGCACATAGGACTTTTTAGAAGGTTCTTGCACGACTGTCATAAATTTTTCTCTGAGGACTGAGTTGCTGCACTGCATCGTGAACAGTTTGTGATGCTGGTTCCATCTTCCATAAGTGTTTCAAACTACTCTTACCATAGTAACACTTAAGTGTTTACGTGATTAAAACAGTAATAGATACATGTAGTACAGCATTGTATATATTAAGTGCTCTCACATGTAATACATATTTAATGGGAATGATTGTGGTTCTGGGTTTTATGTCACTCACTTTTTGCAGATGCCGTAGTCTGAACAACGACTGAGAGGAACACGGATCACGCAACTTGAGAACGCCACAAACAAGGCATGATGATCCTTGTCCAACTCCAATCCCAGAATCCTCCGGTCCTGACCACGCACATTACACCTGAGGAGAGAAATGGTGGTTTGTGTTGGTATGCCATTTTTATGCCAGTTATTAAAAAAGTACCAAAAGTACCATAAATGTACACAAAAATATAAATACTAAAGAAGCTTATGTTTAGAATTGCATGGCATCGTAATACTTTCAAAAGAAAGCAATAGACACATTTTCTGAATGCATGAAATAACTGGATTAAATTCACAAAAATGTGCTTAATGCAACAAAAGTACAGTGCATTGAATACTGTATCCCATAATGCAATGCAAAATGTTTTTTTTTTTCAATTTGTAGTGATAAACAAAGAAAGGAATTTTATTGTAAGCAAAAAAGGTAACTAAAACCATTAAAAAAAACGAAAAAAATAATCATTGAAATTTAAATGTACTAAAATGATTAATAGTAATAGCATCTAAACATAAATATAACATAATAACAAAAATACTGAAACTATAAATATGGATTATGGAGTAATCCTGTCGTCCCCATCACAATGTGCTTTCATGGAAAAGAGCAGCTCTGGATTCTTATCTTATTTTGTGTTCGAAAGGATATTGAAAGTGGTTTTAAAGGAGGGTCGGGGATAAACCTTTCTCTCTAATGGAAGGAAAAAGCAATCCCCAATATAAAAAAGGAAAAAAGAAAAACCCAATATAGAAAGAAATCCAATATATGTCAAACAGATGAGTCACCCCCATCGAGTCGATTGAGGAAGGTCATGCCGTAAAGGTTGACTGTAATTCATCTTCCTCAGTATCTGTAATAATCAAAATAAATCCTTTGCATCATGTAAAGTGTCATTCCCAAAGGCTAACTTTTACACGAGGTGGGGTTTTCGGGGGAAAAAGTGAGCAATGCTGCATGAAGATGTGGTCATATTTTGTTGTGGAACTTGTGAGTCTCAGCTGGAGTTGAGGCTGGTTGTCAGATACACAAGAGGAACACAAACATGGGCGAGATCCCAGGAGTACAATTACAGCTCCACACGTATCATCCGTCCCATTTACTGCAGGAGAGATTCTCTCTTAATCAAACGCCTCTGTCGACATTGAGTTTGGGGTTATGTGTGTACATGTTTATATTTGCCTGAGACTTGTCAATGAGTGTGAAGTGCATGAAAAAGAGCTGAAAGTGAATGTGTGTTTGGTAAAGAACCTTCTAGGTGAAGCTGTGTTTGCTCAGACAAGTGACATTTTATCTGTTGCTTGGTTTCCTGCTTTGGGTCGACCTAAAATCCCTTTACGGCAAGTCAGTCCACTCAGCAGACATTCTAGTACAGCTTTTATATCTCCTTGAATAAAAACTAAAATACCTGAAATGGTTTGGATAACATATTTAAAATAATCAATAAAACCTGACAACTGCAACAACAATTCATTTGTTTCTTCATCTCGATTCACACTAAAAACTCACACTATTTCTCAAGCTTGTCTAGTTCATGTGTATTCTAGAATAAACTCTATCAAAATGCAGATCAGCACCAGAGTTGTAGCCTCATGGGCAGTGCTCTGACATATGGTTTAGCAGTGCCTCTGGCAACTCAAGTTCGAGTCCTCGAGATCTTCTCCCAGTCCTGTTGCCCGCTCCCCTCTGCCTTTGTTTCCCATTTGTCTCTTTGTATCCCATCATACTATACTACTTTTTCAGCAGCCTTGGCTTTAGAAGTATTTTTCCTATAGGGGTTAACGCTATCTGTTAAAGAGTTATAATTTATGAACTATACCAACCAGCTTCAATGTGAATCACTACTTTACCAAATTTAATTTGAAATTGAAAAGTATTGGAAAATTAGACAACAAAAGGTATAACACTGCGCAATGAAAAAACAATGAGAAAAGAACTCAATCAAATGCAAAGGATCCAAATCTAAAACTTTTGATTTAAAGAAGATTATATATATATATATATATATATATATATATATATATATATATATAGTGCTAAAATAATGCAGTTCTATGGATTCAATCATTGGTTACCAAGCATATAGTAGCATATTAAACGACAACAAAAAATACCTAATTTTTTGTAGTTTTCAGTGTGGGCAGACAAAATAACATACATCATGTCGCAACTTGTGTGCATGCAACATAACTCACTTGTTGGGGTTGTAAACATCTATATCCTCCAAAACCTGCGTGCTGTAGGTGGAGTTTGGGTGCATGCTGGCGAGAATCTTCAGGACTCGTCCGTTTTCTGAACCGAGAAACAGAACGGTGTAGTTCTTATATGGGCCAGCTGCTGTGTCCACAGCGATCTGGGTCAGCTTGAACCTACATCAGAAACATGAGCTAATTAGTCAACAAAACAAATCACAAAACAAACATGTCTTTCCATCACAACACTAAACGCTTATTTATTCTCCAGCGCTAATAACAGTTGCCTCCTCTCTTGAGAAAGAGATGCAGACGTTAAGAAAACAAGTGGAGAAATAAAGAGAGCTAAAATAATGAGTGGTTGTGTGTATAATTTCTATTGAAGCATGTGTGTACGTACCTGCTGGTGGTTCGTGTGAAGCAGGGTCTATTGTTGACAGACGGTACGGCCTCATCCATTAGTGGATAAGACTTAATGAATGTAAGAGTTTCGTCAGGGAAATCTGTGGAGGACTTATAACTAGCAGCAGGGCTATCGCCAGCGCAGGACCCCGGCCTAGAGAGAGATAGAGATCAAAGGATAGGCTATAGACTACTACCTGCACAGACTTTTCCCATGAAGCCTTGTGAAAATGATATGCAAAAACAGCTCACACACATACAATTAACAAGAACCATTCCAACCATCTGCCACTGTTAAATAAAAGCTGTTTTCGGAGTCCATCGGGCCGAACAGGCTGCTGTCACAGCTCCAGAGAACAGGTCCAGGCGTATCACACAGAGCAAGATGACAAGGAAATCTATTCTTTGTCACTTCTGTGTATGTGGCATGTTATATTTGATTTGTTTAGTAATACATGCTTTTGTGTGATGTTTTTTTATCACAGTAAAAACAGTAATATTGTGAAATATTATTACAATTTTAAAAATACATTTTTTTTGCAATCAATGTTAAAATGTTGTGTTGCTTAATATTTTGCTACATGATTTTTTTCTGATAAATAGAAAGTTCTGACGAACAGCGTTTTTTATTATATAATTTAATGTGTTCTTTCTTATTACTCACTATTTTCTTTCTTTTATTATTTACTGTGTACTGCTTAGACTACACTATACATTTTAAAGTAACTAATATTTATACATTTATAAATTTGTATCAATTGGATTGTTTGTATTACTATAAAACTTTGGGCCTCACCGTGGTTTAGGCACCATTTCATCAGGAACCGGTGTCCAGGCTGATTCGCTGTTTCGCTGCTCCTTAAACTTCCCATTAAACACTTTTTCTATGTCATCCATGTAGAACGCACATACGGCAGAACCGGTGATACTGAGGAGATAAAAGCTCTGTTGGATGCTTTCTTCTAAACAAACTCTTATTTCAACAAATAAACAATTCAGAAATCAAATGGATTGGATTTAAATAAATTAAGGCTGTTGTTGAAGTGTGTATGGAATTACAAATCAACGTCAAAGAAGCTTCAACAATATATAGCAGATGCAGTACACAGTGATGTGAAACAACATTCCTCATAGACCAGATGTGCTACACAGAAGTACAGAGATACAGACATACATGGAGGTAAACATGGAGTATTGTATAAACATGTATCGTATTGTGGTGAGCCTCTGTACCTGTTGGCTTGAGTGGTAAAGACGCCTAGCACCGCAGGTCTGTGGTTGATCTGCATCACATTGGTTAATGACTGAAGAACGTCAAAGTAGAAAAATGAATCACCCGGAACCGAACAGTTTAACCTGGCTTTCAGGAAAGATGTCCAGTAGCGCTCTAGAACCCTTGGAGAGCCGCCATTATCATTCTTACACACGCGAGCGACCCGAGAGAACACCACCTGGTGTAAGTAAATGAGACATAAAAAAGTAAGGAAGTGAGAGACATTTTACATTGGCAAATAGTTTGTTCTTGTTGACTTTATCTCACTTTATTTTAAGGTTCAATTCTCGCTATAAGCAAATCATTAAGTATAAAATTTGCCTTAATAAACTACTAATTTGCTGATTATTCATAGACAAGTCACTTTTATTTATATACTGTAGTGCTTTTAACAATACAGATTGTAGCAAAGCACTCATAGTTAGTAAGATAGTTGTTAAGTTTAGGTATTGGGTAAGATTAGGGATGTATTAAATGGTCTTGCTTTATAAGCACTAAAACAGCCAATTTGTTAATATCAGGCATGCTAATATGCAAATAGTTAAAAGAGAATTGGTCTCTACACGGCATAACATGTAAAAAAAAAAATAATAATAATAATAAATAAAATAATAAATAATAAATAAACTTCATGACTACTCTGAAAACAAATTTGAATTATTTACGCATTTTTTCTTCAAGTAAAGTTATATTCTTTTAAGGATTTTTACATACTTTTACTAAAACAAGACAAATACAGTGATTAAGAAAAAGTTTTTTTTTTTTTGAAGTTTCTGACCTTGCCAAGGGTGGTGTACTCTACTGCAATCTCACTGAGAAAGAAGTAGATGTAGTTCCCATACTCAATGGCATGAAGGAAATGAGGCTCTAAATAAAAATAGACATAATTAAAAACTTAAAAATACTAAAATAATACAGAAAATAAATGTAGGCATCTGAATAACAGGTGACTCACCTCGTAGCCATTTTGAGTCGTATTTTACAGTGCGCAGGACAGGACTGCTTTCTCCTAAACTTCTGTAAATTACTGCATCACTTGCTAGAAAATCTGTCATTGTGGCTGAATAAAAGTCACCGCCTGGGAAGTGAGGTGAAAAAGAAGTATTGATAAATCAAAACAACACGAACCCCACACAGTTGAGCTAATCTCAGTTCAGTGTATATGGTACAAAGAGGGTAAAAAAAAGAGAGAGACGTCTCATCTCCCGCATGTCCCTTTTGAATCTCTGTGCTTCTGTGATCACTGCTGTCTCAGTGCGACTTCCTGTGCTTTGTAAAATGTCAGTGGAATACTAGTGAGATTATAGGAGATTTTGTGTCTTCCTCCCCAGACGGCTGGTGCTCTGCCAACTCACCGGCAAACAGGCCAACGTTGGACTGGCGGGATTCGAAAGGGCAACGGGCTTGACCGATCACCTCCTCTCCGTCCTGCTCCAGAGAAGACATCTGACCAGACAGAGGGAAAAAAAACAAAACACTGAACCAACTTAAGAACCCTAGAAATACAGCACAGACACATTTTTGAAAATTGTTTAATCAATTCCTTGTTGATTTGGAGCCCACTGACGTTCACTTTTTGGGCAAAAAGAGGTGAGTTAAATGACAGAACATTCATTTTTTTGGTTGAACTGTACCCTTAATATTTTGTATCTGGTGAACTGTTTACATCTACAGTCAAAATATTTGGTTGTAAAACAGTTTTCATTCAGAAATTGCTTGTAAAACATACCTTTCTTTGCAGTGCCATTATAAATACCATTTAGGCTTGATTTAAATACTGCTTGTTGGTTTTTGCATACATTTTTGGGAGCTTGAAATCTAGTGCTGTATAAATGTTTGTGTACCGGTGGGTGTTGTGTGTTCCATGGTTGTTTTGTTTTGTTCCTCTTTGGGAACTGTAGGTGTGAACAGTGTGCTAGTTTTTCTTGTTAGTCAGAGGCAGAGCAGAAGCTCCCGACCTGTGGTGTTCACAGAGAAAAAAACCAAAACAAAAAAAAAAAACCAGTGTGCTAACTGCTGGATTGAGTGATGCACACATATATATGTACAAATCCACACAGATATTCACCCTGCAGGGCTAGAGACATCCTCACAAAGATGGATGGATTACACATACGCACAAACGCATTTAGCAGTGCGGCTGAGAGGGTCCTATGGGCATTCTGGTATTCAGGGTCACATTGTGTGTCATCCCTACAGGATTAACACCTACTGAACCAGCAGAAGCTCACCGGACCTAGCACTGCTCTGTAAATCACACGGATAGAGAAGAATAGTGGGGAATTAAAGAAGGAACTGCAATGGATTGGTTCTATGTCAAAGAGTGACCATCTATACAACTCTGTCGAGGAAAGTGTACCCTGTTTGTGTGTCCGTTTATAACTTTGAAAGAAATATGAATAAGCTAAATCCTACTCAAACAGGAGAGTCTGGCAAAACGCAGCAAAAAATGTGCTAAGAATGCACCAATATAAAAATTCTGACAGATTTTGATAAGCTAATAGTTAATATTATACACTACTGTATATAAATAAAAAAATTGAAAGTAACACACTAAAAACTAGAAATTGACCATCATTTTAAATGTTAGTAAATTTAGCCATCACAACATAATATGCAGTATGAAAAATATGCATTAAACTTAGTCATGATAATAATAATACTATACAATAAGTGTTTTTAAATGTTAAACAAGCAATAGGTGGCTGAAATGTTCTGTAAACATAAAAATATGGGAAATAAGCATATACAACAAAACAACTAAAATATGAGATATTGATAAATAGGAAAAAAGTATCATGCCTCTCTCTAAAAAAGAAAAAAAAAATGCACTAAGGATATCTTTTGAACAAGAAAACACTCAATATCGGCCAATACCGATAAGACACAGATATATTGTGCCAAGGGTTAAGGATTGTTACAAAAAAAAAAAAAAAAATACAAATCTTGGCTAACAAAAAAACATTGGAAAATAAGCATGTACAAATAAATATCTAATATTGACAGATACCGATAAATTCTAAAATATCTGCTAACTAGCCTGACAATCGATATGGCACCAATATATTGTGCCTCTCTAAAGAAAAACTACATTATGCATAATTTTATTACCATAAATACACACTGGGGAAAACACTATATTTAACAGCAAATTTAACTTTTCCAAGTCTCAAAACTACAGTCTCTCCTCAACCTCTCTTTGCACAGTTTTCCAGAAAGTTCTCCACAGTTAACGTGTAACCTCTCAAGCTGTAAGCTGAGAGTAAAGGAATGTGAGGAGACGAGGCAGAAAAACTGAGCGACATGATTTGCACGACGTGACATATCGTCCTTCTCTAGGGCTCTAACTAACCGGCCTTCTCCTCGGAGAGATGTAGAAAAACTAGACTGTGAGCACGGGAAATGGAGACAGACAGAGAGAGAAGCAGGGAGGAGGAGGGAAGAGAGGGACATGGAGGGAAGATGCCTTCAGGGTAAGGTGCATAAATCAGGATCTCCAAAGAGCCTCAAACGGAAAAGTTGAGAGCAGAGCCTCATCCGAGAGTTTAGCTGACTCCCTGCTGGCCCCCATCGGAGTTTAGTCAGATTTACATGCACTCTGGCAAACAAACAAACACACACACACACACACACAAACGCACAGGAACTGTTCTGCTAATGTTGATGGAAACCCATCAATCACAGGATTGGCCTGATTGCACAACAAACTAGCAATATGTGGCCTAACCTAAGTCACATGATATTTAGAACACGCATTTAGTAATTTATTCAGTAAATGCACTTGTTTATGTGCATGACTTCCCACTACATAAAACTTTCAAGCGTTATCCCAAAATACATGTACACCTGGTTAATGCCTGACTAATATGCATTAACATTGCTTATTGCAACTGTAGAATAATGCTTAGTTTAGCCAACAGCCAGCGTTGGTGTGAGAACACAGCAAACTCAGCTTGTAAACAGGTATGACAGGATATGTATTGCTTTCTGAGGAGGAGCAGGGTATATACATTTTTGAACAGGCCTAATATTCAAATTGATTTTAATGCTGACAAATGTAGGTAAACGTGCATGTAGACTGTCAGTTCTGATTCTGCAAAGGGAAGCTTTAGAAATCTGTGCATCTGTAGGAGGTATTAACTGCGTGTAAGTGTGTGTGTAAACGTGTGACAGAAATAGACTTGTCATACCTTGTAGTTGCGACATGTGGGGTTGAACGCATTGGTTCCACACGCAAAGAGAGTTTCATCGTTACGTGGCACCAGCACTTTGATGTAGTTGTAACACTCATCCTGTGAAAGACAAGACACTGGCTTTTACTCACACTATATATAACTCCTGAATGACACACACACTGACTCATCTTGAAGCTTACAGCGAGCATCATTACTGAATCTTTTTTTCCTTCACTTCCACACACACAAATTACCATAATCCCTATGCTGAGCTCCAGGATAACTCGCTCCCTGCAACCAACAATGATATTATAAAGACTCTGCGTGTTCACAAATCTACATGTATATGTGGAAAATTACCAAACCGTTTACTGACCACAACACATAAAAAGTGACTTTAACTACCTTGACCAACTACCAACTTTTAGGAATAAGGACTGCGTTGACTGATAATTATTTACATGTTAAGTTCAGTAATTGCTACAGTATATGGTCCATATTACAGTTGTTTGTTTAAATCAGTTTTGCATGCAAAAAATCTAAACAAATTTGCTAGCGTTTCTTCAAAGTTTACTGCAATTCTGTTTATACAGACTGATCTGCCAATATTTGGAACACCGGCCTATTACTATAGAATTTTCTTCACATAAATCTGCACCAAACTGCAGAATGTGGCTGGTCACATTATATGTCAGTTATGTGGTCTCTTTCTGTCTTTGTTGGCAGTTCCTTCCCAGAATAAGCTGCAGACCAGACCTGCCGTTTAGATGAAGGTCTGGCTATGCGAGACTAACAACCACTAAACGCAACAGTTGCTGACTTCTAACAACACAATTACAGGGAGAAAGTGAAATAAAAGGGCTGTGTACTCACGCTGTTTTTCCCCCTGACTGTGCATTTCTCCACATCCTTTGTCTTCCATGTCAGTTTCTGCCACACAAACAAACACACAATCATGGGCTCATCGCTATTCACAACAGCTGCAAAGGGAAAATCTCATTTACTTCAATAAGCATCACACATAATAAACATAAAAAGGAGGAAAGAGAGTTAGACAAGGAGCACTGAGCATCAAGAAGGAAGAGAAGGGTCCCTGAGGTTGTTAACAAGCTTTGTTCATAAGTGTGTGTGTTTGTGTATGTGTCTGGGTGCTTGCTGGTGTCATTAGGTCAGGCTGTATTGCAGAAATTTACTGGGCCGCCCCATGTCAGCCCACCCAACAGGAACAGCAGGTAATCAACACCCACACACACACACACACACACACACACACACACACATACCATGTCAAGCTAAAAACAACACTCTCACAAACTCAACTATTTGCTGCAGTGACATCTTATTCTCATCAGTTAAGATATTAATGTCAGAGAGACCCAAAAGATGAAAAGCTGAAAGACTGAGTGATCTCTCCATAAGCAGACTGCTTCATCAACATAAAATGGAAACAGGATTTCATTGCAATTTAAAACAAATAAGCTAACACTTCAACAACTCAAGTTAACAGCAACAATTGGTCTCATAGGAGAGAAAAACAACCTGAATAAGGTACAATTCTTTTTTTAATGTTCCTGAAAATATATACTTTCAAGTATTTTAAGTATTCCCCATTTTCAACAAATGGTAATAAAAGTTCTAAAAATGTTTATAATGTACAGTAACTTCACCTTATTAAGCTAAGTCTAGCTAAATTGTATAAAAACAGGTTTGTTTTACATTCCTTTTAGGTGTAATTCACTATTATGCACCTTTTTTTGAATCAGACAGTTAAAAAAAATGATGAATGGAATGAATAATAAATTATTCAGAAATATATCACCCATATGTATTTGCAGGTGATATTTCATTTTCATTTTTTGTAATATTAATTATGGTTATAATCACTGTATTTCAGCTGTTATATGAAACTTTATTGAAAAAAATAAAATAAAAGCAGAAACCTGAAGAGGCTTTTCAATAAATTAAACTCAAATTTAATGAGCTTAGTTAATTACAATCGGTCATTAATGTATAGAAACCTCACAGAATGTACAGTAAATATAAATCCTATTAATTCCAAGTTTCACAAAAAGTGGGAAATGGTTCTGTAAAACTAAATTACGCCTGTTTTTTTTGTGTTAGAGACCTTGACTAACATTTCAAGTGGACCTCAGGGAAAAATAGACAGTGCTATAAAAGTGTAGAATATTCGTCCTTTAAAGCCGCCATAAAGAAAATTGCTCATTTGAAAAATGGGATTTCTGAATGGTCCTTCCCCAAAGGCGAATAAAAGTAAATATTCCGACATCACGCACTCACAGCACTGATCTGAGAGGAAGAAAAACATTAGAGATGACTGAAACAAGAAATAGAGAAAAAGGTGAGCTTACCTGTTGGGGGACGATATGCTCTGCTGAAGCGCTGAGGTTAATGGCAAAAACGTGATCTCTACAGAGACACAGAGAGAGAGAGACAGGAATGCCGATATTCTCATCAAGTGTTTGAGCCACCGAGATTCTTTTTGCCAGTTCTTTCAATAAATAACAATACAGTGCCAATAAAACCTTGAGCTAAAATGAAAGGGGCAGAGGACAGCACGAGTGCTGAAGAGATAGACAGAGAGGAAATAAAAGGGGTGAGGGAGGTGTCAGAGAGCGAGCCGGCATCCATCTGTCTGCAATCCAGGTCTGAATGAGACTGATTGGTCCAATCACATGACCCTAATCATTAGTGTGTGGGTCTTATCGCTGCGGGCGTCTGGAGAAACAGCAGTAGTGTGTACCGATCGGGAGGACTGGAATTCCCAGTCGATGTCGCATCTTGAATCTTTTGAAATGTGTGTGGCTGTGGTGTTGTGTGCAGTGTGAGCGTGTGATTGAACTGACATGACATACCTTGCAGCAATGTAGACCATGTGGTTAATCCGCAGCATCCTCTGAAAATCCAGCCCCACTCTGGCGGTGTCGTTATCTGACATGTTCCCCTGGAAACTGGGGTACAGGTAGGTGCCTTTATGACGGGGGAGAGAAAAAACTAGGTTAAAATCGACTAGAAATGCTCACTGTCGACCATCTTGGTGTCACGGATGCACCAGAAGGGTTATTCTAACCGTCATTTGGCAACAACAAATAAAAGTGTATGTTGCGTTGAGGTCATTGAGAGGTCAGAACACTAACATTTTAAATATTTTTAAATAAAATAATAAATTAATAAAAAAATTATTTAATTAAAAAATTAAAAATTGTTTGTTTTTCATTAACAAGAGAAAAAACATTTCTGCTTAAAACATCCATAAAAGAATAACAATTTACTTCAGAAGCATAACAAAAATCAATGCAGAAAAACAAAGGTTTGGAATAATGAATGTTTTTTCATTCTTTTGAAAGAAGCCTAATATGCATATGCTTTACCAAGAACATAGTAAACACTAATATTGTGCAATATTATTTTAATTTAAAATAACTGTCTTCTATTCAAATATATATTGTAATATGTCACGCATTTCTGAGATGGCAAAGCTGATCAGCCATTAGAAATAAGAAAAAAATTCTTATTTTTATCAATGTTGCGACCTTTTTGTTTTGTCTTTTTTTTGTTTTTATTCAACCAATCAAATGTTTGAGGTAACTACAAAGAAAATACAAAATAAAATAAAAAAATACAAATACACACACATTAATATACACACACTTACATGTTTTATTTCTAATTTAGGCATATTTAAACATTGATTGATTAATAATATTTAATGTGGTTTGATCCATTTATTTCCTGTCTCCTGTCTAGAGATCTTGATCAATAATAAAAAAACAAATAAAATAACTAAAAATATATCAGCCCCCACACATCAAAAACTGTTTCATGTTTATAATGATTCATATTACAGATCTCATTTAGCTGCAAGCAATGTTGATAAGTGTTTACACTCACAAACATCATCTGCTAATTAATCTCATTTACACTTAAAAAGATTAATTTCTAGCACAATGTCAAAGATGAGTCATGAGTCACTTTGGCATGCTCTTCTCTCAGAGGCCGAGTGGGTCACAAAACATTTTCCAACCCGCAGAGATGTCTACAATGACCTGCAGGGACCTTTCATTTGCAGGTCTACTTGGAAACTGTGTGCTGCTTAAATGTAGCAGCCACCGGGTGACAAACATGAGCTTGGGGTGAGAAGAAAATCTGTCCGTTTTAATGATTTCTGTCACTAGCTATTGAGTGATTATGAAGCAGGGTATTGTTAGAGTTTCTCCTGAGCTTGGCAGACCACAGGTGGCCGCAGCTGGAACCGACACTCGCTCTGATGTTCAGGAACTACAGTAAACAAACACGCAAGGGTTAAATTGGAGCAGAAACTTCACTCTCTTCTCAAAGACACTGACTGAGTAAACACCATCATCTGATCTCGGCAGGATCATCACTCAATAAAGATCACCCAGAGCGTCTGCATCTCAACATAGAGCCAGAGCCAATGAACCGGTGATATGAGAAAAGAAAACTAAATCCACACGACTCTCACAAGTCTGAAAATCACTGCATGAACTCGCCGCATGAGAATGAATATTCTGGAATTCTCAGATTATTATTCCAAACTGTAGTTCTGCATTTAAAAGGGAGGATAATATGTACTTATCATATAAGCCATATACTCTATGGTTAAAGAAAAAGAGCATCATTCACTAAATGATTGATGATCCTTAACTATCAATGAAACATGGCAAATAAAAACAATGTGTCCTTAAATCGCTTTAAAATATCAAATGTGTCTGATATATTTTGCACATTATTTTCTGTGAAATCTGTCAGTTTCAACTTCCCCAAATCTGCTGGCTGGCAACTAGCATCAATTCCACCAGACTGAAAACTGGGGCAAACATCTGGCCAGTGTAGCGTATTTCAGCACATTTACTAACAGGTCTAATTCACATGTTCAGTCGGTTGAGAGTCAAGTAGTACCTGGACGAAAAAGTTACCAAAGCTTCTATTCTCATGATAGGAGTAAATAACACTAAACTAGGAATGCACCGAAGCCTAACAATTCTTGCCAATATTGAGAAATTTTTTTTTCACAACATGGCACAAGATTTCTTTATTAAAATGTAAATTATTTATACAAATTTTAATTAATTTAAATAAACACTAGGAACTACAATAATTAATAAAATTAAATGCATTCAGGCATTCCAACATTACAATAGTAAAAAAAAAAAAAAAAAAAAAATATATATATATATATATATATATTTAACATTTAACATGTTAAAAATGATAATTCAAACTTTATTTGGATTACTACTTTTGCACAATAAACATTTCATAATACTGTATTAAGCTTAAAAATTGTTTTAGTGTCAATATTGTTGAAGATTGCATGATATTCAAACAATATCGGTGGACTTCAACATTACTTCTGATCCACTGAAGTGCATTGAACTCAAAATTACGTTTAATTTTAAGTATACCATTTTAGTTCACTAAAAATACAACTGGAGGGTACATTAATGTAAATGTATTTGTAGTACACTTAGCATGAAATAAATGTACCTCAAATACATTTTAGTATATATTTTTTTGTCACTAGGAAACATTTAGCTAATATTAAAAACGTAAATTGATTTTAAGATTTGTTAAACATTTTATTTAACAGTGTTATTGTTATAAAATACAAATGCATCTCTCCTGAAAGTAACAGTGTCTTAAGTATGTGGGACGTATCAATGTGTCACTGAAGATAAACCTCTCTCATTCTATTTGCAACTCTAAGAATAAAGATACATTGTTGTCATGTTAACTGTATGTTACATTTTTTTCCCCTACATTTTTGACCATAGGACTACCCAAAATACATTCACACTGTACATCATGAGACAACTTCCATTCGTAGCACAGGTTTAACAAACTCAACTAAAGAACATGGATGCCAACAGTGTAAACAACAAAGACACCATGTTTTGTTCAAGCTTGTTAAGATGCTGCGTCTTTTCGTCTGTAATGTGTGGGCAGCACAAAGACTCCGGGGCTGATGGGACCATCTATGGTGGAAAGAGACAGACTGGTTTTAAAATATGCAAATACACCAACTGTATTAACAACTAGCTGTTCAGTTCACTTCTGTACAATGAAAATCATATTCAACAACTGAATTAGCTCCTGAAAATTAAGATAATGACAATCACAATCAAATTAAATATGTGTCATATGTACAGAAGCAAACTGAACAACCAGTTGTTAATTCAGTGATGGCAGGTGCTGGCAGCTCCTCTGAGCTGTTGTTAGAAAAATCACTGGAATTGAGGTACCCGTCTTCACTCATTTGCATATTTTGATATGGTCTCTGTGCGCTGTAGCTGCTCCCACCATCCAGAACAAACCCATACATTACAGTCCAGACTGAACACGTTGCTTCAAAGCATTATCTTAACAAGCACAAACAAAAAACTGCTTGTTACAGTTGGTTTTGATACAGTTGTCACTCCCCTAAACAGGATTCAGCAGTCAGAAGAGGAGTGACAACTGTATTCAGCAACAGTGGAAACGCAGTCGAGGCCATCTAACAGGTTTAAAGGTTACAATGTCTAAAAGTTGTACAACAGAGCAAAGACTCAGGATGTAAGACCACATACACATACAGCAAGCACATAAACACACACAGGTGGAAATGGTTGATAAATGGGTCTCATTACTCGTGTGATGTTCTTTTTGGAGAGCTCTATTAGCCCAGCTATCTGTACACCAATGGCTGTAAGGCTCAGTATCTGTTTTTTGAGTCCAGCACTCTCAAATGTGTTCCACTCGTTTTAGCAGAACAAAGGACACTGCAGAGCTCTCGTATCTGCTCAAACATGACCCCCCAAGCCTCCCCTGTCAATCATGGTAGATCCAAGATGAAATTCTGTTTTTTTGAAGTTAAAATGATAGGAGACAAAAGCGAAAATGGGATCACGAGCTAGATTCAAACTTAACCACGCTTACAGTTCACCGAAAAATATGAATTTTGGTTTATTTATTTACACACTCATGTGATTCGAAAACCTGTATGACTGACTAGAAGATATTTGGAAGAATGTTGGTAACCAAACAGCTTCAGTTTCTATTGATTTTCTCTGAATGTTTAAAAATATAATGCAAGTCAATAGGAAAAGAAACTGTTTGGTTATCAAGATTTCTACAAAACCTTTGAAGAAAAGAAAGTCATACAGGTATTAGTCTATCCTGTTATCTATACATTTTCCATCTATTCATCAACCTACCTTTCTCCCTATCCATCCATTCATCATCCATCTAGCCAATCTATTCTATCTATTTTCAAAACATTCAACCAAGATATTTTAAGTCATCGTTCGCTTTTCTAGTTAAAATTGGTCCATGGATCCATTTCAACCTCAAATCAATTCAGATTCAGTAACTGAACTTCAATCAATTCACTTCTGAATGGCTAAAATCCCTCCCACTAAACCACACCTGTTCAATGTAAAATAACGCTTTTGGTTACCTGAAGACATATAAACAATATAATGTTGGGTGGTATGAACTGTATAAAAATTAGTTGTCCACAAAATATCAACTTAAAACAGTAAACACTTCTATCACACTTTATTTGCAATTGAGCTGGCCTCTCCACACCCTACTGTTTGCTACACAGCCAAGACTGTGTAGAGTTTTTATTTGCCAATTAGTAACAACTTCACAGCAGCTCCGAGTGAAACTGCTCTCTCAGACCCAGTGGGTTTGGATGCTGGGGAGTAACATAGAGCGGAAAACCAGGATGGGGTAGATTAGGGCTGGGAATGGGAAGGTGGAGTGAGGATGGACTTGGCAGCCATGGCTGCTGATATACGTATTTGGCGTGTGAAATACTTTACGCCTGCCAAGACCTGATTGCTTGGCAGGCGGTTTACTTTTAAACTCCGGGTACGGTTTAATGCGCCTATTGCAATATATCTTGCAAGATAAAGCATTCACAATTCCAACTGCTGTGATTGAATTATGAAGATATGAAAACAAACACTCTTTGAGGTTTCAACACTCTTTGCATGCCTGATTGCATGTTAAAAAGAAATCTGTGAAATAATGTCACTTTTATCCTAGGAACTCGTGGGGTTTCGTTTTTTAATACTTACGTTCACTACCAACAGTGCTGATGGGCTCCAGGTCCTGAGGAAAGGGTGTCGCACCATGGCACAGATGTTTTAGGCAGGTGAGGATGAGCATGAGGGTCAAGGCCAAGAGGGGCCGCGACCCCAAAACCACCAACCTCATTTCAGCTAGAGCATAGAAGTCAGCCACACAGCATGACCCAGAGCAGACTGAACACCACCTGAAAAAGACAAAAAAAAAAAAAAAAAGAGCTATGATGACGATAGCCATTTTAAAAAATGGTCACTGCAACCTCAATAAAAAAAAAAAATCACTATAATTCACTGACACGTCATTTTGAATCTGTATGATTGTGGAACACAAATGGAGACATTTAAGAAATTGCACTACTACTCTTTTACATCCAATTACAACGATTGGTGCCAAGGCTTTAAAGCTTCGGGAAGTGTCGCAAAATGGTAGTTAAAACTCCAGAAGACTTGTAATGCAGCACATGAGTCATATGTACCACTTTTAGTATACTATTATGGTTATTTTGTTTCATTTTTGAAACATGAAAGCAATGTGGACTAACCGCATTGGAAAATTCTTTATTCTGAAAGAAAATAAGTCAGATGGGTTGTCAACAAAGTGAGTGAATAATCAAAGAATTTTCACTTTTAACTATCCCTTTAATACAATCTAATATTCAAGCATCCTGCAGTCACACCGATTATTAACCCGCCCAACCTAACAATGGAGAAATGGAGATGGGGAAAGAAAAAAGATGGACTGAGTGAGGGAGAACACAATAGGTTATATTATAAGGGCCCCAAGCCTGGGGGACACCTGGCTCATTGACTCAAACTGTACAGTCTTTCACAGGTGACTTAACTCAATTAACCGCAAAGGCTGCTGGGATGCTGTCTCAGTCTGTCAGCTTTTACATGAGGCCAATGGGGATGGATCAAAAACTTATTTTCAGGGCAAAGGAAAAAAAAAAAAAGTCTCCTGCCAAAGAGTCCTACTGAAAATAGGCTGAATTATTAATGAACGCTTTGAGTGTTTGTATTAGATTCATAATGGACCGAGATACTGACATTAATGAGTTTGGCATCAGGTTATTGTACATGATACAATGGCCCAAAAAAAGAACAAACTGTCCTCTAGTACAGTGACTCTCAACTAGTTTTACTTTAGGATGCAGATGTTACAACAGAAATCAAAAATGTAAACAAAAATGTGTTAAAAAAAATAAAATACTGAAATGTACTATTATAACTAAAAACCCCATCTAATCTAAAATGTGGAAAAATAATATGACAGACCAACCCGTGACACCCGAATTTCTAATAAGCTGACTATTAATGGACCAGTAAACTCAGAAGCATAGATTCGTCCAAGGACAGGGATAACAGCAGTGAACACTCAGACACAGGGTTTGAGGGAGGAAGAAGGGAAAATTGTACTTCAACAATGACCACAGAAATAAAAGATAAGCAAACAATTTTGTGTGCAGTGGCCTCAGTTTAGTTTACATTCAGAAGTAACGACGTATACCATTTTCTTTCCGTACCTTTTGT
This sequence comes from Enteromius radiatus, assembly GCA_032357445.1. NCBI lineage: Eukaryota > Metazoa > Chordata > Actinopteri > Cypriniformes > Cyprinidae > Enteromius > Enteromius radiatus. The sequence continues at coordinate 12,856,377 of JAUCMS010000028.1, read as the reverse complement.
AATATCACTTCTCAAGGTAAGTTGATATTTCTTGTTAGTTTTTTTCTTTGTTATCAGCTAACGGTTAAAGATGTTTGTGATTATACCCTGTTTACCCATAAACCTCAACAAAGTATTTGAAAGAATAACACACAATAACAAAAGTACATTCAGTCTGAACCCTTCAAAAACTACCCAGAATCCAATGCTCGTGATTAACACTCAGAATGATTCTTTGGAAAATCAATCAGTTCATAATGTCAGTCCAAGGATCCAGGAATTGGTGAAATCTACAATCTCTGAAGTCTTTCCTGAAATAGGAAAAGTGATATGAAAAACCACTCCTAGGGGTCTACCACTCAAAGGGTCTGTTTAATGGGTGGCTCGCTGGGCCAACTCTGCTGATACGCACACAGAAGAGAGTTGAGACGGCATTCACAATCCAGGAAGGGTTCACACTTCACTCAATTTGCATCCGAAGCGGACCACAATCAGCGGCTGAACGACAGCAAAACATCATGCAGAACAAAACCAAAGAGTGAAAAAACAAAACAAAACAAAACAAAAAAAAAACCCTGGCCTTGAAAACACAAGGCCAAAAGAACAATTAGCACTTTACAGTATATGTATTAATTCAGTTTGGCAATGTTTAAATAAACAACCAATTATATCCATTTACATGCCCCTGTGTACTAAATTTCTTTGTGTTATTTCTCTTATTTGGCATTCTCTTTTAAACAGCAAAAGCATTCCACTTAAATGCTATGCAATCATATTATCTTGTTTAACACACAAAGCATGTTAATGTTGGTCTTTCACACGAATTACCATTATCTTATGTCTCTTTTCATCATTTATACCAAACAAAATAAATGGTTAATTTATGAAAAACCATATCGTAATAATTTTGCTAGAAATATATACACATGACACATATGATGTTATGTTAATAGCATTGTGTTTCGAAAATTACCGAAAAACTGAAAAATCAAAATGTTTCTGTGATTACACAAGTATGTAGTTTCATCTCACTGATGCATAACAATATACAAACACATTAAATTGCTTGTACGTCTTTTATATTCACTATATCGTAGAAGACGTAATGACGTAATTCAAAAAGCAATTTCATACTATTACAAACTTTTATATATTTTCATAAATGGTTCATTTAATCATACGCACATTTATTCTGCCAGTGTTTTTTTTTTTTTCCATACTTTTGATCTTATTATCTGCTCTATTATTCTGTCTCAGCTACTAGCCACTAGTAAGCTGGGTTACATATATAATGGGACATTATGTCTGATGGATTAGAGAACTGAGTACAGGGACAGGCTGTGCGCTTCTAATGGAGCATATAAACACACGTCTAGAACTAATATAGCACAAAATGTGAGACATCATCTTTTCCCAGACTGAAGCTGAAAGGATCATGGGGTTGCTTTTATATGGACACAAACAAACAAGGATCATGACATAAGCACAAATTATACCATCCGGATGTCTTGTGACTGCAGAAACAAAACCAAAGACGTGCTGCTTGGCAATGGGGAAGAGATCATGCGAGAACTGAAGAAAACAGTGCGGAAAACATCCAGTAATAACATTTTCACAAAAAGTGGTGCCATGATGTTACAGGGTTGTGAGTGATTGCTAACTGTACGTCCCCAAACTTGTTATTGACTGGCTACTGTAGCCAGTTAGAACGGAAGTTATAATGCTTTGAAAAGTATTAGCACACCTCTCCTGAACATGATCTGAGGTCTCATTCATACCCACAGAACAAATGCTGTGAGACAGATTACACACTAAAATTCAATACTTAAAGTCTCGATAAAAAAAATGGAGCAATGGGATATCCTTTCTTCCACACTGTGAAGTACATCAGGTGATTATTATACAAGAAAAAAAAAAGTTATGCTAGGACTTGGTACTATCAATCATTTGCAGCTGATTGCAAGAAAGAAGCAAAGTTTCGGCAGAAAACTGGGATAGACCAGAATAAAAAAGTCATTTTGGAAGATCTACTTTTCACATTTTGATATAAAATACAAAAAAAAAAAAGAAACAAAGGAAACATGTACGAATAGTTAATGACAAGATAAATAGCATGCATTTAGAAAAAGGATAGATTTAAATTGCCGACTTCAAGGTCAAAAAAAAAAAAAAGAACTTCAAAAGATATTTAAAAACCTCAAAGGAATCAGGTCAAATTAATCCTTAACAAACTCCTGTCCTAATAATTTTCAATATAGATGTCCCTTTCGCTCAAGGCGAGGCACTCTTTAGAGACCCAAAAGTTTGAGACCTCAGCGACGTTGCGCAGATAAGACCAGACAGCCCATTCCTCCAAGCTGCTCTCTCTGCTGCCATTAATACATGCTCCAAATGGCATCTCAATCAGCACTCAAGGCTGATGTGAACAGTGATAGGACCGGGAAACCAGTGAACGTGTCCCTCAATTAATTAAATGACCTAAATGGATTTGGACTTAATTACTTCCCCTCAGCTCACTCTCTCTGTCTCTTGTAAAGCTCTGCAAATCACAGCCAGCATAAAACAAATCCAGGTTCCAACAATGCTTTACAAGTCTTGGCACAATGATTCTCAGTTGAGAAGCTTTCATCCCAGTTTTAAAGCAGCACAGCATTTCTCCTTCACAAAGAAAACAATCTCCCCATTATGCAAAACTGCTATATGCTTGACCGTATACCAGCTGCTAATCAATAACATTGACAAGACATTTATGGTACGCCAATCTGACATTACCTAAAGAATGAACTTCAACCGCAAAGACCGGTTGATGGGTAGATAATCTTTCAAAGCCCTATTAAAACTATTTGCAAACATGAATAATGTACAAACACAAACAACTCAAGAAACTGCTCTATAGACAGTTCAAATAAGACCTTTTAATGCACAATAGTAGAGCTCAATAATACAGTAACAGAAATTTCATAATAGAACAGCTAATAAGCATATTGTTTGGAACACAAAGTAGTATTGAGTATTAAGTCAAATCCAAAAAAATAAAACTTAATTTACCAATTACTTATTTCGATTCACTACATTCCAAGTCATATGTGGCCATATACTGTATTTTCATAAAAACAGGCTCAAATAATTATTCACTAATTTAACAATATAGTTCATTTTAACAGTATTTTCAAAGCATCCTGAAAGTATCCCATTGTTCCAAAATTCAGTTTTGCCTGAATTATTATTATTATTATTTAATTTACATTTTAAAATATAATAAATAGAAGAGTCCTTTTAAGATGCAATATTTTATTTACACAATTTTTTTTTTTTTTTTTAACCAATATCATCCTGGATGATGTGTGATGAAAGTCAAACAATTGTCAAAAGACATGAGGGTTCATAAACTATTAAATTTTTTGCTGAACCATCTCTCTCCAAAACAAACCACCTACCAAAACTATATATATATATATATATATATATATAAAAATATAAAAAATAATAATAAATAAACAAATAAACAATAAAAAATTCCCCCTCTCCTTGGTACAAACTCACACAGGAGTACACCAAGTAGTTTACCTCTATTTTCCCTGGCTGGTGGCACACACTAAATGTGTGTGCGTGTTTGCAAACTGTTTGCATCTCTCTCGCTCTTCTAATCAGTGTGCATTCATGTGGCGTTTGAAGAGACGCAAAGCACTGATGAGCAGACAGCTGTCGATATGTGACTAAACCCCTGCTTATCCCTCTCTTCCTCCATGGGGTCAGAGCTGGCTCTCTGTTGGCTCGATGTGGGCCCCATTGCGGGTCCTCAGAAAATGAGGCAGAGTTGTTGCGGTGGCGAGTTGGGGGGGGGGGCTTATGGCAAGAAAGAGACCGCACTGAAGTTTGAGGAGGAGAAATCTCTTGAGCTCAGGATTGATTATCCGACATTCATTTGGATTTACCAACAGCTCCTTGGCTCGCTGTGGGCTCTGCACATCCCTCCCTCTCTTGCAGCACTTAAAAAAAACACTTGCAGAGGCCAACACGGAAAACCTGATGGGAAGAGAACGACGGCTTTTTATGGTGCGCGACCTACGTGGTCGTATCACTTTTAAAGGATCTATATTCATTTACAGGTTGACTCTGTTTAACAAGCCCAGTTTTTATCACTGCTGGCTCGCGATATAAAATTACGATTAATATCTGAATTTAAATTCCATCAACGGTTTAATACATGCTTAAGGAAACACCATGTCAGCCAAGAAGCGAGAGAGCAACCTGACTTTAATTCAAATCTGACTTACGTGCTCTATAATGCGATTCACCCCCTTTTGTCCCAAGCGACATGTGAAAAGGACACACTTCGCTCGCTCCCTCTCCCTCCTCCATCCACTCTGGGACCCTTTCACACCCTCAGAAGCAGAAATTGAATGAGTCTCTTCTCTGTATACATGGTCCAACATAATAAAGTCTGGTGTCCCTGGGCTCCTCTGTCATTTCAAACACGATTAAGCACATTAGTGCTCTGGCTCTCCACGGCCCATTACCCAGCAACCCCGCTGTCAGGGACCTACAAGTAGCTGTGAACAGGGGCAGAGGCCAGACTTTCCCTCACAATACTTTTAAAGATCCTAGGATCCAACTGAGTCGGAGCTTCTACAACTTCGCTTGGAAAAACCCTGCGTGAGTTCAATGAGCCATCTGGAACCCCTGGGAAACCTTTTCTAGTGATAGGTGTCCCATTTTCATTAAAAATGTAGATTTAAGGTGGAAAATTGCATTTGACATTCATTCAGTAAGAATATATATATACATGTTCTTATTATAATCTTTATCATATTGCTAAATGTCCTATAACAAAGACTGATTAGAGTTTGTTTATTTGTGGAATAAACTTAATAAGTTTAATCATATAATAACAGTTAAACGCAACAGTTTGTTTGGTTTCAATGGTTTCATTTTTTATGGTGTTGTGATTAAACTCACTTCAGCATTTAATTTGATCTATTTTAGTGGTTTTTTTTTATTTATGTAGAGAAAATAAGATAGCATTTTAATATCTGCTATTAATGGTTTTTTAGCTAATAATTATTTGATATTTAATAGTATTACATAATTTTAACCATTAAAAAGTACTTATTTATATATTTAAAAAAATCAAATTTTAGCAATTAACGAATATTACTGTAGCTAATATTTAAAATAAATGTTCCTTTAAAACCAATTCCTGATGAAAAAAAAATTATCCAATTACTCTGGATGTTAAAATAGTCTTAAAATTACAAAAAAAAAAACAATTAGAATGTGATGTGTTGGTTATATAGTAACAGTCTGTCATGTCATCCTTTGGTTCTCAAATCACTGAAAATGTGGCATTCAGGTACCTTTTCAGTGGAAAAGGGGTGTGGATGTACTCTTGAAGGTCCTGTCAGCAGATAAACACAGCTGATTAGTCTACATTATTGCACTAGCACTTTAAATTATACACTTCAACCCTGCAATGATGAGAAACCTTCACTGAATGCCTGTTTGTCTCACATAGATTGAGGCTAATTGCTGCTGAATCACATATACAGCATCCGGGTCTCTGGGCAGGAGAACAGGAGCCGACTCCACGCTTGACTGAAATCTGCAAGTCCATCCTAATGTTCCTCACATGAACTGGAACAAATATACCGGTATTTACATTTAGCTGACACATTTATCCAACTTGCGTAGCATTCTAGGTATAATTGCTTCACGCATTCCTTGTGAATCACACCATTGACCTTGGCCCTGCGCTACTATTACAAGAAGTTACAAGAATATAAAGCAGTTTTTCTAAGCTGTTAGGCTAAAAAAAAAAAAAAAGTCACATATAAAATTACATATAAAAAGTCACAAACCTGGACTCCGGTTCATCTTTAGTTTGACGAATGAGGAACTGATCAACAGTGCTTGAGAAAAACAAAAACAAATAAATTAACAAAACGGCTTATGGGCTCTCAGTTAGAGGAGAGGAAAAACAAGCAAGAAACCATATCACGGTGTGTGTGTGTGACTTTCGTCCACAAAGACAACATTGTTGGTTCAGGGCCGCAGCCGTTGGCCTGTTTATGCCAAAACAACCAATCATTATCACAGACCTGTCCCATGATATCGTCACATGATCCAGGGGTCACCTAGCAGGCAGACGTGCGCATAAACACATTACAAACCTCTACCCGGTTTTGTTTTCAAATCGAAATCAATTAGGTCAGTATTCAGGTAGGAATAGCTGGAGCAGGCTTTAAAAAGCCAGATATTCCTGGCACACATTCTGCCTGTGTTTTAAACACTGATCCAAATGGCTTCCTCTGCGCTATCAGTCATTTCACTCACCATCTCACAGGAGACGCACACACACACACACACACATACATACGCGCACAAGCACACACACAGGAGCCCCTAATTAGATTTCCAGTGAGTGACCACCCTGCTGTTGCTGGGCTAAATTAGAATTGGACTTAAGGAGTGTCGGGCAATTATTGAGGGTCTGCCCCTGCAGAACAGACGAGGAAGAGAGAAAGAGAGAGAGAGGCACATCTGACAGCACAGAGTTAAGGGGCTATTATCACGCTTCATAAAATAGACACATTCGCCCTCATCCCAAGCCACATATTTAAGTTTTAATCTACTCTGAACAATATCAGTGTGTGATGGGATAAGAGCGGGAACTTTGGTAACCGCGGTAACCCAGAAAGTTATTAATATGCAGACAATACCAGTGTGGCAGCCGGCAAAGTCTTCTCAAGAGCACAGAGAGATAGAGAGAATGACAAACAGCTGACAGACAGGAAACACTTTGACCCTCAATTGGGATTAGATGAAAAATGGAAAGGAAGAATCCTCACTGGAATTATCTCTTTTCCTGAGCTTGCCAAGGTTACTGTAGTCAAGTGAAACTACCGCAGAGACAAAAAGCTTAAAAAAAAAAAAAATAAATAAAAAATAGTTTCCGAACCAAAACACTAATCTGAAATTATGAACATGTAACAAAATATACACAAAAACTAAATAGCAATACAAAGAGTGAAAATGACTGATTTATTTTAATCCCATGAATATCCTGGGCGTGATTACGGACTAACGTGAAAAAAAAAAGAAAAAAAAAAGTTTAGCTAATCAGAAGGGTGTTCCAAATAATCAAAGAAAAGAAAAAAATAAAATAAAAAATAACAGTTTGCGAATAACAAGTCTAATCTGAAATGATAAATTTGCAACATATATATATATATATATATATATATATATATATATATATATATACACAGACACACAAACACACTCTATATAACTGAATAGCAAAGTAAGAAAATTACTGATCATCTACTTTTATCCAATTTTGTTAATATTTTGTATGCTTGACTTCTGACTCCTTGCACATAAAATAAAATTAAGAATTAGTTTAGTTGATCAGAAGTGTGATCAAATAAAATTTTATATATAACTAAATCACAATACAAAGTTATTATGATCCAATTAATATTCTTGACACATACTTGACTTCTGACTATTTGCAAGAAAGAAAGAAAGAATGTCCTTTATTATGAACTTTGTACTAGTTGTTCTCTGGTTTGGGCCATCTGACACAAGATCCGAGTGGATCCAGTACATACTGCTGAATCATAAATGTCCCAGAGATGGCAGATGCTAGAAGTGGCAGTAATGCACATTTTATAGCTCATTTCATTGACAGCAAGTACTGCAATATGCTGTGTTGCTGAGAACTTGACAAATAAAATTTAAACATCAGTGTTAGAGTATGGTGCATCTGTGATATGAATACCAGGATGAAAAGCAAAACTAAATGGAATCAAACAAATAAATATAGCTGTAATGTTGTATATCTGACAAAAAAATGTGCATATTAATACTCAACCATAAAAAACAAAACAAAATTAAACAAACTTAAATGGAAAAACCCCCCCCAAAAAATCTTGTCATCTGTGGCCACTGGAACGGTGGTCCGGATAACAGTTAAAACAATCAGAGGCATCTAGTGTCACGTGGGTGTCCTGTCTGTCAGAAAGAGGTCATGACCTTCTCACTATCAATGCCAGTCAGCCAATCCCCGAGGAAGAAAGGGATCCGCTCCGGCCACAAGGGTTCTGCCTTGCTGACAAGGTCAGTCCATGGGAGGAACGACGCTGGCGGGCTGTACTGCTGTCTCTGCTGGGAATGATGGTGGAAAGAAGCACCATCAGTCTTCATTCAAGCACCGATGACAATTCCTGCTCATCCCATTCCCCCTCTGAAATTCCAAGAGGACTGGCTGTCAGCACACGTCAATGTGCATCTCGATTAGCATGAAAGTTGGCACGTGACGCGTCACATCTTGCCACGTACCGCTCAGTGATGCATATGACACTCATCGCGCCGATTACCCTCAGATGAATGTGTTGTAGCTACATCCTGATAAGCATCAAACAAACTCGACGTTTCTCTTGAAACGACATCCCCAGCCAGATGTCGGTCAGACATCAGAGAGGGATCCGTGCCAGGCGGCAGACAGTGGCCGCGCGGATCGATACGAGAACCACTGAGACTCCCCTTCACTGTCGCCAAGCCAGGCAGACGGCAGCAGCATTAGCGCAGCGTCACTGAACCGTCCCAGGCTTGCCTTGCGTCTGTTTTCAGACTCGCTGCGGCACACATTAATTTTGCAAATCAGTCATTTAGACAAAGAGGAAAATCAATTCAGCTTTTCTTTCCCGAGGATGACCTGACGGCAACCTCTTCAAACAAAACCCCCCAAATTATGCAGTCGCGCCTTCAAATTGTCTCACTTTCTTCTTTGACTTTTAAAGTTATGAATGTAATATACGCACTTCTCTTGATCCCTCTCCTCTCTCTCCCTCGCTCATTAATATTTAAGGTTGTTATTTAGAGGCATTACCTGTCTGTATTGACAGAAATTGGAGCTGTCGTCCCCCGGCGGGTATTATAATTGGTGGGTGAAGTGTATGTGCTGGTGGAGGAGGTGGGAGCAAAACATGTTTTTCCTGCAAACTTTTTTTTATGTACAGGTCTATTTTTATTATCAATTCTGCTCCTTCACACACACACACACACACACACAGCCCTGGGACAGACTGCTAAAGTCATCACACATGCACATACAGACTCCCAGGAGCTCTCCCAGAGGAGCACATGGAGTGGGTGGTTGTGTGCAGGGGTAAGTGAAGATTTTGGGAGGAGGGACTGGAAGAGTCTTTATCAAAAGAAATGCAGTGTAGGCTGTCAACGCTGCCCAACACTCTCTCTCTTTAACCAAGCACAGCATGAAACCATTCCAATTAGAAAGATCCAGAGAGAGAGAATGAGAGATCGGCTCTGATCTCATAAGGAAACATCAGAACACAAACAAAGCTTACATGACAGTCACGCAACACACTTGATTTCAATAAACATTACAACACTTTGCTCTGTCGTAATCTGGTGCTGCATGAAAATATGAGTATTAATGTAATGATGTAAAGGACAGAATGAGATACCTTGATGAAAGCAAGCTCACTCCTCTGTCATCAGCGGTGCTTGTGCTAAACACATGATCTATAACTCATGCAGCTTGTTGAGGAAAGGTGTGATATTACTTTTCTAAGCAATCTGAAATTTAACAATAAATCAGTGCACAATAATCATATAGACTTTTGTGTAAAAAGGCACTTATGTTGAATTTAAAAGGGGGTTGGGACCATTGGACTATTGCACATTACACGATTCAGAACTGCAGGTGGTAAGCAAAACTGCATCAAATTTCTGTGTGTGTGGTTTTTTTGGCAATTAGCATGCAAGTGCACTTTAGCTCCGCCCCCTGCATACTTCAAGGATCTGCTGTTTTTAGAGAGAAACGTAAAGGTGCATCTTTCTTTTATAAATATATTAAAGCTAAAGATTCTTTGGAGATATCAAGGACGCAATACTACTCTATAGGTACTCAAGATTAACATAATTAACACTTACTAGGTGCTTATTAAAACTTTAATAACTAGAATGATTATGCCACTGAGTAAGTAAGTGGAACAAAACATGTGAACGAAAGAAAGTGCGTGCAAAACAAACAAACAAAAGAAAGCATATAAAATAGTGTGTTTAAAAACAAATAGCCTAAGTAAGAAAGTGTGTATTAAATGAATAGTGTACATAAAGGAGGAGTATATGGAAGAGAGAAAAGTGGACATGAAAGAAGATAGAAAAAGTAAAATATGAAAGAAAGAACATTCAAAGAATGAAAGGCAGTACAAAATAAAGAAATCACACAAAAGAAAGAACATAAAACGTTATGCTTTTTCCTTCTTTTGAAAATACTTTTTGGACAGAGAATAAAATCAGAAACTTACAATAACTGGCTAAATTTTGTATTGTAGGGCTGTATCAAAGCAATATCGCACTTGCAATCTTGTCTGTGACCTATGGCTGAATCACAGCCTCATTTTCTCACATTCAGTACAACTGCACTCTTGCTCGTGTGATATTCCTTAAGTATATAATATTCCCATGTGTCTCTATATGGATAGTTCACAGCAGTAGGATGCACAAAGAATGTGTGTGTGTTTGTGTGATAGAGAGAAAGACCCCCGGTTGCTCAGCTAAGACATGCCGAGCTCAGCGCCTCTGTGCCTGGTGAAGAGGAATTGGGAGGTTGACTTTCTTTACAGGGCACTGATGCTCATCCACACACACACACACACACACACTCATGCAGCTGTGATCAAACACCATGCTGTGCTGGACTGACATGAGACACACACACACACACACACACTCTGCAGAAGACTTGTGTCATTTCAGGATGGTTAGTTTCCTGTGACAGGTCTGTACCCAGTTGCTATGTTTCAGTGCTCAGCAACCCAGCTCACCTGGGCTCCCACACAAATAGCTCTGGGGGTTACCATCATATTTATTTCATGATTCCATTATGCCATTCACACATAACTACAAAAGTTATTGTGCTATTTCAGGAAAATGTTGGTAAAGAGAAGTAGAGAGGCAAAAATCAGTGTTGCTGTCTCTTCTTTAGAAGATTAAACTCTTCATCAAACTGTCCTCTGCTTAAGAAACAGACACAAACACACAAAGCCCTTAATTTAGAGTCTCTCAGAGAGAGCCGAGTTAAAGATGTTGTGGTTCAGTCAGACACTGACACTCTTACATAAAGCGACAGGCGATAAATCACATCTCTTTCAAGTTAATCTGAGATTTATACTAACCAGCCATGACCAGAAAAGTCTATGTCGCCTACAGTGTGTGTATTTGTTTCAGTAAAAAAGAAACAATCGCCCATGGGTCCAAAACCCCCAATAGCGACATTATTATTTGATCGATCTGTTTATGTATTCATCCATCCATCCATACAGTATATTGTGGTTAAATATCAAATGTGTTGAAAAGTATTTATGCATCACTGATTTTTAATAAAAGTGAGCAAAGTCTTATTTTGCTAAAAGAAAATAAAGAATTTTTCCTCTATTAATGAAATACGAATTGACATCAATTTATTAACACATGATAATTGAATAAAATGTACCACATATGAATAAAGTGTTATTTTGCCAAAAGAACAAATCATTCAAACAATATCCCTACCAGTTGCTGTGTTGCCTTTACATAAATAAAACACTGCAGTTTAAAATTGACTATGGACATAAGTAGTACTTGATGCCTGGTTCGGACACAGTGTTACAAATGTTCTGATGAGAACGGTGCAGTTCCTGCTCAAATATGAACTGTTGTGTATGTTCGTGTGGGCGACTATATCTTCGCTTTGAAGTCTCTACCTCATGCTGCGTTCATACCAATCCAAGCTTGTGCACTCTGAACTGAGACCAATCTGCCATTTTCCCATCTAGTTCTAACCCAAAGAGTATATTACCAGTGCAGTATTTACAGAGACCTCTCCTCTCAAAGACTCAGACCACACAGCTGCGTAAGGGACCCCTGCAGAACGGTCATCAGGCCATATGGTCACAAGGTCAGCTTCCCCTTAACAGACGTCGAGTCAGCAACTCATCAACACACCAACAGTATCAGTTATATGAAAGACAACCACCTACTTTATTTTAATATAAACTGAAAGACGTTGAACAATTGGCTTTCATTTGATATTATTGGCACATTTTGTTCTGGCAAATCTTAGTAGTAATTTTTTTTTTTTTTTTTTTATCAGGTTTTGGCAATGTCTCAGTTCTGTCATCTGGAATATGTGAATATAGACACAGACATTATTTCAACTCAAATCTTAATGGCTTCAGATTGTTCCTGTCTGATCGGTCTCATGACAAAATGCCAGATGGTGTCCCTTCCTTTAATCTGATTAACTGGAAGCTATATGAAGTGGCACCTGGTCAAGCTGGTTTGTGTGTGGACTATTGATGTGCTAATATGGCATTCCAATCACATGCTCAATGATGACACAGATTCCTCTGGTTTTCTGATGGGATAATCCCACACGTAATCCTAATCTCAATCTCCAGCCCCTAATCTCAATCCCAGACCTGATTAAAAGATCAAACATGGCTCAGAAACCACTCTAATTAAGGCTCCCATCAACATGGCATCCCATATCAATTTAATATATATCAATATTTTGCATCTCTTCTATGATCAGTTAATTATCTAGACTCATAATACATTTCAGCAGAGTATTAATCTTTTGTTCCACAAAAATCATTTACATACAGTACCCTCTCCATGCTTTGCATCAATGAAGGTTGAATATGCACAAACGCAAATTAAATTCTACAATCAAAATTTACTGAAAAACAGTTTTGGTCTGTTTCTCACCCAAAGCTATTGTGAGGCTGGAAATATGAAGCATGAGTCATATTCACTAGTTTATGGTTTGCTTTACTCATTCTTGACAGCTTGACAGGTGAGTAAATGATGACAGAATTCTCATTTTTTTAGGTGAACTGTCCCTTTAAGCGTTAAGGTTTGATGCTCTACTGAGCTTCCTGAGCTACAAACAGAGGAACATTGTATGTTAATGTGTCTGTGTGTGTCTGCATAGAACAGACAGAGTGTGTGTGTTTAACGCCCTTGCTTTGGTGTCATTAAGCGTGTGTGTGTGTGTGTGATAAATGCACTTCGCTTGTCAGATTTGAGATTCTCATTAGTCTGAGCAAGAGGCAGTGAGAGGCCATTACTCTTCTGCCTCACTGACGTGTGTGTGCGTATGTTTTCAGCAGCGTATGGTGGCCTTCTGAAACAAGAAGGCGAAATTTGCTTTCTGGTTTTGTTTTACTGTGCTTTAAAACATACAGTACATTCATCTAGAAAACCATTATCTTACACCTGTCAAGAAGCAAACAATACCAAAATTAGTTCATTTTTAAATTTGCATACTATTATTTAAAACCAAGTCATATAAAAAAGCATGTATTTTAATTATGTTTTTCATTAACCTACAATAATTTAGAAACAAGTGTATTTAGGTTCAATGACAGGAAACTTCTGTTCAAGCAAATCAACAAAAACTCAAATACACTGGTTGTTAGTCAACTAAATTTGTTTATTTAAATGTTGCCAAAATAAACAGATTTAAACACAATAATTCAGTAATTTATTATTATTATTGTTTTTTTCTTCTTTAGTGAAATGGAATTCTGGGAAATTCAGTACTAGATATCTGTCTGAGAGGACAATTTTTGAAGCATACTATTTTCAGAAACGTAAGATAAGCGAACAATATTAATTATCAATTAGTTGCTTATAAGCATGCATAAGACTAGGATATTGTCTGTATATTAGTATTTATAATGACTGAAACAAACACATTTGCAAAACTCCACTGCTGCCCTTGAGAGAGATGAAATGTATGTGTGTGAACTTCCGGCATCTGTTTGTCTCACCCAACAAAAAATTAAGTTGTGAATTTAGTTATTTCAAAAACACATAAAAAAATATAATGTAGCAATTTAGTATGGAACGTTCTTCATTATAATAATGGTTGGGGGTAGTGTTGACAAGTTTGTGTGTGTGAGCGAGGTGTGTGTGTAGATACACTATATATACATATACATACAGTACACACACACACATATATATATATATATATATATATATATACACACACACGTATACATATATACACACACACACACACACACACACACATATATACACACACACACACACATATATATATATATATATATATATATATATATACATATACACATACATACACACACACACTCAAATAAGGTGTTGCAGGAAAACTCTTAATAGTGAATATGAGTTAATAGTGATGAGTTGTAAATGAAAAAACATCAGTATGTTCATATAAATCATTACAACGCATTGATGACACAAACTGAATGATAGAATGACAGACAAACAGAAAGATAGACAGACAGATAGAAGGATAGACAGAACAACAGACAGACAGGTGTGGCCAATTTAATTATTATTAACACTCATGAATTGAAAAGAAGTCAATTCTGCAGAATTTAGACAGAGATAGAGAGAGAGACACAGGGCACAATCTACTAGAGTGCAGAATCCCTCTGAATAGAGTCATCCAAATTGAATCAATACATAAAGGCAGTGAGGCAGCGTCTGGTCACGACTGGGGTTTTAGTAGTGGCACCAGAAGTCATATACACACACGCACATCCACACACACACACACACACACACACACACACACAGGCCGTCTAAACACCACCAGCAATTTTAAGACATCTCGTTTTTTAATGGCTTAGACTGCCACCGTATCACTGTAACACGAAACTTACCGCAGACACACAGAAACTCAGCACGTACATTAGTCTGACACAGATACAAGCCCGTATCCCACAACAACCAACATCATTTATGTCCCTCAGATACGGCTCTCCCCAGAGGCAGCTCGCATCCATCGACTCTCACGCTACATGCAACAAAGAGCTTATTTCCAATGAGAACAGAGGCCGGAATACGCTTTGAAATTGCGGCGAGTGGCGACACAAGCCTGGAATTGGAATATTATGAAACATGAAGAAGAAAGCGGGGGCACGGGGACACCAAACAATATGAGCAACGAATCGATGAGAAGGAATAAATAGACTGAATAAGAAACCGAGAACGGACTAGCATGGTGCTGTGGTTAGAAATAGAGGCTATTTAAGGCCTGGCTGATATTTCTCAATCCTCCACTGTTGAGTCAAGAGCAGACTGTTATGAGACACAGAGACGTTTCCCAGACTCTCAGGTGTGATGGATGGATATTTCAGCCAGTAAATATTGCACAGGCTGGAGGTTATATATTTTTCAGTGAGGACAAATCAACCGTTCAGATGGTCTCTGTGAGTCCCATGGATGTGGTCCTCAGTGTCCAGAGCTAATTATATAGCAAGGAGGAGGGAATCAGAGCACATTCAGACCTTGAGAAACACTCAGATCTCCAGAGTGCCCGTCCTATCAACAGATCAAAGACTGGAGTATTCCACAACACCCCCTCGGGCGACGAGGGACCAGTGGATGAAACGAAATGGGCCGGTTGTGAACGTTATGAGGGCAGTGTATGTTACGTATTCTTCTGTGGTGCACTGTAAAGCCAATTATATTTTCTCATTAAAATGTCAGATGTGCAACAGTGTTACTTTGAGGGCTTTCTCAACGCTACTCCGTGAAGAGAAGGGACCGCAAAGCAGTACTATAAAATTCAAGATTTTGTTATTGTTCTTTGCCATTCTCAATGCTAATTAGCGACGGAACAAGCAGTGTTGATTATCAACTATGAAAAATAGTTGGCAAATAGTGTAAGCTTTAAATAGTTGATCTCATGTGACATAACGTAAGATGATTTTAAACTCAAACAATGCATTTTAACAACAAGAGTGCTGTGATCCAAGAGTCTGATGCAGTCAGATACAGTTCAGACATACTGATCAAAGAAACCAACCCAGCCCAAATGATTCACATGAAGCAAAGTGTGGGGAAATATTCAGACTAAAAGTGTTGTCATGTGCACTACATGTAACTTGAATGTTAAATTATCTAAAAAACAAAAAGTTTACCACTTTTATTTAATATCTATATACACAGCTGGATAAATATTTAAGTTTAGCTATTTTAAATGTAGTAGATATATTTATAAGGAAAATGTCTATTTTTGATAAAAATAAATAAGTAAAAAATATGAAATATGTGCAAAGTGGAAAAAAAAAAAAAAAAAAAATATATATATATATATATTAGTGCTGGGCAATGATTAATCGCGATTAATCGCAACCAAAATAAAAGTTTTTCTTTACATAAT
>JAUCMS010000028.1:12820695-12840130 GCA_032357445.1 Enteromius radiatus | reverse complement strand
TATTTTGGATGCGATTAATCGCGATTAATCATTGCCCAGCACTAATATATATATATATATATATATATATATATATACTGTATATAAAAAATTGGAAAGTAACACAATTAAGCAGCCTCAAATTGGTTCTCCAAATTTAATTCATTGCATAAAAATGCAATGAATTTCTAATGTTGTGACATATATTTGTATAAAAGGTTACTATGAGAACGTTCCAACTTTATTCTTGCAATAAATAAAATTATATTTTCAGAAAATGATTCTTCTAGTCTAATGAAACCTCTCATCTCAAGGCTACATCTGAAGTCAATTAAGAGCGGTTTAATTAATTCCTAAATATTTAATTAATAATTAGATTAGCTGATTATCAAAATAATTATTAGTAGCAGCGCTGGTGTTGATCATGATCAAAGAAGCTTAGCAGTATCTCTTCATAGTACACCACCTTCTAAAGTTCAACACAAGGTTGAGCATGAAGCATCCAGAGGTCTAGTTACGCCCCAAATAGAATTAATTCATCTCCTGCCAATTAGTTTGGACTGAGGGCCAAGTCTAAAAGTAGAGCGCTATGTTTTATTCTGCTTATCTGTGGAAACGGTTCAGGTCAATCAGATACCCAGCCCACAACAGAGCCCTGATTGACATTCCATAAGAAAAAAAAACAACTCTTCTTTTGGTGTGAAATGTGAATAATGCAAATGCCCCAGGCCACATTTATCTACGGTCCAGGTCGAGGGAGTCGAGCGTTATTAAAGCAGTACTGTGACTGAAGTAGAATGTCAATGGACAGAGTTGCACGTTACCTGCTGCAAGATTTAACATTACATTAAACAGTGTGTGTCCACGCTTTGACGCACTCACACACACGCACACACCGGCTCCATGAATATTAAAATGTGGCCCACGGGGGAAAAACACAGTGTGCCTGAGAGCAGCAGAGGAGTGAAGGGCCTGTCTGCCAGCTCGATGGCCGGTCTAGCCGCACAGACACCGTTCGATAGAAGCTTTCATTTGGATTTCTGAATCTCCCAGACAGGGAAACCACTGGCGAAAGAATGTCAGTGAGGACCTAGATGCCCCGACAGCGAGTGTGCATCAGTGTCTGTGGATGAATGCAATTGCGATTGCTCTCACGTGTTGTGCGATTGAAAAAAGGCCGACAGAGAACAGATAAGGAGAGGGCAAGAGGTAAGAGTGATTCACTGCGTCTCTATCGTACAATTATCAGATGAGAGGGTGTGAAAGTCTTACACTCGGGCCAGAACCCTTTGCGAATAAAAAGCACTTCTCCATGTCTAATGCGCACATTAATCACAAGTTCTGTTGCTCTTCTGAGCCCCTTTGTTAACACTTTGCACCGTGTTAACAAAGGGGCTTCAAAACCATTCTGTTTTTGAGCAGACTAACAGGACGGTGGACGTGAAAAACACTTTAAAACGATAAATGATTGATTAGATACATGACAGTAAATGGATAATGGATCACTCCGAGGTGGTTCATACACCTTATGTAATATATCTCACAGCAATTCGGCTTTCTTACGTTAGCCACAGCTCAATTTGCTGTATCACGGCTGCCATCTAACCCTCAGCAGGCATCTGAAATGGCATCTTGCTCCGCTTCCGTGGCGGAGACCGGGAGGAGTTGAGAATCAGCGCATCCCTGGGAGGAGAGGAGGAGGGGAGGGACATCCAGCTAAATGCATTTATCTGCTGTTGGCAGCTTTTCAAGTCCACAGCTGAGGCGAGATCAGACAAGTGCGAGTGTTAGCGATCCCGTTGCGGGCTGATATGCGGGTCATTTGTGTGGTGCAGTATACTGTCATGTTCCCATCAGATACTCTACCATTCGAAAGTTTGAGGTTGGTATGATTTTTGAAAGTTTTGGGCCTCTTTGCAAGGCTGCATATATTTGATGAAAAATACAGCAAAATTGTAATTTTGTGAAATATTATTACATTTTTACATATATAAACATTACAAAGTCATTTAAAAAAAAAAGTACTTTATTTCTGTGATGACAAAGCCATTAATCCAGTCTTCAGTGTCACATGATCCTTCAGAAATCATATGCTGATTCAGTGCTCTTAACAGCTTAATATTTGTTGTGGAAACAACGACTCAAAATACATTAAAAAAAAAAAAAAAAAAAAGAATAGTATTTTTTGGAAATGTCTTTATAAATGACCCTTTATGCTTAATGCTTTGCTTAATGACGAAAGCCTGTACTCTGCTTGGATGTTTGTCAAGAGAAGCAGATTATATTGCACATACGTATATCCAGGCAAGATTAAAGTTGAAAAAAGATTCAGTGTTTGTTCTTCTGCTAGATTTGCGTTGATTTACACATTTACACACCACACGCCTCGTCTCTGTCTCTATGGTTGTTGCGAATGCCCCAAAGGAGGCATGTGAGAGACATCCAGGACTGACAGACCTGATCCTAGATCAGCAGTGGGTGAATCCCGACGGATGCGTCGCATCAGAAGATCAATATACCACTTAATGCTGCACTGTTGCTGAATAACAATGGGCTGTGAGAAAGCTTTTCACTCACCACCTCCCAGCTGATACCAGCCACAGCCCATAATTACTTTAGCAGACGGTTATGGGTGCTACATGCCTGGAATGATGTTGCAGTAAGGTTACAGAGCGCTTTCAATGAAATCCCAGTCTTGGAAAGGTTACTGCAAACATGCTGCAAGGTCTGCTTGTAAGTAAATTAAACGTATTAAATTGAAACACGTTCAATATTATTTAGCCGGAGAACTACCAAGCTTCTCACAGGAACGTCTACACTCATCAACAGAATTCAAGTGAGTTCAGCTCTAGTCTAGAGGCATTTCATTGATCCAAAGCAACAGGAAAGACTTTTGAACTGCATTTCAAATAAATTTCATGTTCCATTCAAACAATCCTGAAAAACTGTATCGCAGCTCCACAAAAACAGCACAAAACTTAGATAATAGTGAATGTTTCTCAAGCACCAAATCACCATATTAAACATTTTTCTGAAGGATCATGTGATTAGGATTAAAAGGAAATTCAACTTTGCAATCACAATAATAAAATTTCATTTGATGAATGAAAAATCAGTCTGTGTTTGGGATGCAAGTACAGTAGCACACCACGTTCAATACCACTGTTGTCATGTGTAATGGATGCTGATCGCTCATCCAATGAGACATTGAAAACACTTCTTGTTCATTCAGCCGAACGATACGGCATATTGA
This sequence comes from Enteromius radiatus, assembly GCA_032357445.1. NCBI lineage: Eukaryota > Metazoa > Chordata > Actinopteri > Cypriniformes > Cyprinidae > Enteromius > Enteromius radiatus. Next base: position 12,836,898 of record JAUCMS010000028.1, on the reverse strand, counting down.
ACTTACTGTAGCAGTGTCTGATTTAATGGCATCAAATTGAATATAGTGTTTACTTTAACTGAAGTCTATAGCTGGATCAAATCCAATGCCTCTTGAAATCTTTTATAAGCTCACTTACTAACTTCACTCGCAGTCACTGTGGATTTGCACAATACGGTCTATATTATTATATTTTAAGTCTATAATATAAAATGCACTGTGACTGAGCATAATCCAGTGGTTGCCCATCACTGGTTGTTGTGACAAGACAGGAGGAGGAGCAGCAGCAATGTGGATTACAATGTGGAGCACTGAAAATATGAGTGTGAGCGTGTGTGTGTGCGCGTGTGAGAGTTGTTTGGGTATCTATTAGGATTATAGAAGCAAGATGTGTGTGACTCTGGAGGATATAATTCTGTCAGAGTCAGAGTTCTGCTATGGGGTCACCCCTCCTTGGAGCCATCTGCTTCCTCCTGCCTGTTAGTCTCAGGGCACTGAAGCTCAGAACTCAAACAGGCCCCGGGGGACAAACGCACACGCATAAATACACCGAAAATAACTAGACGCTGGTGGTTAGGAACCAGGAAGTGATTCCTGAGTGCCAATCTGCTGGTGAAAATGGGAATTTAACCCCAAGCTTTTCCTGTGCAGCCTAGTGCTTCACAGTCAGAGCGTAGAGGAACCAATCAGATGATTAGGTTTGTGTAGCCAACCTAAAGTTTGCTTGAATCCCACTGTATGGTTCACAGAATATTCATTTTTGGGTGAACTATCCATACAAGTAAATGTCATATCTCAAATTATTCCAGTAATGCATTATCACCCCCAGCTAAAGAATTATAACAGGGTTTTTTGGTTACAGAAAACAAGAAAGGGTATGTGGAATATGCTATTGTAGATGTACAGACAGTCCAGTCATTGTATTCAAGCCTAAAGTGCCATTCCAGATGACTGCTCTGAAATTTCCTATTCACTGGGTGAGATTTTGCTATTCATTGTTGCCCCGCTGTGGTGAGCAACAATGAAGCAGAATGAGTGAGAATACTAGACAGCCACAGAGTCATGAAGCCAGAAGGCCAAAGAGTCAGTGATTCGTCTTTCGAAAAAAAGAAAAAAAAAAAAAAAAAAAGACTGAAAAGGCACACTTCTCACATTGCAGATAATCACACTTACTGTATGTTTCAATGTGTGGTGCCAGATATGAAGAGGAGCAAAAGAAAGATTCATTCATCTCTTAAACCCCATTCACATCTGATTTAAACATCAATCTCTAGTGTGCAGCTGTTAAATACAGGGGGTCAACGCATCTTGAGCAATTGGTTCACTGAGCACATTTGGAGGAGGTCGCCGACACACATGGTCATGTTCATATAGTGCAAAACACTAAAGCATCCTGACAGTGAAAGAACACCTACTCATGTAACATGTAATCATTGTGAGACATGTTGGAGGCTTTTACAGTCTCTGCAAAGAAGTTATAGCTTTAAAATTAAAGAGTCAGAAAATTCACAAATCCAGTTGACTTCTGTAACGTGATGTATTAACGAGATCAGGTACAAAACATCAGGTAGGATTTGATTTTTAATTTAATGTGTAATTGATTGGATCATGAAAAAGGGTTTTCAATAACGGAATGCAGCAAGAAAGCCACTTTAAAGCCTCCTAAAATACTTAAGGTTCTCATTGGTTTGAATTTTAGCGGCCTTGATGATTTAAGTGGTAGAGAAAGTTATATTTCGATTAAGGGCTATATAAACAAACATCTTTGCCTTTGAATAACACACCCAATGAATTATACACAAAATGCCCTGGAACTTAAATTTTATTATTATTATTTATTCTTAAGTTTTATTTAATCCTTTTCCTTTGAAAAAGCAAATTGTTTTCAAACTAAACTACATCACACCTGTTTCTTTCTCATTTTACCATTGGGATTCACTTCGCAACACACACACACACACACACACAAAAACATCTACATTTGTAAGCTTTCACACCTGACCTTTCACAAAGTTGGGACGGGCCTTTCCAGACCTGCAGGGCTCAGTTCTATACCAGATCATCCACAACACACTGAGAACCTTCGGGATAAACAGTGTGATGCAATTTGACTGAATACGGCTCCGAGTGATTCTCTGTGGCCATCAATGACCTTTGGATGAAAATGTGGACTCCAGGACAAAAGAGAAAGATAGAGAGAAATTTAGAATAATAGTGCTTACTCTGTTGTTTCTGCTCAGAGGTCAGCAGCAGGGAAGTGAAAGAGAGAAAGAGTGAATGAACAATGGTGCGGCTCAAATGATTTGAGGGCATGTCAGTTTTAGTCAGAGCCAAGGGTTTGACCAGAAAAACAAAGGTCATTTTATTGCATGCTAAACACCCATTATACGTTTTATTGAGGGGTAGGTGGTATGATCGAAATCTTATCTTAATTATATCCCTTCTCCTTCAGAATAACAAATAAAAAAATATATTTTGAGATAAACTTTAAAACAAAACAGCCAAACTATGAGATATAAATATTAAATTATCAGAAATAAAATAGTAATTTTGTAGTGAGATACACAATATCACAAATTATGGGAATTAAAAACTATATTGAGTCACAAAGAGATATATTGAGATATATAGACATATAATTACAAAAGTAGTAATATAAAGTAAAAATTTAAGATAAAGATTAACTCAAATTGTGCGATTTTGTCATATTGTCAGAAATATTTAGCTATTTTTAAATATAAAGCTGAAATTTGAGAAATTAACAGTTATGAGAAAAAGTCCTTGTAAGGCCTTTCATTTAGTTATTTGTGTTGTTGTTACTATGTTATACTATGGTATAAACGGCATAGCTGAATTTCTAAGAGTTGCTACTGATATATAATTTGCCTTAGCTCCTCTAAACAATGCACTAATGTGATAAATTGGATGAGCACAGATCTATATCTCAATTGCCCGTCAGTCAAGTTTCCTTAACAACGCAATCCGTGAACGCAATCCAACTGTAGTGGGTTGCATCAGATCTGACAGGTCGATCGCATCTGTTAGTTCTGCTGATCTCGAACTGATGCTGCGTCTCTGTAAACTGCTGCGTCTACAATTGATTTTGTCTGCCATGACGAAGAGAGGAAATACGAACTGGCGTGTCCATGATGACAGGCAGAAAACCTGAATCACAGTAAATAGAGAGAGACTAATTCAAAACTCACTGTTATCCTTGCAGGAGACGAGCAGTGGTGGAAACTCTTCGGCTCTCACTGGTGTTCACGAGGTTAGATGAAGATTCTCACTCAAGATCCTGAGAGGAAAAAAAAAAAAAGAAATAGACAAAAGAGACATAAATATATTTGGATCTGGCTGTGTTGGAGATTTGTAGACTAATAACCGCTGGTTTGTAGGTGACTCGTGTTGGCAGGAAATGTGAACCGGCCGGTGACCCGTGACAGAGGAAGATTCAGAACTCACCACCGCTCCGGAAAAAAAGGGAAAAAAATCCCTCTAACGCTCGTGCTTTAAAAACACTCTCTCATAAACACACACGGCATAACTCTAAACAGAACCAGATGTTTCTGCAAGGGAGCTGAACTCCATCTGTGAGTGGAAAAACGAAAGCAACAGCAACTTTCCATTCATTAACCCGCTTCTGTCAAAAATCATGGCGGCAATTTGTGCTTAATACACAAGACACACTGCAACTATATGCATTTCTATATGCATCTTTCTATTCATGCATTAACCTCATGCGGTTTCTCCGATAGGGGAACATTAAACTTTAATAGAGGGGTCTTGCAGCACAAAAACAGAAAACAGTACTACTCGGGAGACTGTGAATCACGGATTCAATTAACCGACTGTGGAATTCCACACTCCTGCATCTTTTAAAACCCCTGGTGTGGTTGGTGGGGGGGGCGCTCTGGCTGGCTGGATTTCCCGGAACACATTCGTGCAAGGCTATCACATTCTGACCGCAGTTAGCCCCGCAAACTGCTAGTGAGTTATCGCATGTGGTTCAGGCATTTAGCCCTCTCACCCTTCTCTTTCCATCACTCACACCCCCCACGTCCCAGCCGGGGGGTTGATGGGTGAGAGAGGGGGTAACAGTCATTGCTCACAAGCCTGAAACTGGTGTCTGAACTCAACTATTTATTTTACGCTACAGAAGACAGGAGAAACAAAACAAACCATAGCGAAAGTCACTACAGACAGATTGCTTTTCCAGAAACTATCACTGTCATCTGGCTAGCCGTCTAGCAATGCTGGCAAGTAATCAACTAGGATTGGTGCTGTGGCTAACTTTCCTTCTTAATCCTAAAGTCTTTTTTTTTTTTTTTACATGTACATCAGGATTACAGTATGTGGCATAGATTTCATCATCAGCATAGCACGCACACATAGCTTGAGTTTTCTTATCATGTGCAATTAGCAATTCTCTCTTTAGGGTAGTTTGTAATTAAATACTGTAGCTAGCTGTGAAGTTCATTTATCAGACACACTAATGATGAACATGAGGTACTGTATTTGGGAAAAATAAAGACAATATTGTAAGATAAAATCATCCTTATTGAGATAAAAAGGTCATATTGTAAATACAGTTGGAATTATGTGAAATAAAAGTCAATCAATTTAAATTTTTACTAGAAATAATTTGCAATTGAGATATAAAGAAAATTATTTATTTATTATCATTTATTTATTATTTCAATTCACATTTTTGAGAAATATAGTCATCACACATCTTTTTTAAATATACTGTAAAAAAAAAAACGTGATAAAAATATCTGGTGCTAAGACTAATTTCTAACATCTACACTGCAAAAAAAAAAAAATAATAAGAAAATTTTAATCTTTCTACTTTAACAGTACAAGTTTAAAACAAAGGGCTACTTGTTGCTTATTTCAAGTTACTAGTAATTCCTGAGTGAAAATCATTTCTACAGCAATATTTGAGTGTATGTGTGCAGTGCGGTGATATACATGCCAGCTAAATGAACAGGCATTTAGAATCATGCTATTGCATATTTTTTGCATGGCTGGAATAATGTATTGGCTAATTTGTGACGTAAATTACTTGTAGTAATTATAAATGACTTGTTACTTCCCCAGCTTCTGTGAAAGCTGAACTGGATTTATACACACACGCGCACACTCTCAGTACATCCTGTGTTTACGCCTCACACTGCGGAGGGTGAAACCGTAGTTCATTCTTGTTTGGCCCGGTGGATGTCATTGGCTGTGTGAATGAGCAAATCCATCAAACACAGTTCATTTGAAGTGAAGCTAATGTAACTATCCGAGCATGAAGTTACACTGCAATAAAATCAATACGGACCGTGGTTGGAGTGCGTTTCTGTTTGGAAATATGATTCTCGAGGATAAAAAAGATAACAATGTAGAAACTCTATGATGCCGGTACATCCCCTTTTGGCTAAATTACACAGTATGTGTGTGTGCGCTGTTATTTACTGGCAGTCTTACTGAGGTCCCAGCATTCCCTCTCACTGACTAACTCAGGGTCAGTGATCTAATGGTCATGACAGTATCTGAGCTGTGCTGCATCTTGAAAGAATCCAATTCTTATAGTACCATCCAAAATCTATTACGCATTTCTCAAGTGCTCTCTCTTCATTGTGACATAGTTGCACCTGTTATATCTTACACAGAGTGGCCTTAAAGGGAGAGTACAGTCAAAAATAAAAACACCCATCCTCAAGTCACTACAAAAATATATGTTTTTTATCTTTTCTGAAACACACACACACATAAAATCATAAAATAGTCCATACTGGTTTTTAAAAAGATATGAGGGTGAGTATTTTGGGGAAGTAAACTGTTCTTTAAAATAACCTTCATATCTATATTAACCCACTAAATTGTTTGTTTGTAATAAATCTCAGCTGAGTGTCAGCTGTTTATCTTCGACAATGTGATTAGTGTCCTGTAAGTGGGCTGGTCTACACACAAACAGAGCTGCTGTTGTTGTAAATGCACTCAGAGACACATCTGACCAGAATTAGGTTTAGGTTAAAGATTAGATGTAGATTTGCGATCATTTTCCATTTAGGAAACATGCGATTTAGACACAGCATTAAGTTAAGATTAGGTTTTATGATTAATACTACAGATCTGTATAGGTTTATGATTATTGGTTGGATTTAGGGTTGAGAACATTGAGGATTATGGTTTTGTTTGGAGTGAGTCATCTGCTGGCATTACTCAATTCCCACAGAAACATAAAAAAAAAAAAAAAAAAAATCATCCCCATTGAATGATGAACATTTGAGATTTAGGACTTGAGTCAAAAGCCATGGATTTCAATATTTTTTTTAAAGCTGCTAAACGTTATCTTTATAGCTATCTATAGTTCTAAAAATCCTTCTCAATATTAAAGAATAGCAGAATCCACACCACAGCATAACGATACATGCACAGAGACACAATATAGTTGGAATCACTTTCGGAATGACTTTTTTCCAGCCGATGGAATGAAGCCAATCAAAATCAATCCTGCTATATAACGAGCTTGAACATACATGCACACATATAGTATCTTACTGTACCTGCTAGCTTTTAACTGCTACACAAAAACATTTTACCACTCTATGAGCATGTGTCCTACTTACATTTTCAGTCTTCACTTAGCCCACCCCATCTCTCTCTTTCATTTCGCCTCTCTGTTCAGTGATGAATTGTCCCTGGTCTCCAGGAATGGATCTGTTAATAATTCAGACCAGACCATGGCATTGACCATTAGAGCCGGGAGGCAGAACTTTCAGCTGATAGATCACTAATCAGATTAATCGCCGTCTTTCAGTGGGAAATGAAACAGAGTGAGGGACCACGCCGCGCATGGTAATATACTGGACCTTATAGAACACTTCACCAGCAGATGCTTTCAATTACGACAAGCAACCACCTACAGCTTTAGAGAACATTGCCCATGATTGAGTATTCAAGCAGCAATCCTAACATTAGCCCAACACAGTGAAAATACCATCCCGATAGATGTGTGTCGCACAAGATGCACCTGAGTAATAATTTGTAGCATGTATTTTTTTCCAGCTGAGCTCAAGAACACAGGACATTTTTATTAAGGCCATTATATCTAATGTCACCTGAGTTTAAAGGTGCCATAGAATGGAAAACTGAATTGACCTTGGCATGGTTGAATAATAACAGTTCAGTACATGGACATGTGAGTCTCAAACACCATCGTTTCCTACTTCTTATAGAAATCAAGTGTTTGCAAAAGACGACTGAAAAAAGGTCAAATTCAAACACAACACAGATTGTTTCGTCTAGAGGCGTAATAGTTACGCTCACCACATTTGCATATACCCGCCCATGCTCTAGACCAGCCAGACCTGCGCAGATGAGACGAGTCATCTGAAGTCCGAAGACATCATCATCGCTATAAATGTTACGTTCCAGGCTGTGCAGGGGATGTGAGCACTTTTTACTCCCTTCCTATAGAAAAGGACTGTCAACAGGCATGGTGTTGCTGTTCATCTACAAGCGGATACTGCAACAATTCAACGCAACACTGAGAAACAGAGCAGACCTCCTCATTACTATTCATGAACCTTCCAAATAAGGCCACATACCTTCTATTTACATATCAGACAACAATTTAAAATATTCTCTCAATGCATTCTATGGCACCTTTAACATTGATTTGCCTGCAAAATGATTTGATTGTATTCTGGGTTAATTTACAGATGTTACTAGCGGTAGCAGCTAATGACAAAGTCATAAGTTTGGTGGGGTGTTTTGTTTGTGTCCGATTGAGCTGATGCCAGTTAAATTACACAAATTAGAGTTCACCATGGTGTGGAAATATTGATTAGTCACAGTCTGCTCCAAGGCCCGTATATACTCACGCACTGATAATAGATTAGACAAACATCCAGCACTGCTTAGTTCACCCAAGAAATGCAAATTCTGTCACTATTTACTTTATGTCTTATCCAAATCGACAACAAAAATAAACATCGATATGACTCATGGTTAATATTAAGCCTTTTGTAGGATTAAAATTAGTCTATATATATATTCTGCAATATTTTTATCCTTTAAATATTTGGTGAATTTAAAATATAATAAATTAATATTATTATCCAATAAGTAAAATGTTTTATTTTGCAGTATGCCGGTTTGCAGCAACAAAACAGGGAGTAAATAATGACAGGAATGTATTTAAATTATAGATTGAACAGTTCTGAAGCAATAAAGTTCATCCAACTCTATAACTTTGCTCGAGTTGTGTCCTCTCTTTCTCTCTCTCTGTCTGTTTCTCTCTCTCAGAGCGTCGTGTTCTCTCTCTTGACTGGCTGTGATGTTTTTGTTCTTTTTTTCTACAATGAAAAGTCTGATCTGGTCTGGCTGACGGCAACATTCACTGACTATTCTTATATAATTTATCACAGAGAAACAGAACGAGGGTGAGAGAGTGAGTTTGTCCCTACCTCTAAGAGATTTAAATGCTGTATTCACAACACACTAGAAAAAAAACCTGCATCAGGCCACTGATCCTAAAGACACTGAACTCAACACCACCAGATTGAGCAAGAACAAAAACTAAAATGTACAACACAAATATATCCAGGACCCAATCCAAATATCACAGCAGGGGTAAAAATGGTGTAGTTCAAGCTTTTAAAACACACAAAGTGTCAGAAATCACAAAAGACGTCATTTCAGATTGTTTGTTCAGCTAATAAAACCCGACATTTGGAATTTTCCCTTTGCAGTCACATTAACCCCACTGTACCTGTTGTATTGTTAACCAAGCGTTAACTGTTACCCCACGCTCTGTCAACCTCAGCGCTATTAAACATGAACTCTCGCCCGGTCTCAGTCAGAGGATTTCTGTCTCTCATTATCCACTCAGTCCTTATCAGAATATAAATAAAGAACCCGAGCTCTAAAAATGGAGTTTAGAGATACTGAGAAGCCTCTGTTCTTGAAATCAATGATTGCTTTCTAACAAATCGTGACTGGAAAACAAATTAAAGCTGAAACAAAAAAATTCTAGATATGATGGAATGATAGTATCTGATCTTACCTGTTAGAAAATAAATATATTTTAGCATCTAATCAAATACATGCTCATTCAAATGTTTGGAGTTGGTAAGATTTTTGAACTGTTTTTAAAAATATGTCTAAAGCTCATTCAGTTTGCCTTCATTTGATCAAAATTTAGTATAAACCTTGTATTATGAAATATTATTACAATTTATAATATCAATACTCCAGTCTTCAGTGTCATATGCATATTAGATTCTCAAGAAACATTTCTTATTACTATCAATATCGAAAACAATCATGCTGCCTGATATTTTTGTTGGAAACCATAATATTTTTTCATATGAACTTGGTTTTGTTATGCATTGATGGCCAACATTTGCATCCAGAAGCAAAACCAGCTGAGAACTGCTGATCTCAACAATACAAAGTCAAATAATTGATAAATGATGTTGTTGATGTGAACAGATCCTTTGTTTATGTGCATGTGTGTGTGTGAAAGAGAGAAAGAGAGAGAGGGATGAAGGGGGTATAAAGCTCATACAGGGTCAGTTCTTCCTCCTCCTGATACCGTGGGAACGGATAGACGGGTAAAAGACACAAACAGACCACTGTATCTCTTGCTTCTCTCACTGCTCTGTTCCAAAACCTAGCTGACTAAAGAGGGAGCATTTTGTAGTGCATGTGTGTTTACATTTATTAGCGTTAGCTTAGCAATATGTTATTTGGGATCAGTAATATATTTAGTGGTTTTTAAAGATGTTTCTTATGCTCATGAAGGCTGCATTTATTAGATTACAAATCTAGAAAAAACTATATTAATAGTATCGTGAAATATTATTAAAATTTTTAAAATTACTGTTTTCTGTGTGAATATATCTTTTAAAATGCAATTTATTCCTTTGATACAAAGTTAAACAAAAAGAGTCATGGCATAAATTTACATTTTAGAAATGTTTTATATTTGGTAAAAAACTATGTTTTCTTTACTTGTTTTTCAAAGAATCCTGAGGAGAAAGAAAAAAATAAAAATAATTCACAGGCTGCACAACTGTTTCCAACATTGACACTCTAGTAATAAATCAGCATATTAGAATGATTTCTGAAAGAATTATGTGACACTGAAAATATTTTAAATTGAAATAATATTTCACAATATTACAGTTTTTTTCTGGATTTTTAATCTAATAAATACAGCCTTGATGAGCATAAGAAACATCTTTAAAAACCAAATATCTTACTGACCCCAAATTTTTGAACAGTAGTGTATATACTATAAGCAACCATCTGTTAGAACAGTAAAATACTCAATTCACTGCAACCTGAAAAGCATCACAACGCTGACACAAACACAGCTTTGACTTCCAGTACGCAACAGAAAACTTCCTTTCACCAGAGTCAAGGCTGCCTCAGTTTCCTTCCTTGCTGCACCCGCTATCCCCTCTGTCTCCCACCACCTTTCACTCTTTTCTTCTCTTCTTTCCCTCTTTGTCTTGCCACTTTTGCTCAGAGTGACCCTGACATGTCCTTCCCCCAGTGTCCACAAGACTCCTGCTGTTTCACTCCTGTCAGGTGACAAGTGGCCTTTTAGCTGCGTCTCGGACCTCCTATCTCACCCTCTCTTGGTTTCCTCGGCTGCAGGCTTTCTAATATTGTATAATTACTTCAAAGTATACAATACCTACTTCATGGAAAGCAGGTCTTTTGAAACACAATTATGTAGACATGCTACAACATTCACAACGCAATGCAAAACTACAATCCAGATGTCAAAATCATGAGAACTTTCACATATGACCACCCATATTTACATTCTAATGCTTACTCACTCAGTATTCACTATTCAATTAATTTCAAGGAAAGAACCAGTATTAAAAATCTAGCTGACGCCAATAACAGGAAAAATTATAAATGTCCAACATTGAAATGTTATTAAAAAAAAAAAAAAAAAAAAAAAAGATTTTAAATGGTGCAAGCATTATATATTATAATATATAACATAAATATGTATTTTAAAAAATTACTTTGACACTACTATTAATAGTAATAAACTATTAATATTTTAAAATATTTATATTTATATAAGTATGCATCTTCATTCATTCTGATTTGCAAAGAAATTAGCTAATTAGCCAATCAAAGATAGGGTGAAAAATTATCATATAAAACTAAATTATGACTGTTTTGGACAAAGCAATCTTGAGCTATTAGACTTCAGGTAACATAAATAAATGCTACTTAAGTGTATAACCTTCCCTTTAAACTCTCATTTTATGTTTTCAAGAGAAAGCAATGAACATTATCATTGACCCAACAAAATCATTGTTCCCTAAAGCTCTCCACATTTGCTACTAGAAGCTGAGACTGCACTATGTTCAATAAAGCCCCAACAAGCATTATATAGCAATAAGCTAAGAAAAGTAGTTGGTAATTCAGAGGCAGCGGCCACAAAATGTAACAATTTCAGTCTAATATAAAAGGCACCGTCAGAGCACCCCTGGGCCAGTGCCCAGCACTACAGCCAGGCTTGAAAGCAATATAATGGCATCTTTGGACATTAATCACCTTGAAAGCCACAAGCAGCATAAAAATGGACAATCTGGCAACCCACTGCATGTCTTTATTAAATACCACATCACTCAGGGCCTAAAAAACCCCTGTCCTGGCAACGAGGGCAGAAACTGGGAGAAACAGAATAAGATCCAAACGGGAGGGAAGGTGAAAAAGAACAATTGAAAAGGGTGAATGATGGAATAAGAGATGGAGAGATGATGAATGTTTAAACTAGACTATATTTTATGGACATAGCGGAGGGTGATGCATGCGGCTGTCAGTGTGACAGCTAAATCGAACTATGACATGTCATCATCACTATTCAAGAGAGGCTGGGAAAAATGTACCTATTTAAAGTTTCCTTGACATTTAAAGTAAAAAAATAAAAAATAAAAAATATTATAGCGACGTCAACTCGAGTATGGCACAGTACTCTATTGGAAATGCTAGTGATGTCACACACGACCTGTAAGAAAGCAAGTGTTTCTACTGTGAAAAGCAGCACTCAATGAAAAACATGGGCTTTCATGTAGCAGGAAGTGACAACGTAAATCTATTACTCAAAACTCTGGAGTGTCCAGATGACCCCAAAATGGTTCGGTGCAAGTTTGAAAGGGAACAAATTATGGAAAACAGTACAGTAGACACTCTCTAATGCGAACAACACAAAAGTACCTCCCAAATCCACACAGACCACTTATGGAAACCAGGGCTGTGACTGAAATGGTCACTAATATGACAAAAATGGACAAATCTGGGAAAAAGAGGAGAAAGATTTATGTCCGTCCATTTGTGGTTTCGTCTGATGTCGTCTAATCAGAATGCAAGACACTGTTTTATCTTATGTCTGATTACAAATGATTCTTATGAGCTGGTTCTTTTTAATTAGTCAGTCATTAACCCATTAACCTCCACTCTGTGGCCAATTCTGAAGATTTCATTGGTCGCATCACAGTGCTGTCTGCCTTCACAAAACTGAAACAATAACCTCAGACCCTAAGTTTAACCATAGTTTAGCATTAGTGGCACATCCTGATAGCATTAATGGTTGTCCTGGTTGATTGGATTCACCCTTGATATTTATGAGCTCTGAGCCAAAACCATGAAGTGGAAACATTTTTTGACACTAACTAAATGACTGAGTTGAAATCAGCTTCTGGGTGGTGATTGTGCTTAACTGGATGTAAAAATCATGCGCATTAAACAGCTTCACACTTGCCTGTGAGTTAGAGGTTTGAAACAGACTCACTGTGTCAGTAAATCGTCCAAATTGACTCCCTCACTGTCATTTTTCAGTTGTCCAACTTGAAAATGAATCGGGAAACATTATTGCAATGTATAAGCTTACTTAAGGTTTGCGAGACCATTGTTTATAGGACAATGTGTTATTTAATTTATTATTTGTTGTATAAATTGATAAGAGTTTTCTTGAAAGAAAATCTAATATTTGACAAAAAAGATACTTTTTTTTTTTTTTTTTTTACAAAAACTATATAATAAAACTATATAATGAATATATAAATACATATTACAGTATACTGTGTAGCCCGACTGACTAAAGCTGACTGTACACATCTGGCTTTGATCAGTGACGATATGAAATCAAAAAACACACAGCAGTGGAACTCACAGAGGGACGAACAGAGAACCAGTGATATTTAAATTTCCACTCACTCATCTTCAAAATGATGAATTCAATTGTTGTTTTTTTTGCAGAACAGAAAGGTCCCAAAGCTAAGGCCCAACAGCAACAAAGAGAAGTGAGATGATGTGAATTGGGATTTGTTGCGAAATCATCAGACGAAGTTCTGTTTTAGCCTCTGAGAAAAAAATAACTGAGGAGTATTTCTGCCGAGAGAGAATCTAAAATCTTAAACCCTTATCCTAGTGTGTCAGAGAAACATGTTTAAGCCATTCCACACAAAGAGCAATGGCTCCTTTCCCATCCTATTTGTGCCGTCTGCAACATTCATACAGGTAATCCTGGATTAGGAACCCATCATTGGACACCTTTAAACAAGGACAGGCACGTCTGCATTTCCTGTTCTGTCTCTGGTTTCCATTTCTGTGAATACGGATAAACAACTCTGAAAGAGTTAATCTGGAACACATCTTCTGAACATCCAAACTTCAAACCATTACATACTGCTGGACGGAGTCTTGCAACATGACACGAAAATGTCTAGTAGTAATGTTCAGCCAACATATAAAAAAAGCTGTAGGAGCTCTCTTTAAAAGAAGAGAAGAACGCTGCATGCTGCTTGGCTGCCAAATATGAATGATCTGATTGCAAACTTTCCCACTTTTGTGGGAAATCAGGTTAATCTTCAATGGATTTGTGAGAATACAAAAGAACAACCTCGTATCGTTCTCTTTCACTCTCTAAACATTTGAACTCAAGGCTTTAGATTCAGAATCCACTGCTTTTCTCTGCCTATGGTCTGGAGGCTTTTATCCGTTTCTGAAATTGATGAAAGCAGAAAAATATACTGAGACACCAAAACATATCTGAACACTTACAGTAGATCACATTTCTTTAGTATAAAATGGTCAACTCAAGAGGATGTTTTTTTCTCAATAGAGCTCTTCTTTTGAATGGACTTGTCTTTTCCAACTCGTTTTTGAAATTACTGGCCTGAATGTGTATATATATATTGTATTATCAGTGCATATATTTATGTATTTATTGTATCTTTAATATACTGTACACATTTCTGGTTTGGGTCTTACAAATGGGGCTGCGAGGATACATAAGTCCCAAAAAAGTTACTGAACTAAGTACAATGATGTTCATATACTAAATGTGATATAAGTGTCCATTTTTGGGGCACTGTTCTAGGACAAAAAGATCCCGCTGTACTGGGTCTAGAATAGATGTGGGTTATATTAGCTGCTTTGCTCTGCAGAATGTGGTGCTTATTGACCAGCTAGAGAGCTTCTGAGGGATTTCACCAACCTGCTGCTGGATTTTAGATTAGCTCAGGTATTTTTCACCCTCTTTGACGACAGCTGAGTAGATTTACAACAAAAATCTTTCACTGAAAACAGCTGCTTAAAAGAAAAAAAATGGCTGTAGTTCATAAAGGATATTCCAGGATTAGCTATCTCTCCATCCACGCACAGACTTCAGCAAAGCGACCTTTCACCTAGAAAACAAATAATTCCCACACAAGGACCCGACGGCTTCTCAAATTCTTTTTCTAAATCAAATCAACTTTAAATTGAGCACTTGGCAGCAAAGGAGCATTGTTGAAATATGGGTCAGAGAGCTTTAGGAACGTTGGATCATTGGATAGAAAAAGCACAGCTCGGTCAGCTTCTCACAGCTTTGCCGTTTTCTTCGATTGCGAAACATGCGTGATGGTAGTCATCCAATAAATTCCAAAATGAGAAAGCAATGAGCAAATGCCACCAAAAATCCATTAAAGCAGATCAATATAGAGAGAAAGAGAGAAGGAGAGGGAGCGATTCAGCTCCTTTCGTGTAACACTAATGCAATTCAATTTTCCCTCAAAAGAAACAATCATTTCTGACCGTCGTCTTGGTCTTTACAGGCCGTAATCTCTTCATTAGGGCGGTTATGACTGGGCTCTTCAAACAAACAACTGTCATTCAGAGAAATAGGAGTCCGATTACATCCAAAGCATCACGGTAGGGCCTGTGAGGGGCTCTTTTATGAGGTGGGCTGTGTAAACACGAACTGAATGAATGGAGGCACTCACTGGCTGCTGGGTCTGAGTGAGCGATGCTCGAGATTAAAAGTTTTGCTTCTCTCCATCTGCAGCATCTGAAGAAAAACACATTTTTGTGCCAGCGGATTTGTACACAGACACACACGCAGGCCTATGAAAGCAGCTTGATGGAGCTAAATTAGTTGAGATGTGCTATGCTTACACACACGATTCTGACACCCTTGCTTAATCTTTTAAATCCAGCCCTGGAACAGAACGTCCTGAAATTTCAGTAAATGGAGAGATTTGATCGCATTTGTGAAAAGATTATATTTAGAGATACATTTCTTTTCAATTACATTTAGGAAATGTTGCCTGTTTTTGGAACTTTCAGTTAGCTGGGCTTGGTATATATTGGTAGAGTAATAGCGGCCAGGCAGGTTGATGATCAATAGAAAAGCAAACAACACTCCAAACACATCACAACTTCCTTTTCTATTAATATGATATAATGGTTAGTCCCTAAATCAAGAACTTTCTCAACCTGGCAAGTTTCTCTCCAGTTTGCTAAACACTTAACTAACATAAAAAGAAACCAAACAGTTAGCGATTACTTTAAATGCAAGTCAAACAATCTTTTCCAGTTTAGCAGACTCAGAACAATGGCATATTATACAGTTTTATTTTCACACACTGCATTCCGGTTCTGGTTCAGAGTCTTATTCTGACATAAATGAAGCTTACAACTATAAATAATCTAGTAGGATGCCCCTTAACGAATAGCCTGAATCATGTATATTAGGGTTGGGCGATGTCCCCTTATTTGACCATCGACGATGTTTACAATGAATCATCGTGACGGACGATGAAATCGGGGGGGACGAAATAAAAAAAAAATAAAAAAATCGAAAACAAAAACGAATTCATTAAATTAAAATAAACTTCTCGTTAAAAGCGCGTCTATGAGGAGATGGAGAATCAG
>JAUCMS010000028.1:12795381-12813745 GCA_032357445.1 Enteromius radiatus | reverse complement strand
TTTACCGCTGATTACAGAACCGCTTTTACCGACAAAACGCGCAAACATATCGGCCGATCGCTATCGGTGCATCCCTATTTTTAACACAAGTTTTATTTGGTATTTGTGGTTGCATTGTATATATACTTAAAAAATATTATATAAATCGCCATTACTCAAATGTTAACCTAAAAGTTAAATGTTAAAGCTTTAGTTCCATTGCATTAAATAAAATTATGCAAAGCGCAATACTGTTGCAACACTATTTCATTGAGAGCATTCTTTGTGACATCACCAAACTGTCTACAGACTAAGTTCTGCTCTCGTCACCTCTTTTCCCAACCGGTTGTTCTCAAAGTAGACGATTACCTCCGGCGAGACCCCCCTCTCTGTTTCAAGTCTGTCTCTCCTTCTGTTTCTCTCTCTGTTACCTGCAGCCTCTCTCTGGGTCCATCATCACACTGTCTCCATGGCAACGGCTGCCAGGGCTGAACGGGCAGTTTTATGCGAGTCCAAACACAAGCGGGTACATGTGAGGGTATGGCTGGACACATGCAGAGCACAAAGACACTAAAGAGCTCTCCATAACAGAGATAGCCCCGTCTCCTCGCTCCCCTTTTCCTCTCTGCTTCCTCTCTGAACACTGCCAAAAGCGCAGAGATGGAGAGAGAACGAGCGAGAATGAAAGAGAGAGGGAGTCAAAGACAGAGCTGTCTCTGTGAGACTGAATGGGGTTGTAGGAGAGACTTCATGCTGCATATACCGCAGAATCAGAATGTTAATGCGGCCAGACGCTGAGGAGAGAACATCCTCTCTGTCTAAATGTCATCTCCTGTAACAAGGTAACATGGGTAAGCGCTGTGGATTCGGCCAGGTGATGGATACAGGCTTTTATTTATTTCCTTCTTCCCCCTTGCTAGCTTTCACGCAATTATTCCTTCTTGCCCTCTTCAATCTCTCCATCCACCTTTCCATCTCTGCCAGCACCCTCCCTCTCTTTCTCTCTCTCTCTCCCTCCGCTCCCCTCTGTGTGATCTATGGCTTCATTTCCAGCAGGTCTTTCTGCCAGAATAAGATTACAATCTGTGCAATTGAGCAGAAACTCGATGGATTTGGTCCAAAAAAAAAAAAAGAAGAAGAAGAAAAGGAGCGGACAAGAAAATGTCTCCCTTTTTCTGATTTCAGGAATTGCTGTTCAAAACCTGAAATCAACACAAGCCAAGAAAATATTTGCATTCATAAACCAAGAAAACATATATGCATATATAAATAAATACACACACACACACACACACACCAGGTGCATCTCAAATTAGAATGTCATGGAAAATTGTGTGAAACTTGTGTATTCAATGAATTCAATGCACTCAGACTGAAGTAGTTTTAGCCTTTGGTTCTTTTAATTGTGTGGATTTAGGCTCACATTTAACAAAAACCCACCAATTCAAATGTCTCAACAAATTAGAATATGGTGACATGCCAAGCAGCTAATCAAAACACCTGAACCTAGGGTCAAGCCATCAAGAGTGGCTCTAAATTTGGCCACAATTGTCATATTCTTCTTGTTAAGCTACTCCTGAACCACAGACAATGTCAGAGGCATCTTACCCGGGCTAAGGAGAAGAAGAACTGGACTGCTGCCCAGTGGTTCAAAGTCCTGTTTTCAGATGAGAGCAAGTTTTGTATTTTATTTGGAAACCAAGGTCCTTGAGTCTGGAGGAAGTTTGGAGAAGCTCATAGCCCAAGTTGCATGAAGTCCAGTGTTAAGTTTACACAGTCTGTGACGATTTGGGGTGCAATGTCATCTGCTGGTGTTGTTCTATAGTGTTTTTTTAAAAAAACAACGTCACTGTACCCGTTTACCAAGACATTTAGGAGCACTTCACGCTTCCTTCTGCTGACCAGCTTTTAAAAGATGCTGATGAGCTGAAGGCCACTATCAAAGAAACCTGGGCTTCCACACCACCTCTGATCAACTCCATGCCATGCTGAATTGAGGCAGTAATTAAATCAAAAGGTTCTGTGGTATGAACCATAAAGCAAAAATCTCACACATTTTTACCACACCACGTACCGCCATACCACCCAGCCCTAGACGCATTCAGATGAGACAGGATGATAACGTAAGAGACAGGTATGTAGATGTTAAAAAGGTAGCAAATATGCAGACAGACAGGCGGAGATATGGAAAACGGTGACACTGCTATACGGAGCAGGCGTGTGTGTGTGTGTGGAGGAGTTGGGGGCGTACGAGCACTCTGGCCTTTCAAATGGCTCGTTATCGTTCTTTGCAAAAGGGCAGAGACACAGATAAATGCAATATCATTAACGCAGAACACACACATAACACGTGCTACCTTTAGCGGTTACCACGGATACAGCTGTTCTGTCTGCATCTTGGCCCGATTACAAAAGCTCAGATCCTCACAAACCCTGGATATTTTCTAATCATTCGAAAACAGCCTGTGCTTAAAAGGTTTTAAATTAAAAGGAGACCATGTCAATATGTTCGATTTTGACCGCAAAGACTTTAAACCACTTAAAGCCCACAAAATTTGCATTCTGTCCATGTTAAGTCACCCGTCTAAACCACCACAAAAGAGGGACACAGGTAAAGAAGTCTGCTTGTCCTCTCAGATGTGCTGGGTTACAGCAAAACCCACAGGTCCTTTAATGCAAGCTAACAGCCAGCGGATAGGTATGTACAGAATGACTGCAGGACTCTGTCACACCAATTACATCCAGGCAGACATTTCTTACCTCCCTCAAGCAAAGGCCTGCAGCTGTGCACAACACAGCCCTGAGAAAAGACATTCACAGTCCACAAAAAAAAAAAAAAAAGATATATAGGGAAGTTCAGAGAAAGAGAAACTTTCTCTTTTTTAGCCAAGTGTGTGTGCGCGTACACCAGTGTGGAGAAAGTTACTTACTATATTTAAGTTATTCTAAAAAAAAAAGTTGAAGTACAAGATGATTTATTTTTCAGATCTAAGAAAATCACATACTTATATTAGACTACATACAAATCAATGCCCTCTACATGTCAGTATTTAATTGTTAATGGTGCTGTCAACAAAAATATGTTTACATACATACACATTTTTTCTTAAATATATACAAATTTATACATTCATTTATTTGATCAAAAAACAGTTAAAACCGTAATAATATAAAATATTACAACAAATGTAAGTTATATATTTTAAAATGTCATTTATTCCTGCATTGGCAAAGCTGAATATTCAGCAGCCATTTCGTACTCTTTAGTATCCTTTAGAAATCATGATAATATGCTGATTTGATGCCAATTCTGGCTTCTCTAATGAATAATCAAAAGTTCAAAACACTTAAAATACAGTTATAGTTTTCCTTGCTGAGTACAAGTATTCATTTCTATTCTGACCCCAGAGTTTTCAATGATAGTCTATATTGCATACCAAATTATTTAATATATGTATTAAATATTTATTAGACGTATTATAAAGTTTACAGTAGAAAAGGATATTTTCACTTGGAAAAAATGCTGACATGACTTCTAAATCATACTTTAAATAGCTTGTTTCTGGAACGGCTACACCATTTTGAAATGCCTGACTACCGACAAATGTAGTTAAGTAGTGTCGCTACTTCCAGTTAACCCAGCACTAGTCTCGAGTAGTCCGAATTTTCACTACTACATTAAATCTGCCCACTTTGCTGCTTATTCTGGACAGAAATCGGCTATTTAGCCAGAAAGAGACTGTCTGAATGACACGCTAAGAGACCATTCACAGTTCATTATGGCTGTATATGTTGTTAAAGGGCAGGTAAACCTGAAATCCATGACATTAGTGTAACAGACTGAAAAACTTTCTCAAATAATGTCAGCATTTAAACAGCTACACAGAAAACACAGTAAAAATTTCAGAGAATATTTTTGTGTGCCATCCAAAGTAATAAACAAACATTACTTTACATTTTTATTAAATATCCAGTTCTGCTAGTGGATATTGAGTTAATATGCTACTTAGCACCTAAAATTTTATAAAAAGTCATTCGAATTTGTGAATTTTTTTCCTGCATTAGACAAATATGACCGTGACAGAGAAAACTTTAGACTCCAGATTGCATGACACCACGAGCTAATGATCATCTCTAGACATCTCAAAGACACACAGGTATGCAGAACAAACAACAATCTGAAGACCCACTGAGATTAAACCAAGCTCAGTGATAAACGGCAACAAATCTCACAAACTATGATCCATAACTCTGATCATCTGAGATTATGTGGTGAGGAATGAGAACAGTAATCAGAGATCAGAGGCTTCTGCCAGCATCTGGGAATGTTTGCTATCGTTTACTGCTTGTGTAACATAAGGAGAAAAATAAAGATTTTCCTCTCTGTGATGACGAGCTATGACTTGTTTGAAATCACCAGCGTCTTGTGTCAATAAGACAACAACTTGCAGAATGTCTATGGTGTTATTTATGTATTTATTTAAATGTATGTTTAATGCCATATCAGCAACAATAGCTATATTCATGGCAGTATCATTTCAATGCATTATTTACAATAAAACAAGATATCCTTAAGAAGCAATTACTGTACAAAAACACACAATTAACAACAACAACAAGGAATCTTTCAATTTAATAAATTCTTCTTAGAGACACCTTTTTAAAAATTTATTTTCTGAGTTAAAACGTCTAATATCAATAAAAATTGGCCTAGCAATTTTTACCAATAGCCTAGCAGTCAATGTGTCGACATATAAAGCCATTGCGTTGAAGACGTCCCGAGTTCGAATCCCGGCTTCACTTCCTGTTTACTCTGCACTAAAATATACTAATAGAAAGCAAAATGCCAAAAACAAATCACAACTGAATCACCCGCAAAACTGAATGCGATATTTCATAGCTCGTCAGTGATCTACGGCTCTGTGTATTAACCCCCGCTCCATTTGAAAACAGGTGATGGACATTTACCACTTATCAAAAAAAATGGCTTTACTGATGACATGCGCATGAATATATTGATTAAAATATCTAGAAATATTTATATATTTCATTAAAGAATAAGCATGCTTGTCTTTACAAAAATAGTATTTGCAACAAGTTGTTATAATTTAAATGCATGAACCTTTTTTACTGCAACATGCTAGTATAACAATTCCAGGTACACCTGTTAGTAGATACGATTGTCGACCTCAAACGCTGACAGTGCGAATGAACCAACGAAATGACAAATTATCATTTCACATCTGCATCTTCTCTGGAGAGCGTACAGATGACTACTTACTCCAACTGGGGCCCGAAAATCTCATTACAGGAGGAGCTGCGGTGTACTTTGGAAATCCTTCAGACATCTGTTGAAACATCCCGCGGACCTTTGCATGTGTGCTTCAGCACATCTTCATCTTAGCGGCCTTCTTCAGAGTAAAAGCGTGGTGATGAAAAGCACAAAAATGAAACACCTCCACAAAAAAACATCTTCACAGCTGTTTGAGCGAATCGCTGAAGTGCGTGGTTGATGGGAGATAATTAGTATTTACTGTGAATAAGTGAGGATTGCCATTAGCAGGTCTTTGTCTACGAGACCTTGTCAGTGAATGCCGCGAGCTCCAGCGTGTGCCGTGTGGAAAAGCGTAATCGGCGATACGGCATACCCGACAACACGATGGCGGAGAGAACGGAGAGTGACTTGCTCTTCTCTCAGATGACAAGACTGATTTAAATATCAAAACAGAATGTAAAATGGTAATTAAAACCCAATTACTCCGTACGCGGTTGAAAAGTCAATTAGAGACTTCAGAGGCTCGGAGAAGACAGATGCCAAGGTGAGGAACGAGGGGAGATGGTGCTGGGCCCTCTGGCAAACCTGACAAGTAAGAACACACCTGGGAAAGCTACAGAACCACCTAAAGATCATCTACAGCAAGACTTCATGTGCCATCCTAACACTTTCTCGAGCCGCCCGGATCTGGGATGGGAAAAAAAAAAAAAAGAGGCTGTCAACTTCATCATGACCCATGTATAAATGATGAGCAATTTGCATTAAGAGACATTCAATTAAGACCAAAGAGAGAGAAAAGGAGGTGCAGAGAGACAGAGGGAGTTTGTAACAGAGCGAGAGAGAGAATTACAAAGCTTGGAAGTTAAGTGGGCTCCATCCAGCATTCCAGCGATGCCCCTTCTCATTGATCCTTCATTAGTTATTTATGTGGCGGTAATGAGGGCTGAATATGAGTGGAGAGAGCGTGTGGGTGGTGTAGCCAGACCAGGTTTTTGATCACTTGTATTTAGTTCCAGAAGAGATGGCTGGTGTTAAACAGAGCTAGAACAGCACTGACAGCCCCTCGCTCGGGTTTGGACTAGCTTAACTAACATGAAGCAAAAGTGGGTTTAGCAGTTCAGCCTGTTAAAATGCACAGGGAGATGTGAGGAAGTTCAGACTTGGTTCCCACTGGAATGCCCAAGTGTTTGAACAGTATTTAACCTTGCATGCTAAATATTCAGCAGCTCATATGAAAATTCATTGTTTTTAAAAGTGATAGGTGATTAATATTAATCTTAAACATAGCTTATTCCCATCTCAAATTCCCTTCTACACATTTCTTTTTTTTTTTGAGCATCAAGATAAAAAAATGTTGGCAAAATTTGACCAATCAGAGAGGTCCATTGTCAACAGTGTAATGACTTCCTGTATGGAGCACAGATAATACTTTACAATTAAGTAACAAAGCAACAAAACTGTTGGTTATGGGGAGATTTTGAATGACCAACTGAAAATGATGCAAATTCTGCATCATAAAATCTGTCACAAAATCCCATATCATATTATATATTCCATTTTAAATTACTGAACAATCATCAATGTGCTCACATTTTTACAGTTTTAATATCCAATTCCCATCTTACTCTGATGCTGGGCGAAAAAAAAATGAGATCAGGACATCTTCAGAGCTGTATTGGCCACATGTACTCTGTTGGCTAACCTTTGTTCCAGGGCTTAGACTTAAGAGATTGTTTTAAAAGCTTTTGGAGGTGACTATGTCAAGTTGAAGTGCCATATTCACGCTATGCCTTGGTAATTTCATTTCCATGTCAGGCTCCGGCCATTAAAAACATTAAAGCCAAAAATAGCTCTACCAAGAAAGTCCAGTCATCACTGTGATTTTTGAGAAAACTCCAGGGACAAAAAGAAAACACACAATCACACGCTAGCTTTTGTTTACCCTCTGCATTTTTCCCAAGATCTAAAGCGCTCTAGGGTTGTGGGAACACACGTGCAGTTTCCTTAAGTAGCCCAAAAAGCTGCCAGTTTACTGACGCCTGAAGCACAATGATATTAGCAGCCCTTTACACAGCAAGGAGAGGAAAGCTGTAGGAGACAGAACAGATTTAGACGTTTACACCTGAATATCCCCCTCACCCCCTCTGAGAAAGAGCTTCTGACGCTGCTGAAGCTTGGCCCAAACAACCTAGCATGTTCTGAACATAATATTGCTGAGAATATTGGCATTGTTTTTGATTATTGGCTCACAATAGGATTGCGCTGATCCCTCTGAATCACTCGAGTCATGGACGGATTCTGGCCAGTCTCAATTAATATATAAATGCTAATGCATTTTAAGTAGTCAACATTAGCAATTACCACTGAGACTAAATAGATTGTACGTTTTTTATAGTCTATTTTCAACATGCTTTTAGCTTTTTTCCCTTTTATTTGTGTTCTCATAACGTGAAAAACAACCACTTCGGTTTGATCACCTGATTTATTGAACAATATCTGATGAATTATTCTACTGGTTCAAACCAGGAATATCTTATTTCTCTCCCCAAATCCTCAGTCACATCTATCTTCTGGGCTATTTTATACAGAAGTGCTTTAAAACTTTATTTCCCCCTCTTTTCTTCACTTCTGATTCCTATTAGCATCCTTTACTGTGGCAATGTTTCTAAAGTAGGAGAACAACAGAAAGCTTTTTGAATTATCTGTCAGTATCTGCTTCCCATTTTTCTCGGGTAAGACTGATTGTATCTTTATCCGACCACACTGGAGATGCATAGGAATGCCAGCCGAAGAATATTTAGATAGTACCCGATACGAAATGC
This sequence comes from Enteromius radiatus, assembly GCA_032357445.1. Classification (NCBI taxonomy): domain Eukaryota; kingdom Metazoa; phylum Chordata; class Actinopteri; order Cypriniformes; family Cyprinidae; genus Enteromius; species Enteromius radiatus. The sequence goes on along the minus strand of JAUCMS010000028.1, from coordinate 12,805,669 downwards.
ATATCAATGCCAGGTAGAGTGAGGAGTGAGAGCGATGTAGACTTATCGAACCTAGCATGCTGATTGGCTTCAGAGTCACCAGAAGACACACTTGCACGGTCTTTCTCTGTACACACAGAACAAACGCAACACAACCATGACCTCCTCTGGCATTTCCAGCTCCTCTGAGAGTTTGTGTGTGTTTGAGGAAAATAAAAGCCTACAGGTCAAACTGCTGTCTGACAAAATCATAAACTCAGCAGCCGAGTTCCCTTAAAGCACTGCCTTTAAAACACCATAAACCCTGTCATTAAACTGCCATTGAAATAGTGCCAAGCAAAGTTCATCGTATAGTGTTTCGGTTTCATAAAGTCCGGTTTCGCTCAACACACAAAAATAGTGCTTCCAATTATGACATATATTCAGATTTCTGTCATAGAGCTGCTAATTTTTTTTTATTACTTTTAAATGACAAATGGGCAGTTAAAATTCCACATGTGCAGTAAAGATACGGTTTAAAATGTTCTAAAGATTGTATTTAACATCGTTATTACATTATTAGCAATCAAGACATCACAGTATAAAATTCAATATACTACAATATTAAATTTAATATGCAGAATCAGGCAACACACAATGAAATAAATTGAAAAGCTCTAATAAAAACTGATAACCAATATGGTACTAATACTGTATATGCACTCCCACATGGACATTATAATAAAGATGTCATTAATTACTACCAAAAAAAAAAGATTTTTCTTTTCTGCATCAGTCTTTGACTTTGTTAATGGTCCGTGTGACATCAGTGGTTCAACTTTAACTTTATATAGATACAAGAATATTTTTGTGCCCAAAGAAAACTTATTCAACAATTTCTTTTTCTGTGCCAGTCTTTGACGCACATTTGCAAAAGTATGCTTGTTGCATAAAAGCACAATGTAAACCTGACATTACAGTTATGCTGTGAAACCGTTCTAATGCTATGCTGTCATCTGTGATGGCAAGTCTGTCTCACCCCTTTGTTCATTCCTATTTCTCTCTGACGGACGTGTACGTGGCTTGCTCACCACTAAATGGAAGTAATTGATTACCGTGCTCTATCTGTCTGCCGGCTGCTCCTCAGAGTCAAGGGCAGATCGACAGTAGACACAGAGCTGGGGGAAGAAGTGAGGAGAGAAGCGGCCGCCTGCACACGTGGCCCTGCAGGAAACACAATGTGCTCCGTGCCCAGAGCAGGAGCCTCAGGGCAGGTGAGATCACCACTGCTCTTTCACACAGACTCCAGTATTGTGCAATCGCCGCCGCAGGCAATTTTTTCCCCATTACCGTACAGCAAAAATGCTTTACATCAACAACTCTGCAGCGTCTCAGGTCCGCACTGTACATCTACTCAAACGGATCTGAGGCCAACAACAGCAGACTACTTAGTGGCTATAAAACGCTGACCGAAACCTTTTGCTAAGGCTTTTGAATTTTTCAGAAGTTTGTGGTACCAAAATACTGAGGTTATTTCTGTCGCCTGCTCGCTATGCAACTCTTAAAGACTAAGCCGTACTGATATATATATATATATATACACACACACTTGAATACATCACCTACATGGTGAGAATGTTACATTTTTTTGTGTGAAGTGAAACTCAAATGTCAGCGTGATTTAACGGCCCTCCTGATATTGTAATAAACAAAAGAAAAAACTTGAAAACCTTAAGAAAGTTTGTATTACTTTTTTTTACTTTTAAAACTGCTAATAAAACCTTTCTCCAGTGTTCAGTGTCGCATGAGACCAGCGATCATTCCAATATGCTAGCTTGTAACTAACAAAATTATTATTATCAGTGTTGAAAACTGTTAACCTTGAGCTGCCTAATATTTTTGTGGAAACAGTATTACATTTTTTAGGACTGTTTGATGAAAAACGTTCAAAAGAAAATCATTTATTTGAAATGGAAATCTTTTGTCAAATAATAAATGTATTCTCTGTCAAAAAAAAAGTGTTAATTCCTTTTGAAAATAGTTAGAAAGGTATTAGTAGTGTACATTTCTAAGAACTCTTTATATATATAAAGTTCCTTTTTAAAATTGTGGAACCTCTTACATTTCATTAACCAAAAAAAATGGCTTGTCAAGTCAAAAGCCAATTTAGATTTATGAGGCTTCAAGCACTCAGAAAAAGTTTTTACCTATTTCCAAGAAGTTACATCGACGTTTAACGAGACCTTCACAATCAAAACTTTATTTTCTGAGAGCTTACAGAGGAACGTTCAGGTTTCTCAGCCTCACTAAATATTTCTCTCTATCCAAACTCTAAATAAACTCACAAAGGAGGTGATGTTCTCTACTCCTAGCATTGAGTGCCAAACTCCACATTAAAACCTCCCGCACCACTGTCTGACAGGGCAATTAGGGTGCCATGGAACCGGTGCTCTCCACTCCAGAAAAAAAAAAAAAAAAAAAAAACAGTCTCCATGGTAACACAGATGGTGGTCTACAGTTTTAAGCTTTTCAATTTGAGATACTTTAGTCAAAAGCATCCAGCTTCAGAACACACCTCTGGACCCTAAAAGAAAGAAACATCTCTAAAGCCTCAAACATCTGTCCTAAGGCCATCATTACAATGACCGTGAGCCAGTATAGCTCTAAACAGCTAATAAATGCTGTGGGACTGTGGGTAATAGAGGCAGCAGGCTTCACTTACTCCAAAAGCAGGTTTCAGAAATAATTTTGAACAGCTCATCTTATATTTGTGGGTGGAAAACAGCTTGGAAAGCAACTGTACTATGGCAGAAACTCACACAGGAGATAAATAATGAATGAAAGAATGAAGTAACCCACTGACATCTGGCCTTAGCCACGAAGGATCCAAACGAGCGTACAACTTTAGATGTAGCCCAAAAGGCACGGATGTAGGCGATCCAAAAGCATAGAAGCCTTCAGCAAAATGTTAAACCCTTTAGATAAAGAGATTTCCTCCCGTTCATCCATTCAGCCTATTATTCCTCCATTCATTTCGATCTGTATCAGTCTGGTCACTTTGCCTTAGCTCTTTGAATTGGCCATCGAAGTCATCTATATCCAACAACAGAATCACAAAGATAAACATATCCCATAACACCAAGATGAAAGCAAAGATATCCTACAACATCCCAAACGGAGGATGGGCTCACATTCACGCACACAGTCGATATTATTGAACATGCTGTGGTCTTTGTGGTGGGAGACTTAGTGACATTACCTTCCAGTGACAGGCCTCATCGTGAGGTCATTTATCACCGTCGCATGTGCGGGTCGACTGGCACGTGACCCGTGATTGCAAAAAGACGCTCGATCACACTTTGGTGTTGCGATCACAGAAAAAAAATCAATTCACCTGTGTACATTCATGTACGTGTGTCGACTATTGAAGCCATCATATTGCTTCTCAGTGCCCTTGAGGTACCAGATTCGCAGATGATTACAACTGGACAAGTATATAAGCTCTCGCACACAAGCCGCAATTTCCGAAATACATTTCGGTCAAGGTCTTGGTCCCAAGTGGCTAATTTCCTGCAAACTTCGTAGCATTAGTTGCTTGGAATATGAGGAAGAGCAAAAGAAAGGCTGCTTTGTTCTCCATCATACCGAAAAGCAATTAATACAGTAATCCTGTCCCAGCAGGCCTTGGGGGGAGGGCTGTATGTAAATGACCTGAAACAGGAAAGTGAGTGAGATGAAGTAAATTAGCTTCAGGCTGAGGGTAATAAATAAATATCCATGCTGATTAAAAACTCACTAACACGTCTCTCCAATGCAGGTCAGCTACATTTATTGGGCAGAGGGTGGAAAAAAAATTTAAATTCTAATTTCCTTTTCTCAAGGTGACCTTTTATGTCCAATATAAAGATATATAACAATTTCTTCAGGCTTCAGACACCACACATACGCATTCATTAGGCCTTCAAATGCGCTGACAATGAAGAACGCAGCTTGAAATAAAGATTCATAACTAATGTTCTTCTTATTAAAAATTCTCTTCTGCTATATTTGCTGGATTAAACCATCTATCTCCTGGACATGTCCTTCTACCCTAACAGTTCTGGGGCAGATACTTTGAAATGTAGTTTGTTAAGATACATATAGGTTGAAATATTAGACACGGCACAAGCTAATGAAACACTGCCAATAAACATAAAACATAAAACTAGAAAACAGCACAATTTAAGTGAAACAGTGGCCAAGCAACATTGCTTAAACAGTATTACTCTGTAGGATTGTTTACCAAAATTTGTATCTCTACACTGCCTGAAAAGCCCTTTTACTAAACTAGATTTCTTTTTTTTACCATTAATTTACACTAAAACCGCCAACACAAAATGTAAAACTTAATGCTATCAATAAACACACTTAATATCATCAACAAAACTAGAAAATGTCATAATTTACATACCAAGAACAAACACAAAAAACAGAAGCATTTAACTAAATACAATACTATTATAATAAATACTGTAATATTAATGTAGACTGCAAACATGACCAAAATGTTACTGTTTGAGCAACAAATCACTACTCGTGTTACTCATAAATAATAAAGCATGTTAGAGGACATGTGATGTGCACATGATGTGCATGTGCATGCACAATACATTTAGAACTACAAAAAAGTTGCTTTAAAATCGGTAGCATTTTATAATGTCACACTGCTAAATCATGCTAAGTGACTGAAAAATGCAAAAGTTAGTTTGTTCCTCTCCCAGCACAGACTCATACAGTAGCAAAACTACATTTTCTTTGGAAGAAGAATTCAGACATGATAAAAAGTTGATGTGGGAACAAGAGTGAGCTTGTGAAACGCACTTCACTCACTTAATCAGTGGCCTTGCCCTGCGCTGTCAATATGGCTGATCACACCGGTTTTTCCACATTACGTTAACAACTTCATGAGCTCTGCTGAGCACAGTATTAATCTCCGGTGAAACCCCGCTTTACACCCTGATCGATACACGCTGTCTGTCCTGCCTGTGGCGCGAAGACTGTGGGAACCACTTTTTTTGGAATCTGGTCAAAACTTTCACCACGCATTTCACACACATGGGATCGAAGCGAACAGCAGCTATTTTTAAGATGTAGCACCCTTAAAGAGAAACAAGAGAAGCAATATGGCTATAGTGAGAATAAATGAAAAAGTGAAGAAAACTTGCCAGCTTGGCAGAACAAAAATACGTCGCAACACAACAGGTAGAAAGCGTAGAAAAACAGCAGTCATGTTGCACAGCTTAAACAAGGAGTCATTATACCTCAGCATAAAACACGTCTATATGTGGGCGTCTGTAATATAACATGCTATTTTCCAAGCAGACCTGCAATTAGAGCATGGAAGCTTAACCAAGTTTGCCACTTTTTTTGTAAGGAAGTGCTTTTCCCACTCTCTCGGAAAAGGTACAGGACTAATCCAGCTCGCTGGGAGGCCACTTAAGCTAATTGGCAGAATTTGTGGGCATGGGTTGGTACTCAAAATAGCCGAGACCACCTTCCTTCACATCTTGTATAAATGGCTCCTTCACCACCATCATCTCCTTATTCCAATCAGGCCTTTAACTAAGCCAGGCCTCCCCCACAAAAACGGCGAAGTGCTCTGTTAAATTAGAGTAATGAGACAAATGACTTGAGAGCAAATGAAGGAGAAAGCAAGTGAGCAAGGGAAGAAGGAAAGGATCAGAGTACGTCACATTAACTGTCACGCACCCACTGTGCCTCAATCCTCTCCCTAGTTCAGTAGGCTGCCCCGTTGTACAAATACCTCCAACACAGAAATGTTCATGCCCTAGAAATTCCCAGCATGCACCCACCTTAGAGATAGCAATAATATTTAATTACTAGAAATGTCACCATTCCTTTTTAAGTATTTGATCTTTCATCCCTATTTCCTAAAATGTATGACAGTAAAATATTTTGGCCAATAACATTTAGCTGCTAATTATTTTCATAAGATGATAACCCGATGAATGGTTGATATTAAGAATAGAGCAGGAATAAAATAATTAACTAAAATCCACCATTTTAAATTTTACAACTTTTTTACAATATAGGCAACAGAACAATATTTCATAAACTAAGAAATAAGTATTTTAGATTTGCAAAAGATTTATGTTTTTATATATTTTTTAATATAAGTTTTAAAAGGTTAAAAGATTTTTAGTATTAATATAAAAAAAACTTTAAGATTACATTTACAGCAGTATCATGTAATGAGCAAGCAAAATTAAATATTCAATATTGACTGTCATTGATAAATTTGAAGAAGAAAAAAAAACTATTTTATTTATAGTACAGGGTAATAATTATTTATATTGTAATAAAATTCAGGAAAAGGTCATTTTTATAATGTACTTTTTACATCGATGAAGATACACAATATTGATAAATACCAGATACTTGTAGTGATCCAACCAGGTCACAGGTGATCAAGTCATCAATTTCCCAAACTTCAGTGCATCAAGGGTTTTGTTAGTACTTACATTTGTTCACAATGTCCTGAATCACGTCATAGGGCATTAAAGAGCAGAATGAAACACAACCAGTCTTCAGGCTTACACTTCTATTGAGCTAGAGTCACATTGCGTAACCGAGGGCAAGAGTAAAGTAAATGAGCAAGAGTTGTTTACTTCAAACTTTTAAAAAGTACGCCAACTTAAATTCCCAAGGTGCCCTCTTTGTCTGAAGTAAATCACAGTAGGGCGGTTCACATCTCCTAAGTGAGCCAAAGCTTTGTCACCACAGTCGCCGTTAAGCTAATTGCTTTTATAAAATCTGAATAGTGATGAGACAAGAGTCTTGTCTTTCTGTCTTTGTAGATAGACAGATCTGGCATCTAAAAGGCTGAGGCTCAATTCTTCAATGCTTTCAGCCAGGGTCACATGTCATTGGCAGATCTGAGTCTGTAAAACAGAACACAGCAAGTCCATGAGCTCAGACACCAAACTACGCCAAAAATAAGGATACGTTTAAAAATACAGAATGAGAGAATTAGATATTGTGGCGTATTAATGAAGTGTCTAAGAATACGAAACATTATACGAGAGATATTTCTAGATCTGTTTTGCTTTGTAGTCTATTCTGTCTGTGATTAGAGAAGACAAGGTGCAATCTGATCCCAGACCTGCCGTATTTTCTATGAACACAGTGCCTGGCTCCCTCAGAGACGTCTTGAAGCAAGGCTTTCCTCTTCATTTACATTTTCGTGCAACATAACAAATGTCATCCTCAAGGATCTCTGCATAAAACAGGCTGTATTAACCTCATTCGTTTCATTTTCATGAATTTGCCACTCCTTTGTGTTTGTGAATCCTCACAGCAGCAGTTGTGGAGTCCCAGCCTCCCTGAGCACAACACGAGTTCAAACATCAACCTCACAGTGCCTCCCCAGGTCCAAAACGAACTTTCTTTTTGGCCAGGTATTAAAGGTGATCAAGTTCTTGGCTACACAAGAGTTACAGTTTGATAAAATTTGTTTTTATCATCATGTATATTACCTCAGGCGGAACAAGAAGGTTATTCTAAAAATAAACAAACCTACAGGTTTTCACATATGTTCCAAGTACATGTGGCAGTTATTTGGATGTAAAGATTTGAATCTGACACATAGTATAGTGTAACGTAGCGTAGTGTAAAGGCCTGTTCACACCGGGACGAATATCGCGTGCGAATATCGCCAACGTTTAACGCGCAGTGACTAAACTGAGGGCACAAATGTGAGTGTACACACCGACGCGCAAAATGCCAGGCGTAAAAGCGTAATTTAAAAAAAAAAAACGCCTCAGACCCGTTTTTTTTTTTTGACGCGCCAGGTTAAAAACTGGCCGACCAGTGAGATTAGTGCTTTTGTTCACGTGACCGGAGCTACTGAAGTTACAGTAAAACACGACTTGGTGGCGCTCAAGATCACTGCAAGAAAGAGGAAAGTAAACCGAGATGAATGTAGAGTTGCTAGTATCATTAGTTTCTGAACACAAAGAGCTTTTTGATAAACGTGACAGCGACTACAAAAATCTTGATAAGAGGGAGTTGCTATGGAGAGGAATTGCAGATCAAATAGGATTCGATGGTGAGTTTCATTTCACTTAATTTTCTTTCATGTACATTTGCTTGTAACTTTTTCCTGCAAACTTATGATCCTAGACATAATTTGTGTGTTGTAGTGGAGCTGGTGCTGCTTGAAAAATCCATGTTCTGTTTTACTAATTAACAGAAAGCGTGAAAATTGTTTTGAAAAGAGCATAAAAACCGGCTCTCTTCTTCTGTGCGACAAGCATGTGTATTTCTGTTGTGTATTAAGCGCCATGCGAGTGAATTCGCCAGTGAAATTTGCATGGGTATCTTGCCGAAAAACGTCTAGAAAAACGCTAACGAAATGCGTACGCGATATTCGTCCCGGTGTGTATAGGCCTTTAAGTTTGCTATTATTAACATTAAAGGCAGGTTAAGTGAGTATTCAAAAAAGCTTTAGGAAACACAGTCGGGGTGGAGTACCCAAACAAACTTGTAGCCAATCAGCAGTAAAGGGCGTGTCTACTAATGATGTGGAGGAGAGAACATTCAGTTAACAGCTGAGCAGAGCGACATGAAGATACAAAACATCTTGGTAGGTGAGTGTCTACACCAGACGCCATGCCACGACAGATAAAGTCTGCCTACACTGGACGCGATCAAGTGACCATTAAAAAATCATTTGAAATTAGTGTCAACATGTCATAAATGGAATGTGGCGGCAGTTTTCGGGAGGAGATTTGTAGCGCTGTTAACGTCCGGTGACAGCATCACTGATTATAATGACTATAGTACTTCACGCAGCACGTGTCCCGTGTAGACCATAGACATGTCTTTCAGTGATTACTATGGTGAATGACTTCAAGTAAGACTGCTTCAAGTCTGGCTTACGTATCGTGGCCCATAGAAACAGTTGCTAATTAGGCATGCATGTACAGTATATCTACGGTGTAGATGGCGTAGCGTTGTTTTTGCTTTGTTTCAAAGAACCAATCATTGCCTGAGTTGCAAAGGCTATGTATGTGTGGGGCGGAGCTACAAAAATAGGGGCTAGACCAATTTGGGGTAGTGGCGTGTTTGTTTTGGTGATTTCAAATATCAACATTGGCTTCCAGAAATTGCTTTAACAAAACTTGCTCTATTCTTTTTGTATTCTATCGGTTTAATTTTTATTTATGATCTTATTTTTTTGGTTGCACTTTATTTTACAGTATGTGTTTTTACATGAACTTACAATATACTTACAGTGTGCTTACCCAAGAAAGTACTGGTAATATAAAGTAACTACAGGGGGTAGGGTTCAGTTTCGGGTTACTGCGTTAAGCTAACTGAGACTTGTTATAGCGTTTATATATCATTGCTCTTTTGTTTCATTATCCTCATTTGTAAGTAGCTTTGGATAAAATTGCCTACTAAATGTAACATAACTGGAAATAATATCAAAAACATCCTAATTTGTGTTTTGAAGATAAATGGAGGTTTTATGGATTATAAATGACATGAGGGTGATTAATTAATGACAGAATCTTCAGTTTTGGGTGAATTATCCCTTTAATACATTTAATTCAAGCCATTGTCTCAAAGCAGTCTTTATTATTTCAAAATAAGATGTGATCTAGGAAAAAATATAGCCTACACCTGGCTTTCCACAACTTTAGCCAGTTGGTTCACCCACTGTAGAAGTATACAAGAATGAAATGACTTTTGACTGCAGAAACAGTAAAATGTCTTTTATGGCACATAACGGCATAGACGTACACAAGAGGGTTGTGTTCAAAGTCTTGCCTTGTGCTGACAGACATAAAGAGAGATGGGACATTCATAATTCAAAAGATGGGTGGTGGTGGAGGGGGTTAATCCCTCTCCATCTGCCTAACAGCACCTCTCCCTCCCTCAACACAGGCCTCAGATCCACCTGCACTGAACCAGGGGCTCTCAGCTAAAGATTTGGGCTGACCTGCATGAAGGCTCCCTGCAGACTTTGCCTCCCTGTCTTCCAAATCGCCAATGCCTGACTTTGAAGTTTCCAGAAGGAGAGACTCCGAGGGGCCTGCAATCTCACCAGCATGGCTGTTTCTCAGGATTAAGGGACACAGATGAGCCAGGAGGTGCTTCCTGGCTCCAAATGTGCAAGCTTTTTCCCCCATCGCCAGCGCTGATGGATTAACAGACAAACTAAAAGCAGCAGAAAACACAAACAATGCACAAACAAAGTGTAATATGGCACCAGGTCCTAAGAAACCAATTTGTGAATAAGAACAGAAGGAAGGGGAATTTATTT
>JAUCMS010000028.1:12772740-12790549 GCA_032357445.1 Enteromius radiatus | reverse complement strand
TCATTCGTGTCTGGTGTGAGCAAGAATGAATGTCTTGTTACGTCCACTAATACATTTATTTATTTAATATAATCGCAATATTTGCTGTAATGTAATCGCAAAGGCTGACATTGCGATATGATTAATCGTGCAGCACTAATATATATATATATATATATATATATTTTTTTTTTTTTTTACACAAAATGTCTTCCATGTCTTAATTTTAATTGAAAGTCCCCCTTAATTTTCAATAATTAGATAAATAATATTGAGGTTTTATGTCTTCATTGGATAAGCAGAAAAAAAAAAGACTACTTTAATTGAATAAATTAAGTTGTACACATTTGAAAACATAAAATTATGTGAAAATGTATATGTTTCGTGATTTTAATTAATTAGACATGCTTTTTGATTAATAACATTGATTTTAACCATTACAAAGGAGTTGAGAAAAAATAAAACTGAATTCATAGGGCCCTAGAGGTTTTTGTTATGATCAATGGTGAAAAGGTTGAGCTACTTAATATTTTTGATAAAACCATCAAACTTTAAGTATTGTTTGATGAATAAAAAGTTCAAAAGAACAGCATTTATTGGAAATAAAGATCAATATGTTATTTACTGTCCTTAAATTGTCATAACTTTAGATCAATTCCTCCCTGAATAAAATAAATAAAATATTGTAAAAAAATAAAATAAAATAAAAAACCAGGGTCTGGGAAGAATTTGAAGAAGAAAACAGAAAGATTTATTTATATGAAATTAGCAATATTAATAAATTAACAAACAAACACCAATACCTTGGGACACAAGTGGCCAAAATGTGAACCCCAGCAAAGTCTGTTGCATCTGAAGAACATCTTCCCATCTATTGTCTCTACAGACAAACAAATTAGGCTTTTTCTGTTCATAAAACATCTGCTTGTGTGATCTGCTCATACCAGTTAATGAAGCTATAGCCTGTCATCTCAGGACTGTGACACTTAGACACCGAGCCAAAGCTAACAGAACAAGCGCTCAGAGAAAACAATGTCTTTGCTGAGAAGATGATGAAGGCACTTTTCACTTAACAGTCATTATGGGCAGATTTCTAACCAAATCTCTACAAATCCCCCATCGGAAGCTGCCCAAATCTCAGGGCATCTCAGAGCGCAATCTGCTCTTCCAATCTGCCGTGTGAGAATGAGACACTAGCTCAAGCCAGCTCCTTACTGACAGCACCCAAGTCTCCACAAATCTCCCGTCTCACCGCCTGTCTCCGCTGCATTTCCTTATTCTCTTGGTCAGTCCGTCTGTCTCTCTTTATCTCCATCCGTGTCACTCTCTCTTTTGCTCCGTGCACCTTATTCTCTATCTGCCTCTCGCCCCAGTTTGCTTTGCATAAAGACAGTCTGCAGACACAGAGGGAATGCAGTACTCCAGCTGTCTCTATCACCAGAGAGTAATATGAATTACAAAAAAAGAGAAATTGATCTATTAACAGCCATGTTTAATATTGCAAAATGATCTTCAACTTGCAAATCCCCTTCAGGGCAATGTGAATTAGTTATGCTCATGTAGAGCGGCCTCTTAATTCGAAGAATTCTGCAGCACTACCTGCATTTGTTAAATGGCTTTCTGCAGCTCAAGTAATAATGAACAGCCTGAATCTGTGAAAGTGGCAATTATACAAACATTCAATATTTAAAATGCATTTTATCACTTGTTGTTCCGTTCAATTTAAAATGACAGTCAGAAGACCAGAATCACCTGGTCAGTGCTGGACAGAAATCTGCTCTGCGTGTTCTCTCAAAGCTCCTCAAAGAAATCCAAAGCTCAAATCCAAGAGAAAACGTGGCATTTAAATTAGTAGTTCGCTCAAAAATCTAAATTCTGCCATTATTTACTCATTCTCATGTCTGACTGTTACTAAATAACAATGTAAATTTCACACATATTTTTGTGTAACTTCAAAAGACCTGGAACATTATTCACATGTTGTATGGTATTTTATGGTGCTGTTTTGTTCTCCATATTTGGAAAAGGAGGTCACTATGAACTGTTATTGTATGGAAACAGCCTCCATAAATTTAGTTCAGCATGTGGATATTGGTTTTGGAACCACATGAGGATGATAAAAAAACATTATAGAGGCTTAATTTTTTGAGTGAACATCCTGTTTACATTTTGTCTTCATTAGCTGTTTTTTTTAAAGCATTATAAATTAAAGCACAACAGACTTTGCACCTTCAGAGCCTGCATCACAAAGTACCCCATGTCTGGATCAATGCAAAAAAAAAAAAAAAAATCATTACAGTACAACTACTGCTGAGGACCAGGAAACCTGATCTTAGATCAGCATTTCAACACAAGAATGTTTCTCCAAGCACAGTCCTTGTAAACCCATGGTCTGCAGCGAGCAGAATACGGGTGGCGTTCTGCCAACATTCCTCAAAGGCTTTTAAAGCACAAACCCTGATAAGAACCCTGGCCGGCTGGTCACCCTTCGCTCCTCAGAGTTCATGCCGAGGCTGTCGGGGAGGAAAGGGCTAACAGCTAAACCATCCATCCTCTATTTTTTCCAACACCTTCAACTAAAAGAAACTCGTGTTTAAAAGTCAAAGTGTCCATGATGCTGATACTTTTTACATTACTTTAGCCAGGAGCGAACTGAATGGAATCATAGAAGAAGAAAAAAAAAAAACTTAAGTGCACCAATAACAGTATATTTAGAGGTTACATGATGCTTTTTAGGAGATCAGCCAAAGCCATACTGCCAGTTAGTCCATTTTGAGACAGATCCAATGTTTTTTTCCACGGTAAAACGCAGTACAAATAAACAGGAGTCATGTACCACCATGTACTTCAGTATACAATTGGAGGTCAGTTTAAAAAAGAAAAACAGCGATATTACATTAGACAAATGTTTGTTACAAAACTAAGCATGTGCAATTTAGCAGACACCTTTTCTCCTAAGAGAATCATAAACTAAAAGGACAGGACAGTTTTTTTCAAGTTAGTTTAGTTTCCTGTGGTCTTTCTCTGGTCACGGCATGGTCCAGAATGACCGAATATCACTATGATAGGAATATTATAAACATTCTTGGACTGTCATCATGGCAAGTTTTATTCTTAAATCGGCCAGTTTTCACAACTCTGTCTGCTTTGAAACTTTTATCTATCAGCTTTTAAAAAGGCCATGTGGTCATTTAGAAAGAATCTCACCCAAGTCTAAATTTATATCCGAAAAAGGAAAAAACGTAGGAAAAAAAGAACATGCTGGAAACCTTTACGACAAAACAAATCTGAGTGAGCCACAGGCAACGTTCCAGCATCTATGTGCTTAGATTAACTGTAGAGAGAGACTTTATTACTCTAGCTTGGCTTGGTCTTACTTCAAAACTTTTACAGCTCTGTACTCAAGTATTGCTGCTTATTTAAACCACCCTCAAATAAATACAGCACACGTTTAGCTTTAGCTTTCACTGCAAATGCTCATTTTTGGCTTCTCCTTAGCATCTATTTAAAGACACTAACCAAATCCTTCCAAACCACACAAAATGAGTTTCGCCCAAGCTGAGAGAAGTTCCTGAAAGGAACGTCTGATTCGCTGAGCTGCTGAAGTTTGATTAAGTCAGAGCGCCTGAGGCGGGGGGTCTCAGCATCCCAGATAAATCTCTGGAGAGAGGAGATCGCCGGGGAGCATTACTAAAGATAAATAACGCATGGACATCATCTCACCAAAACACACATTAGGGGGAAAAAACACACTCTCACACACTACTAGAATGCAGAGCCTGAAGGGTTGCATGTCTAATGCAGAGACTAATTCTCCAGTTTCTTGTTAAATTTGTCTAAATAAATTAAAACAATAAAACGCTAGTAAATAAAACCAGTCCATTAAAATGCTACAAATTCATTTAGATTTCAAAACATTGCAAAAGTACAAAACTAAAAAGCATATTAATTTTGAGATTTGCTAAAGACTACATTTAAGTGGTAATAAAAATGATCAACCAATACTGATAAATTAAAAATAGCTTTTATATAAATAACTGATATTGTACCATTCTATCACACATCTCTACTAGTCTTAGAAACCTTTAGTGCAAAAGATTAAAATCTCAAAATAGTCATCTACATCCCATCCACTGATGATTCAAACCACTTTTTAAGACCTTTACCACCTTTTGCCAGGAGTAACTTGGCAGAAGTAGTTTCCGTTTACTAAAAAGAGCAGAGATGTAGGTCAGGATTCAGTTTCAGCCCAGTTGAGGATGCCAGACCACCATTCCCCCCTCTTCTTTCCCCTTAGAGTGCAAACGATTTGACCCTGGGCATCTTCTACCTTCAACTTCCCTCTGGAAGAAAAATCAATGGCTTTGGTATTCAGGACACACTGCTCCTGCTTAACCTTTGACCTTTCGACCCAGTCAAACTGCGTCAGGAGGAATATGTAGACTTTGCCTAAAAGGGGTCAAATGTTTTTAAAAGTATTTTCACTTAAAACACTATAGGGTGGTCCGATTTTCAACAGGGGAAAACTCAAAATATAGTCCAAGAGAGGAACATGGAGTATGCTTTCCACTGCTAACTCTCTATCCTTCTCTAGCTTTCCTTATTTTATACAAGACGCACCAGGAGACTATTACGACAGAATAATAGCTGTGGAAACGATTCTGCTAAAGAAACATAATATTATTAAAGTGAAGTACAATCTGCCATTGTCCCTTTCCCATCTGCTGGTGGTGTGTGATATGAGAGATTTATAGAGCAGTTCAGCATGTTAGTTTAACTGATGGCGCATTCTGTGCGATAATAAGCTGTCGATCGTCACAGAGGAATGAGATTAGCTCTTCCCGTCTATCTACACGCTATTATCATGCTAATTGAGAAAGAACCAAAAAAAAATATCATCTCAATCTGAACTGAAAGCAGCATTGCGGTGTCGCTAAGTGCTGTGGTTAACTGTGGCTGAATGCTCACTGAGCTTTGAGGGACACACTGATGGTCACGTACCGTACGCTTCAGCCAACAGTTAATTAACAGGCCACAAAAGGTATCGGTCTAAAAAGGTCTTGCCCATGTTGTGACCTCAAAAGCAGAGATACAGCTATTCAAAATTATTTTTTTTATTCCTATTCTTGCAATAAATTATGCTACTTATTTAGGGCTGCACAATTAATAAGAATAAAAATCACACATAGGATCTCCTGTTACTGCGGTCTTAGAATTAGAAATTCCAATTTGCTTATAATGTGAGTTAATGTGCTTATAATGTGTATTCTGACATTTACAAATTACTCTAACTTGAGTCATTACACAAATAAATAACAACAATGGGTCACAGTAAAAGAAGAAATGACAGCAATATATCAGATGAAATGATGTGCAAGTGTAGAAATTACAACAAATATATTAAATTACATCATTAAAATATCTTTGTTCAATATCATTATTAAAATATATACACACACACACACTTATATAAAATAAAAAATAAATAAAATGTACTCATATTTATTCATACATATAATAGGTTGCTTAAGTCATCCTGTTGCAAATAAATCTAAAATAAAAGATATACATTATATTACTATAAAACTTTAACTATTACTAAAACACTTTTAAATAATAATAAAAATTGAATATTAATTTAAAGCTAATACGGCTATATCTTTTTATTATTATATTTATTTTTACTGTAGTAAATGAGAAGTAAATACAAATATTTTCCCACATTTATTATTATTTAATTATTATTAATAATTTATATATTATTTATTATTATTAATTATTTCCCAAAAATTTTTAACATTTCTTGACAAAACCATGGCATATACAGCATCCATTCAGTGATTTGGAAAGGGAAAAAAAAGGCTGTGAAGAGGTGCTTCACAAAAGACCTCAAAAGCCAACTAATGCATTTGAAAGCCGATTTCACCCTATATTCAAAGCTCATATATTCCATGTGGCACACCCTGGGGAAGAAGTCCAGTTACTGTTAGTATATGATGATGAGATGCACCAGAGATATTTTTAGGGGGCCTGTCTAGAGGGAGATTTGAGTGGGATTGGGGGGCAGATTTGATTATTTCATGGAGTCTTGAACGCCCCCCAGTAATATCCACTGTGATCACTATATGATGACACAAGGGACTGGAGAGCAAGAAAGAGAGAGTGAGAGAGAGAGACAGAAGAGAAGCGGAGGAGAGACAATCTAGGTATATGCCTGTAGTGAGAGATGCATTAGGGGTAATATCAGTCTCTGTGGTTGAAATGTGTTTATGGCGAGTTGTTTTTCATACATCAGAGATTGCTCCGCAGGGATGAGCTGCAGGCCAACACGCATATAATGTGAGAAAGCAATAAAGCGAGATCAAATGAAGCAGACTGGAAGCACTACACCAGAAATGTGTGTGTGTGCGCGTGTTTGTGGGAGAGAGTTATTTGCTGGTACCTGTTATATCACAAATAGCTTGAACGGATAAAAGACCAAAAAAGACTGATGTACATGCACACATGAATTTCCCCTCCCACATGCACAGTTGAGTCATCATATGGTTAACTGTCAGTGGGACATACTTGAGGAATGTGAAAGGGATGGTATTAGCGAGCGCTCTGGCTGAGAGCCAGAGGGGTTACTTTATACCCCTTCCTCAAGTCTCAATTCTGGCCCCCACGTCCACAGCCATGACTAAAAATAACCCCCAACTCTAAAAGAGCGTTTGCAGAAACAGTGCAAGAGGGACGTCTGTTTCTAATCAGAAACTCGACAGGGACCAAACCAAACCCAGGTTATCTGCACACGCTCACAGAAATTGGCTCAGACGTACAAAGCAGATACTCAGCTTTAAACCTTCAGATCGGCCTCTTTCTGAGAACTGCACAAGAATGCCTTCACAGTATCTACAAAGGTCATACTAGACTTTCTATTTATAGGGAGCTTGGAAGTCGGAGGGAGTCAAAAATGGCACTAGTGGTCACGCTAAACGTACACTACACTAAGTTGATGCTAAAACACACCTGAGGATGAATCACAAACACAAAGCGAAAGGCATGATGGAGTATCCTGTGCGACAGTAAATACACTTGTTATGAGTGCTTGACATTATTTATGCGTCAAGATATAGTTTTATTTTACAAGCCACCCAAAAATTTTAATTCTATTATTTTTTTAATTCATGTCGTTGCAAACCTGTATGGGTTTCTTTCTTACGTTGAACATAAAAGAAGGCATTCTCAGGAACTTTGAAGAACTAAAAAAAACGTTTGTTGGTCCTCGCTGACTTCCAGAGAAAACAAAGAAATACTACAGAAGTCAATGGCAGCCACCAAGTGCTTGATCACCAGTATTCTTCAAAATACCTACTTTTATTTTGAACATGAGAAAGAAACTCAAACAGGTTTGAAATTACATGAGGGCGAGTAAAGAAAATTAAAAACAAAATTACTTTTTGTGTGAACTATGCCTTTAAGGCACATGGCAGAGGTTAGAGGCACACTAATACAGAATTGAACAGATATGCAGGTGCAGTTGTGTGTTTTCAGAATCTACTTTTTTTTTATTTTAGATTCTGAAATCTGATTATATCAGATACAATAAAACCAGGTTTCAGAATATAAAAAAAATAATAAATAATAGATTTACTGTTCAAGTGTTACTTAATACGAAGCCATTTTTGCATGAATGCCAGCCTTGATTTCTTATAAATAATCTTATCTTTTGGTTTACATCCATCAAGTTCCAAATAAATCCAATGAAATTAAATTCCTTTAATTAATAACATTTCACTGGATTATCCAAAACTAGCCATGTCTTATTCACACCTGAAAATGTCAATGTATTAAAAATAAAATATCAGCTGAGTGACATCATGCTGTTCTTAGAACTATTTTTCTCACAATTACTTCAGATCCATTGGTCCCAAGGTGATTGTTTTATAATTCCCAGTCAAATCTATGTGAGCAGAGTTTTAAAGTAAAATTTTGGTTTTAAAGTTATTTTGTGCCTTGGTTTATAATGTGCATTTTGTTTCATAATACAAAGACATTCATGCATTTTCCATGCATAATTTTAAGGCCACTGTACAGGCATTAATACATAAAGTAATTGTATATGCGATTTAAAAAAAATACATTTTTATTAACCAAGATGCAAGGTCTTAGTACTAACGCCCGCTTCGCCACACACACACACACACACACACACAAAATAAACTTCAGTGTTTTGCTGCTAGTCCTGGTTGAGTGACGGGTGGTGTTGCACTACCTTGGGATTCCACGGCCTCTGTGAGAGGAAGAATCTCCTTATCTTCAGGCTGTAATTTCCTGCTCCGTTTCACTCTTTAGAGCCATAAAAATTTTCATTTTAAAAACATGCAGTGAGGCAGTCAAGTCATTTATCCAGCACTAACTCTGATGAGTGCATTTCAGATGCTCTTTATAGCCGCCTATAAAAGTTACAGCAAAACAAAACACAAACAAACCTGAAACACTCAGAGAGTCCCTTAAAGGTCACCGTCATGCCAATAATATAAAACACACATATAAAAAGGCCTTTTTTCTTGCATAGAGGATGTCAATAATGCCGAACACCTGAGAATAAATGATTTAGCTCTGGTTTTGTTTGCCTGCTGTCTTGCCTGATGTTTGAGTCTCTCCATTTGTGAGTTTACATGCTCCCATTTTGGGAGTTTGAGAGCTCTGTGAACTATTCAGTAACAATCAGCACTTCCAGCATTAACGCAAAAACTAAGAATCAACAACTGATTAGTCAATTAGTGACTAGTCCTGCTGTTTTATCTTAGGAACCGATTAGGGATGGGCTATACTGGTAAACACAATAGAAATTTGTCAGCTGAATTAGAATTAGTATGACATGCAATTTACTAATTTCACTATATGAAGCATGTGAAGATGGAGCTCAGAGCACGGGAGCATATTTTTGCTCCTTTATAAGCCTTAAATGGTTAAATACACACACCTGTACTTGTCAAAATATATGCCCATCTTTGCAAGTACTCGCAAAAGAAAATTACTTATTCATATTTGTCATATCACCCACCCCTTTAGTAGCAGTATAACAATTCTGACTGATTCCAATAAGCTAATATACCAATTGTACTAAAACCATTAGGTTTCCACACCATTTAGTCTAATTAATATAAACAAGAAAAGCTATAAAGCGAATTTAGGCGTCATATCATTATTATTATTATCATCGTATAAAAATACTGAGATATGCTAAAGATTACATTTAGCAATTTATATTTAGATTAATTTTAAGCAAGCATTAGATGAGGGATTTTTAAGTAAAATTTTTTTGTTTGAAATAATATTCTTTCTTGGACAAGAGTCTTTAAATGAATCCTGCCACATTCAAAGAGAAAAAATCTTCTCCACTTCCATCAAAGCTCAGTCTTGCCATTTTTGGATATAATAACCAGTCTTATGTAAACACCCCCTAAGAAACCCATCCAATAATACATCAGGTGAACCTGAAAGCAGTCCAATTACCCAGGGCTTCCAGTTCAGGCAACCCACGGACTAGTTGATTTTAAAAATGTGTAGTTTTGCACATTCCCAGGAGGAAACCACTCACTCTTCAAATCAGATTCCATCCTCTAAATTCATTAGAGGGTGATGAAAGCAACATAAATGGCTCCATAATAACCTATATCAGATTATCCATGTATGAACAATACTTTATCTTCCACCACAAGTGCGAAGAATGGTTAACATTACATCCTTCCTGAGGCATTCAGGGAAATAAACATATTATAAAAGGAGCCCTGAGAGTTTAAAACCAGATTAGAAAGTTGAAGGCTCACAACAATTCCAGCACAAGCAGGTAATCAATGCAGCAGGAAGAGTTGTTCCATTATAAAGTGATTAAGAGATCATTTAAAGCACAATCTGGAGCAACCCCAAGCCCACCACCCTGGAGTGAGACAATCAATAACCTGTATGTATGGAGAACAGTAATTAAAACGGAGAGCTGCAGTTCGCATTGCAGGTTGGGTGGGAGAACGAGAGGGGGGGGGGGGCAGATGGCGGTTTGGGGAGGAAAACCCATGGATGTGAGCTCAGCTTTGAATTCTAGCATACCAATGTGACGAGTACAAAAAGGTGTCTGTGTGGAGACTGGAGGCTGAGGATATGGTTGAATATTCAAATGAGGCGAAGCGGGTAATCATGACTCCATAATCAGGTGGAAAGAAGAGTCTTTAGAAAAAAGAAATAATAAAAACAATGACACACTTCAGCGATTTCACACGGTTATCACTCAGTCTCCATTTAGCTCTCATTACTCAGCTAGCCTTACATTCTTAAAGATGACAGTTTGTGTAGGCAGCGACTTCTTTCCTCATGAATCACAATGTGTGCGCGAGTACGTGATCCACATGGTGTATTTGTTTGCACAGAACCGACAAAAGAAATGTAATGATATTCATTACATTTATATGGTCAAATTTTGACAGCTAAAAAGAGACAATATGGGTATAACTTCTTTTGTAATGAAGGATGCACAATTCTATTGGTCATCATCATTTTATTTAGTATTGGTTTCTATATTTGTTTGTGCAAACTCGCACAAATTTCATTTCTAATATACCCATGTTATCTTCTAATTCCCACTGAAGTACTAAGACTATGTAATGTAATATTAACCAAATCTCAATATGATCCATTTTTCTATTATAATGTATATTATAATGTTCTGACATCCAAATTTACTATAGAATTTAATGAAAGATCTATTTTTCTCTTTTGCCAAAAATCATTAGGATATTAAGTAAAGATCATGTTACATGAATATATTTTATAAATTTCCTACCATGAATATATTAAAAAAATAATTGTTGTAATATGAGTTAAGAACTTCATCTGGACAACTTTAAAGGTGATTTTGTCAGTCCTCTGTTGTTGTTTTTTTTTTGCACCCTCAGAATCCAGATTTTCAAATGGTTGTATCTTGGCCAAATATTGTCCTATCCCAACAACAACTTCCAAAAAAAGCTTATTTTTCCAGCTTTCAGATCATGTATAAATCTCGGAAAATTGACAGTTATGACTGGTTTTGTGGTCCAGGGTC
Organism: Enteromius radiatus; assembly: GCA_032357445.1. NCBI lineage: Eukaryota > Metazoa > Chordata > Actinopteri > Cypriniformes > Cyprinidae > Enteromius > Enteromius radiatus. Next base: position 12,779,490 of record JAUCMS010000028.1, on the reverse strand, counting down.
ACACACATATATACATACATAGACATATACAAATATTATATACACCATTCAAAAATAAAATCGCTTTTATCAGCCATAACATTCAATTTTATTCAGAAATATATTATTGATGCATTTTTATTAGATTGATTAAAACAAAAAACATCAAATAAAATATTATTTAATCTCCATTTAACTGACAAAAGCTTTTCACATTTTGTTATAAAAGCCTTCAAAGCAATAAAAAAAAAAAAAAAAAAAGTCACTCTGGAACTCAACCGACATCTGCTGGTGATCAGGATTTTCAAATCCACTTTGTCTTACCTACATGCAACTCATTACAAGCACGGAAATGAATGAAACATCATCTGTATTGAACAAAGCTGTTGTACTCCGCAAGCGATCTGCTTTTCCTGCCTTTTTCTGCATTTAATCTCTCTTAATTTGCAAACATATCTCTGTCTTTGTGTGGTGTCTGGACACACTCCATCTCAGCGTGCTTTGCAGGAGTGGCCAGTTCTCTGTCTCTCTCCATCTGTGGCTGTTGTGGTTCTGCGCGTGATGTTTGACAAGAGGTTAAAGTTTCAGAAAAATGGCTTACAAAGCTGCTGGAAGCCAGGCAGGCTGTCCAAGGGCAGAAGGGAGCTGAGGGCTGAGGCCTGTAACTCGTCCAAAGTGACGTCTAACACACACTCGTCCTCTCTCAGTTTGCATCACTCTTTTTTTTTTTTTTTTTTTTACTGGGTTCAGTGCTTACTCACCCAGGCTTTACAGCCCAGTGCTAGCTCTTCTAGTAGTGACAGTAAATGCTTCAACTGACACCTCCAGTGATTGGCCATTTTCCCCAGCTAAACCACTATCTAGATTATCTATTTTAAAATAAACAAATACACATCTATTCACATATGTGCACATATTTTGAGACAAGGCCCAACCAATTTATACCATGACAAAAACCATATTATTTGCTGGACTCTACCTACGTAAGGGATAATATAGAGCAAGCAGGTTGTTATTGCAGAATAAAGCCCGACAGGCTTATCGGCAGTTGTACAAGACTGGATATATATATCCACCAAACTGTCAACGACAGCGGAGTGATACAATTACTAACGGTCAAACTGTTGTTTGATTGTGTTATTAGTTTTAAAGGTTGCTATCTGGGAATAACATACTTTGGAATGTGGCGACTGACCAATCAGAATAGAGCAACTATATACAATACAGAGCTTACAACATCTAGTTTTACTATGCATAACCTCATCTGCATATAACTTCCATATGCAAAGATCCAAGTATGTAATACACAAGAGGTCTGCCAACCAGATTTCTTGTGGGGCGGGAATAAATTCCTGGAGATTTACCACTATTCAGAGAAACAGCTTTACTGATGAGATGCGCATGAATATATTGTGCGATAAAATTGCGCAGCACAATACTAAGCACTACAAGGGCAATGAATATTTGACGGAGAGAAACTCCCTACATAACCCAAAATTCAGCCATGCTACATCCCTTTTTGTGCCACTCTATGATTTGTACTGTCCCAATCTGGCCACCCCATTAAAAATATCCTGGAGGAATCACAGCCTGCCTCAGACTAGAGTAAGAATAGAACTGGTATTTGGACTCTGCTGAAGATTTCAACAGAATTACCTTAAGTGTGAATGTGTGACAAATTAGAATCATCGACCACTAACAACTTGATAACAGAGTTTAGCACAATGATGCCATTCATTACGGCAGATTACGGAGGCCTAGCAGAGATGCCACAACCTCTCAGCTGGAATCTTAAACCTGTAGGGCTATTTAGCATTTGTGCATTTGTATATAACTTCTGGAGATGCTCATAATAGCTGGAGCTCCACAAGTTGTACCCACCCTGAGAGAGGAGGCCAGGTTTGAAGGCCAAGGCCCACTGATCGCACTGCCATGCTGGGGCTGGCTGCCCCCGCAAGAGGGCTGCGTAATGGATGATGCCGAGGCCTTAGGTCTGACAGGTAATAATTCACTCCCCAGGGGTACGAGACCCCTCACTGGACTAAGGCAGCCAGGCAGGAACAACAGCTCTCATTCCACTGCACCCCAACAGCCTCATAACCCTCCTCTCCAGGTGCATCTTCCAGCTATTGGCTACCCTGTTGCTATGGGTTACAACAATCAACATGAAATATGAGGGGCCATTATAGTGCAGAGTGAACTCCCCGGAGTAACTAATTGAAAGTGATCCATTGTGTCTCACAGCCGGTCCCGAACAGGTACACGGTGGTTGTTTAGTCCGCATTCAAATGTAGAGAATGAATCGACTTGCATTTGTTCCATTCTAGAGTTTCAATCCATCATAAAAATGGCTATGAATAACTAAAGCAGGGTAACAAGTCTACAAAGTAAATTGTCCCCGTCTGATGAAATTGGAGGGGGGGGACAACAACGGTAGATGATGGCTTTGATCCAAATGTAGCACCGAGGCTATTTTAGCTCTCATTACCCTAAGAGCCATTAGGAGTGCACAGCCATCCACTGCACACGGCTAGCGTAACATCATTTGGGGCAAAACTACAGCAATGGAAATTGGAAATAAAATTACACCCTAGCTATATGCATCATTACCTTACCTAGAGGCAGCCATGATTGGTTTAGGCAAAACTAGAGGTACATTTAAAAGGAAAATGCCTCCTGTGTCCTTATATGTCTGACTATCAAAGATTTCCTTTTAGACGAGCAGGTTAATGATTATAGAGGACCATTAGGGTTTAAACCAGGCTTTTAACCAAAACAAGGACTAGAGATGTCTGTACCTGTGCTTGTGTTCAAAATAGATCTGGCTGCCAAATTGTTTTGCTCCAGATCCACAGTTAAGTGATTGAGAACTATTTTCGGTAAAATAGCCAAAGCAATCTGCGAGCAAAATGCAGCTTCTGACAATTTCACGTTTCATGTACTCTTGGTCATAACATGTTCAGTTTTTTCTATACAGCTAGAACAGATGTTACTTAAAGGTACAGTTTATCCATAAATTCAAATTCTATTATAAACTTATCGTAGAAGACAAAAGAAAAATATAAATACACATCTCTCTTTTTTCTATATACAATAAAAAGACAAATGTTGTTTGAACTCTGAAGCTCTTGCAAAAAAATATCATGTAGACTTTGGAATGAAACAAGGGTGAGTAAATGGTGACAGAATGTTCATTTTTTAACTAACCTTTTTAAAGTAAGAAGAAAAACAGACACACCGAACAACAAGTGAGCGTTGACCTCCAGCAATTCAAAAGCCAGCACAGTACATTCAAGGGTAATTGTAACACAAACAATATTGAATAGTCTTTAAATCAGTGGAGTAAAGCAGAGTGAAAAGCTATTTAAGTGGAAAACATCACACTCTCTGACCATATTCGTGATACTGCAACCCATTAAAATTCTACTTGGGTCACTTCAGAATTACTGGTTGAATATTTTAAGTGCACTTATATTGCAATTATGGACCAAACCTACTTATTAAATAACAGTTATCAAATGTTTAAAAGAATGAAAGAAATACCACAGGAAAACGTCTAATGATAGCTCAGTGAGCTATTCATTATTCAATAACACTTAGACGATTCAAGGCAACCTTGGGGTAGATGCCAGAAATATACCTCCTGCACCCGGAGGGATGAACCCTTCAAGCTACTCTTACTCTTGCTTACGGCTAAATTTTATCAGGGACAAAAGCGTTTTAAGAAATCTAAAGCAGGGTCAAACCGTAAGCAGCACTTGGAGCGAAAACATCACTGAAAGTGACAAAAAAAACAAAACGTTGGGACAAAAATGACTGATCTATAACAAAGAGACCAGTAATGTACTAAAGCAAAGCATTTGTGTTATGATATATACAGATACTGCAGACATTTCTTTGTATTTGATACTAATTTGATAGGTGACAGCCATAATTGTTTAGAATAAGAATGTATTTCTATTGATTAATGCATTTAATGGACAATGAATGACACATTGACGGTTTTAGTTACAAAACAATACACCCTCATAATAGCTGAAAATAACCCTGGGAATCAATTCCAGTGGTCAATACTGTCCTTTAAAAAAAATCTGACAGTGCTATGAAAGCACAACTGCTATATTTGGGTAATTATTATGAGGTTTTCTTGTTATTTCAACCAAAGCCAACATTTAAACTTACAGTACTAATTAGGAAACTGCTCGGTCAAAAGAAATAACTATTAACAAAGTCAAAAGCATCACAGAAACGACTGCTTTTGAAACGCTCACGCGTATTTGTGCGCGTGCCCTCTGAAGAAAGCTTGCTCGCGGTCAAATGCACTTCTCCGTTAAAAATACAGGTCTTGCCAAGATATTAGACACAGCCAGCTTTGTCTTAAGGGAACGTACACAGACAGAATGAAAAAAATCTAATGTGTCAAAACAGATCTGTGCATTAGGTCCAGGAGTGTGAATGCAGCTTAAACCTCCCGCAGCCCATTATGTCATTAATAATATTCAAAACAATATTGGCAGGGAAAAAAGAAAATCACTCCCTCACTGCTCTCATCTGGATAACTTTACGCTTTAGCTTTAATAAGCCCTCTAGAGTTAGATACTGGAAAACGTCAAGCACTCTTTGTTCCTAATGCGTTTCTTTGTTCTCTTCGTTTTATTAACCGTTACGTTTACTTGTCTTGCCGAAGCAATGTGTATTTAACTAAACAATCGTCTTAGGTTATATGCCACCGTATTAAGTACTGATTTGCACTTTTAAATTATTTAATTAGTTTAACAGTTAAGAGCGTGCTAAATAGCAAAGCAGCTTTGCTGTAATACTGAGAATAGTAGAATGTAACTAATACTAACGACTAATGAAATCTTGTATCGTGACAATAACAGTTGTAAAACTGACGTTTCGGATTGTTCACAGCTTACGACATAAAAAAACGACATAAACATGATTTAATTGTTTTTATCATAATTGTTTAGAGAAAACAATCATTTTTTCTTTAATTTCTGCACTATGACCACGGTAAATATCCGTAAGCGTAATTAATTCGCCGCCACACAAGCTGGTAAAGGTGCGCAACACGCTGAATGAATACTGCACTCTCAGCTCTGTGCCCAAGGCCAAACTCCTCCAAAACCACCGATCAGCAGTCCAAAACCAGCATGCCCATCTTTCTGGACTAGGATACACGGCTTCCTCTTTACATTCTACCGTCCAGCTGACTAGTGCCGCGCTTGTTGTCTAAACAACTAAACGCTTTCGTGCAGAGCTTGTAACCGTAGACACGATAAGTGTTTCACGTGCAAACACTAGTCTAACCAGTACAGGTTAAACTGGAAAACGGAAATGCTTCACGTGTTTCTCATCAACATGACCAACGTGTGTTCTATGTTGTCAACAACTGTGTTACAGCATTAGGTGCACAACCCAGTGGTTTTGATTTCCATGAGCCATGAAGACCAATGCCTTGCGTAGCCTAAACACGTTTGAAGAACACCTAAAATGTGCACAACTAAAAAAATATGACGAGCAAATCAGATCTGAACCGCATTGTGTGTAGCAATAAAGGCTGCCTTCATGTCGCTACTGACTGCAATATTTACAGACCTGAAACGATACCTGCTTATTTCCCCCAAACTGTGCAAAATATCGCAGTGTGTTTCCATCCTATCCAAACTTCACTGAATGTCACGGCCAGAGTTCATATCATATAAACCGACACGAAGAAAAAACTTCTTACAAAGGAGAAAACCAGCTCATTTACCTTTTCTTCCCTTTTAAATTGTCCTTTGTGCTCGTGCAGAGGGATGATTCCTTCCAGACGCGAAGCTCGTCCGTATTAAAACACAGACGAAAAGGAAAATCGTGTTGTTTGTTTAGCGTTCCCTCAATTGGTTCGTTGTGTTCATTAATCGCATTGGTAAGAGCGGAGCACCTCTTGGCACACACAGTTGACACACGCCTATGAAAAAGCAAGACTGCGCTAAAACTCTATTACATTGTGAACGATCGCTCCCAAACCACGCCCCTGGCTTTCGAGTGACAGTTTGCTTGCCCAATCATTATCCGCCGAAGTGTTTTGGATGGTGCTCTTTAAAAAGTTTCTCATAATCTCCGCCCAAAACATGAACTGTTTGAACTAGTTGTAGATCCTTTTACATGACTAATAGTCCATTACATGTCCAAAACAGCTGGCCAGAAAAGAGCCTGATGGCCAGCAGTGTATGAGGTAATTGCATTTAGAATTAGCCTACCTCATAAAATGAAGCCGTTTGTTCCAATATAAGGGTTTGTAACGTTTAACAAGATAACATTTTATTAACATATAATATTTTCCCCCGGCATTCATTTTTACAGGTTTATTTATTTATCTTTTTTTCCTTAACCACAAAACAACTGTGTTTAGGCTACTAACAATTTATTATGCCAGATATTTAAAATTAGCCAATTCTCAGCATAGAACAATTTCTGGCTGTTAGGCCTGCTCTTTAAATACAGATCAACATCACATGCAAACATAATTCAAAATAATTCACATTTTATAACATAATAAATGCTCTGTTTACAGATCTGGCTTAGAATTCTAAATGCAAATTTTTTTTTCTGGACATAATATACGTGTGCGTACTTTTGTATATTTATTGTGCATATATAAATACATGAATATATGTTTAAGAAAATATGTTGTCTATATATTTAATAATTATTTATAGTGCTGGGCAATGATTAATCGCGATTAATCGCATCCAAAATAAAAGTTTTTCTTTACATAATATA
>JAUCMS010000028.1:12747906-12772460 GCA_032357445.1 Enteromius radiatus | reverse complement strand
TCTCTCTATCTGTGTTTATATATATATATATATATATATATATATATATATATATGTGTGTGTGTGTGTGTATTTGGGCAATTTTTGACATGTGCCCTGGTTCGTTTCTGACCCTAATTGGCTTTATGCTTTAAATACTTTAACATACTCTAAAGAGCAAAGTGTGGTATTGGTCACAGAGGTTCTCTGAACAAAAGCAGAGAGGAGATCAACTTGGTTCAGTGGGCACTTTTAGAGAGCTCAGCTCTCCCTTGACAGGAGATTTCCAACAGAGCTTAGCCATGGACCATAAAACCTGGGCGTTTTGCAGTGGTCAGACACTAAAGTCCTTGTGATTTTGTTGAACACAATTTTTTTCTTTCCATTTACATATTGTTGTAACATAAGAGGGGAAAATATCATGAAACAGTAACTAAGCAATTGTTGAATAATAGCTCTAGGATCCATTAGTGTTTCATTGTCGACTTTCTGAAGAAGAAACCATGTACACAAGACCGTATGAAATAACAAGGCAAGCATATAGAAATAAGCAGGAACATAGAAGAAGAGTAGTACTGTGAGCATTAATGATTCCCAGCATGGCACAGTGTTTAAAATGTTTAAGTGCAAATGGTGAAATTATCATTGTGTTGTGCTTTGTCATGCTTTTTCATGGACTCTGTGGGTTTTTGGTTGGTTTGGCATATTTACAGACAGATTTATCTGTAATTTCCTTTGGCAGTTGGATGTTTGCTAAAAGCCCAGTAACTGTGGTGAGCTCTTTGGAAAAGAAAAGAGATCCAAATACATTCACAGTGGAGAAAGCTCTGCTATATCCTCTGACTGCTCACTCTTCTGTAATGGATGTTGACAAAATCTTTAACGTGTTTTCCGTTTCTCTTCCTTTCGTGGTCAGAGAGCTGTCAATGCAGGACTACTTTTATAAAGCCTCTCTTTTAATTGTTTCTGTTTCTTTTGATTCTCATGTCTGGAGTTTATATGACTCAGAGGGTGTCATGGATCGTCCAAACAAAAGCTTTTGAATACCAATTTGGGATAGAATCTAATTTGAATTTAGATTTGTTCTGTCTGGCTCAAAGACATTTTTCATACTGTAATATTTCACGCTTAAATATTTATTGAGAATATCTGAAAGAAATGCAATGAGCATCCATAAATTAGATCTTCTAAACAAATCATTTCCAATACAAACAAATCAACGTTGTAGCGGTATGGAAATCAGCCTGATTTACTTCTCTCAGTGTAAACAAACTATAGAATCTGAGGCGTTCAATGTCATTGAACCTTTAACGTGTTAACATTCCTTCTAACATTCACTCTTCACTATCATTAACAACATGGACACAAACCTCAAAGTGCTATGCGGTCTATCATATGACTTACCCACACTGTGTTTATACTCAAGCACACAAACGTACACAGACATGCTGGCTACACGTCCTGTTGCTGTCGCCATCTCTGCAGCAAATCATGTGAAGACTCTGTTCCTGGAAACACACACAGCAACTGTTGAGAATATGAACATTGTGCCTTGATCAGAACATTAAAGGTGCCTTTGAAGCATCTACATCCTCTACACCACACAGTTATCTCCGATGCTGCAGCACTGCATTTCCATTAATCTCATAAAAACTTTAACATGGTTAAGATTTAAAGCTGTGGTATCATACATTTTTCACTACATGTTTCCCCCCCAAGGTCCATTTACAATGTTTTTAAAGTCTTTTTGGAGTCTTAATTTAGTTTTTATGACCATTTTTCTACTTCCCTCAGACATTTAAGTCAATTAATCACATCACATTATTGTTGCTGTGTCTACTTTATTATCATTTAGTAGTACAGTATTACAGCATTGATTCATATTTTCAAATAGCTTTTATGTTTATATATATATATATAGTTTTTTATGATTTTATTTTTTTACTTTTCTCAAATATTTAGTATTACATTTAAATTTTAATTTGAGTAATTTTAGTTCTTCAAATTATTTTTTATTAAAATTCTTATACCTTATTTTATAAAGTTTGTTCCTTTTTCATATTTATACAATATTTGTTTTATTTTTATTTAAATATTAATTTATTTAAGCTTTATATCAGTTAATGAAAACAACATTTTTACACTTGTTAAAGGAATAGCTCAACCAAATATGGAAATTATTGTATTATTTATTTCTATTTGTGCTCTTACAAATCCATGTGACTGAAACAGAAAAGCGATTTTGAAGAGTTTAATCATTTGTCTTTGTCCATTGTTCAACAGATTCAAAATAAGAAGTATTTTCAGGCTTTGCATAACATTAGAGTGCATAAATTATGACAGTATTTATTTATTCATTTATTCAATTCAATTTAAGTTTATTTGTATAGCACTTTTCACAGTCTTCATCTATGATGTAAGAAATGGTTTCCATTAAACTGTTTGTTGCTCAAACAGTTAATATCAATCTGAAATGATCAGGACATTTTTAAAACAATGTGTTCCAATGTACTTGCATGCTTTCAAATCTATCTGTCTGACATCAAAGTTGTGAAAATACAGAGCCATATTTTCATCTTTCAATAAATGCCTTTTCGCTGACAAGAAACTTCTGTGTTCTGAAAGTCACAGAATGTTTTCACAGTGAACTCTTTCATCTCAAAAGATCAATCAAAATATGATTCCTAATGATAGGATAATTTTAAATAACAAGACACCTAAACATAACGAATGAAATCTATAAATGACATCAGTGGCACACCTTAATCTGCATCGACTAGACAAGACATCTTACTAACTATCATGTCAACTTCAACACATTCATCTAAGCGCAGGAAGCTCACTCTCTGAATTCTAATCCCTCTTCAATCCCCCTTAATTCCTTGTTCTATTTAGCAGACGAGGACATTAAAAACTACTTTACTGAAATACATTTGGTCATAATCAGTTAATGCAGTACAACAGTTGCATTCTTACATTGTGCTGTATTGCTGTCAGCACTTTCCACTTTATTTTACTTTTAAACTGGAATTAAATGGGCATGCTTTACTAAGAAAGCAGCTGCTAGGAAGAAATAAAGTTAATTCCTGACAAGATCCATGATTAAGCTAGTCAGACCTAGCTTATTCTAATAGTCAAGTAAAAGCAGACAAGGAACAGTCTAAAAATATATGTGCAATGAACAAAGTAGCTAGAATATGAAACATTCAGCAGTCGGTGATCTCTTGTGCATCTCTTGTGTCCTCAGGGGAGCGAAGACACTCAAGGGCAGCTGAGACAAGAGGATTCCATGCAATGAGTTGAAACTGTTAGCACCCTCACTTTTACTTCAGGACCTGGGTCTTTCTATCTGTTCATTGACATTCAGACTGAGCTGGCAGTTGGTTCATCAGTGCGACTGCTCAGTTTTGCTGTGTCTCAATGATTATAGTTCTTTCATTTTCGCTTAATAAAAATGTGAGTACAGTGAAATTGCAGTGTGCGAGGCAGTTGGCCTGACCTTGACGGTTCTTATCATGCTAGAATTTCTATTAACAAGAATATCCTACATTTTCTAAGGTCAAAAATGAGGCATTACCTGTGGTTCGGTTCAGTTTAAATAAAATCAAATCAAAAAGAGATGAGAGGGTTCATCCCTGCAGGAATAGTTCTAGAATTTTCAGACAAATATGCCTTTGATTGGTTCTATTATTTGTACATAATAATATCCATAAAATTGTTCATTTATTCACAGTACAGCAAATTAATACATTTCCCAAATAATTACAAAGAACTGGAAGAGAAGGTCAAAAATGTGTGACAATGTATGACTATATATATATGCATATATTTCAGACAAAAAACGTATATATATTAATATATTTATTTATAATATAACTATAAACACGTAAATACATGTAAATATTTTACGTAAGTGTGTGTATTTATACATACATAATAAACATACACAGAACACACATTATGCAAACACATTTTTTTGTGTACAATTACAATTGATAAATTTTTTTTTTTTGTCAACTTTACTGGAAATATTTTATTTTCAGCTTATACTATAATTAGAAATCTACTTTCTATTTATTTGAGGACTTGTTATATTGAGTAAATATTACACAATCCCATACTTTTATGTTAAAGCTTTAATTTCTACAAAATTTAATTGAATACAAATGAAAATTAGAAGTGGCTGAATGGCTTTGCACTATAAGCACATTTAATGTATATGTAAAGACAAACATAAACACATTGAGTTACCCTGCTGCATTTACTTCATACATGCTGTTCGCCTGAATAAATCTACAACCATTGATAGGTTTGAGGTATAAAATTGTAAAAATCAGACTTTTTTTGAGATGACAGTTGCATGTCCTTGATTGGTTCCAAATGCTCTGAGAGCATCAGTGGCGAGCAACAGCCTAGTATGAAGTTGTCAATCATCCAATGGGGTGCAACTGGCTCAGTGCCATCTGCAAGTCAAATCTGCTCCCATACTGTTATTTCCAACCCCTCCGCAATTCATAAAACATCAATTCTGCAGCCAGCTCCACGTGGAAAATCACTCTCCTAGTAGGATCTAAAACTTGCAAAGATGCGCCTCTTTGACTTAGCTGAACCAATTATTCTGTCAAGTGCGGGAGTTGTTTGACGAATAGCTAGCATGTTTTATACTATTAAGCAATTATAAACAGCTTAATCTTAATCCAAATTCTGTCTGTTATCTCTGTGTTTATGATGAAGGAAGTCTGCCAGTTTGGCCTAAGCCTGAAACAGATGTGTGAGCTATTGTGCTACGTTAAAACCGATTGTAAACAACAAAACGTATCAACAAGTGTGTTTTGTCACCTTCAGCTCTCTGTTAAGATGTATGGAATTAAATTACGTGCTCTGCACATGTATTGCGTTCAGATCCTGCTTGGCCTATAGCTGAAGAAAATGAGTTGACCCCAGAGAGCAGTTTGACTCTCAATGTCAAAATTAAATTTCATCCTCTATGAGCTCCTCAAAGCTGATCTTCTTCATTTGACTAAACAGCATTGGAATTTTCCAGCATCTGCAATGATTTGTTATCCGAATGCAGTTTTCGGTAACATGGACATTGTTTTGTTCTAGGAAGAACCATACATTATTGTCTAGTTTAAGTGAGTTAGACAATTATGGTATTTTGAATCTGTGCGTCTCTAGCTCCCACTCTCTGTCTCTGTCAGGGCTGGGGAATCCTGGGGCGCATAAATGATAATAAAGGAGCATTTTTGGAAGACATGAGGGCAGAAAGGGTCAGTGCTATTCTGCCTGTGTCTCTGAGCCGTCTGCGGTCTGGCTCCCACTGACATCAGCTGCCTTATTCCTCAGCTGATACAGGCAGAGCGGTCTTTCCTGCCAATTTAAGGACTGCAAAATAATACTCTTATTTCTCCAAAAGAATCGAAAAGATACAGTAATGATGTGTTTTTAAACCACATAGTTCTGCCCCAAACTAGGGATGGGAATCTTAAAGTAATGAACAATTCTGATTCCTTTACAGATACATTAAAGGCTCTTAAATTTGGAGAATAAATAGGCAACTATATACTTGGAAAAGAAGTGGATTTCTTTTGCTGAATAGTGGGGTCTTTTTAAGAATAAAACAACAACAACAAAAAAATGTACATTTTGTTTTTGTATAAAATACAATACAAATGCAACTGCATATGAACAAACAGCAGGCTCGTTTGAGACTTCCAATTTGTTTGCTTTCGATTCACAGAAAATAACCGTGTTTGCTCAAAAATCTGACTTTAACAGCTGTATGCTGTATGCTTCACTACATATAATTGGCTCATAAGTGTTAAAAGGGACAGTTCACCCAAAAAAGTCATTAATTACCTTCCCATATGTTGTTTCAAACCTGCAAGATCTTTGTTAATCTTCTAAAATACACATTAAGATATTTCGATGACATCTGGGAGCTATCTGACCCTATAGATATACCCACTCATGCATGTGTCGTGGTTCTGTTGTGAATATGCATCGAAGACTGAATTGTAGAATAAAGTTATTCTTTTTGTGCTGTCATAATTTCATGAAATTATGGCTGAACCAGTGATGTCAGGATTTCGGATTTCAGTAAATATATCATGGAAAGATCCACATGAGACAGAATTTTCATTTTTGAGCAAACTATCCTTCATTAGTCACTCTACAGTATGCTTCATGAACAAGAACTGACTCAGAGTAATTTATTTGAGAATCAGCTTCACTGTATAGGCTATCTTCGATTCACAGAAAGGATCCAACAGTATTCGCTTGTGAATCACGCATCACTAGTTGCGCCGTACCTTTCGCAGAAAGAAATTCTTTTTTCTTTATTTCTCTTCTCTTTTTCACTTGTGCGCTCTCAGAGAATGTCCCTTTTAACACTTATGAGCCAATTATATGTAGTAAAGCACACAGCGTAGCCACTGAAGTCTTTCTGTGAATTGAAAGCAATTGAATTGAAAGTTAGAATTACAAAATCTGATTCGGGAAAGACCCAAATGAGCCTACTGTTTGTTAATATGTATGTGTATTTTGTATATCTAAGAGAATGAACGGCGCACAAGTGAAAACCATATAGAAAACCAAAAATAGTTCAGTTCCGGTCAAATAAACACAGTTCATATCATGAGCCACGGTGTGTACACTTGTCAGAGAAATGGCTTACGCCATTGCTTCTGATTAAACCAGGATAGAAAGTATTTTAACATCCAAATAATTGCACACTTCACCTTTAATCAAACACACAACATAAATCTGCGGATTTAACCAAATTCACTTCAACGCCTTCTGGACATGCTGCCAAGTCAAGTAATGCAGTTCAAGAAGATTCTGAAGTTATTTCAGTGATTAATCAAACAATCTTCCATATGCTACCTCTCGTGCACGACGCGTGCCTATAAAAACAGCAGCCTTCTGTTTTCCTCTCAAACCAAAACCCTTATAACACGGTTTACCTACAAATGATACAAAAATCGCACTTGAATCTAATCACCATGCAGCTGCCTTCGCATATGCGAGACTGTGTATTTAATAATCACGTAATGAGTCCCTTGCATAATGAGCGTTTGTACAGCAGGGGGAGGTCAGCGGATGGAGACGGAGGATAGCGAGCGCCTGTGGGCCCGGCTGGGGCCTTGAGGTGACACAGTGTTAATGAAATCAAAGCAGTAGGATGGATAGAGCTATTAATAAGGGTGTTAGAGGTCTGATGATCCGTAACACACCAGGAGCCTCTCCCACTGCCGAACCGGTGCGCCCATGGACCTGCGCATCAGAGGCTGTCTCTGTTTACTGCCCAGAGCCGCACTACAGAAGACTAATTAGGCTGTCAGGGGACGCCAGCCCTCCCTTTCTCACTCTTGTGACAGCAATTAAAGGCAGAACAGGATGGCGGGGATAGCTTCCCTGCTCCCACAGGTGACAGCTACGATGACACCTCACTGTTCCTCAGGTGCGTTCTGCTGCTGACAGATAAACCAGACGCAGCAGGACGGAAGGGTGCAAACGCAGAGTGACATCTGTGAGGCTTTTTGTAGAGGCGGCTATTTGTAGAATCAGCCTTGCAATATGGCTCCCGGCTTGCCGTAATAACTGACACGCTAAACCCCACGCGAACACCGAGCGGAAAACAGAGGTGCAATCTGACGGGACAATCTGGACAATCTCTTTCAATCTGCCCCAACTGCTCAACCTAATCACATTCAGATACGCCAAACATTCCCGGCTTGTTTTCAGTGCTCTCGGTTGGCAGGCACTTCATGTACGCTTCTATCTAACTATACTTATCTTGTAGCGATACTCCACCGGAGTCTTATTTCGCACAACGTACATCTGCATGACAATGGGGCACTGTCTGATTGATGCAATTTACATGGGATCCCTGACCTGAAGCGGCGCTTGTATTCATATTCTCTTTCGTCCTTGACAAGAAGCTGGGGAGAGAAAGAGCGGGAACATTTAAAGACGAGATAGCGAGTTAGACAGGTTCCCTTCAACCCTGCATATTCAGTGACAAAGTAATCCTATCAGCCACCGGTTTCTATTTACACATCTGCACCTCGATAAGAGCCGCAGCGACCCGTGGTTTCTTTGTTCTTCTCCGTCATTGTCCACTTTGCAGCGTTCAAAAGGAAATTGCTTCACGGAACGCACTTTTCTGAATAAAATACAATGTGTGTAGCCTGAACCAATAGCATAACCCTGTCGATGTGGCTGTCACAAAAATCCATATATTTTATGAGAACTCATGCTGGCTTTAATGTCTCCATACCGGCGCTGCCATCCCACGTCCCGCTGTGGGCAGCAAGAGGCAGGTCATTTAATAGCCCAGAGAGGGTGTGGGAAAGAATGGACCCACAGAGAACCTCAAACTGTGCTAAAAAACTGATCTATACTGCCCGTGAAGAAATAAGTAATGGCATCTATTCGGTAAATTTTGCTCTTGCTCTCCCTCTTCTTGTTCAGTTTTCATTTCAAAATATGTCAAATAAAAATCAATAATATAAAATAAAATATAATAAAATAATAAATAAATCTATAAAATATGAAAGTAAAATACAGAAATTAATATTCAATGAATAAAAATACAAATAACATTAAATAAGTGTATTTTAAATTTAAAACCTAATTTAAAATATAATCTAAATAAAAATAAAATAAAAAAACTGAATCAATTAAAATTAATTTAATTTATATAAAATAATCTTTAACTGTTAACTTTTAAGTGTTCAGAAATGGATGAACTAGTTGAAATGGTGATTCAGCTGTTTATCACTATGAAGTTTATATTGTGTAAGCACTATAGAAAAAAAGGTGACTTGACTCACAAGCAATACTCTCTACTCTGTCTGTCTGTCTCTTGAGCAACATATGATTCAGTTTGAATTATTCATAGAAGTGGATAGAGAAGAAGAAAGTTTGTGAAGACCTCACTTTCTGACCTCATTTTGTTGTCAGGCATCTTAAACCATAATTACATGAATAAATGTCCCTCTGCATCCCTGCCACTAGTGAAAGTGTAACTGGTGGAAATGTGTTTCCTATGAGAAGATTACAGGCTTCTAGTTGACCTTTACAGTTTGCATGGATCAGGATTAAAAGAAATGATTAAAAGGCACTGTAACTGGGCAGGAAAAACAAGCTGAACACAATGCACATTGCCTAATCAAAAGATTGGGTTTATTTATCTGCGATCAGTAGTTTATTAATATATTTTTATATTTGCATGAATCTTACAAATATGGAGATGGATGAAGCGTTTGGGAACACAGGAAACACAGGAAACGTTCTGGAAAGGTTCAGAATGTTCCAGACCACAACCAAGATCAGAAGAGAATATTGGTGAGTTTTATATGTGGGTGAGTAATAACTGTAATCAGCAGGCTTCAATGACATTTGCAGACTTCAAAGTTATGACCTCATCGGACAGAGCTAATGGTGGTCCCTAAGATCAGTCTGAAGTGGCCATATACATTGGCATAAAGTTATTAAAGCCATAAAGCACAAGATCATGTGATGCACTGGTTGTACTATGGTAAAGTGGTCACCACTTAGCTATAGTGGTTTTACAAATTGGCAAAAGGCTAAAATAAAAGGCAACAATGCTTAATCAATATTTAAATACAAAAACTAAAATAAAAGTAAATTAATTTAAAAAATTTATTTTGAAACTTTTGAAATAAATTCTGTTCTTTATTAAATGTATATTTATAATTTAAAATAATTAGGGCTATCCAATGATTAATCACGATTAATAACTTCCTAAATAAAACGTTTACATATGTGTGTGTTCTGTGCATATTTATTATGCATATACTGTATTAATAAGCATGTATATTTCAGAGAAATACTGTAGGTTGTTTATATATTAAATATATTAATTTATATTTATAAATTATATGAATATAAATATAGATGTAAATATTTTAAAAATATATACTGTAGATATACACAGAATATATATTATGCAAATAAAAACTTTTATTTTGGATGTCATTAATCGAGATGAATCATTTGACAGCACTAATTATAATCTATAATTTATAAAAATTAGGCATCACAAAGTTCATTAGCCCAATTAAAAGAAGGTATTGGCAAATGTAGAAAATACATTTTCAGGTCAAGATCAAAGTAGAATTGAACAAATTGAGTGCAAATCAAGTATTTTACCACAATTTCACATGCACCTCATCCAATCAGGTTTTTGAGCCTACTTTTCCTTTAACGAGTCGCATCATATATTCCTACCGCCTTTTGTCAAAATCAATTTACTTAGTGCATTCATTAGTAAAAGGTTTGAAGCTTCCTCTTAGCATCGTACCACCTCAGTCATTTCTTTTTGCCATTAAAGTCAAGTGTTTCAATAAAACAGCACATCTTCCAAGTACTGTATGGCTGTCACTGGATCAGCCAGAATCTTCAAAAGCAAAATGTCAGCATCCTCATTCTCTTTGCTCATTTTGGTGTTCTGATTAGTCCTCCATTAGTTTATGGGTCTAAACACTAGTGATAGCCACGATCAATCTCACTTCTTTCAGAATCTTTTAATGCTTGGTGTGTGGTTGATTAGCAATTAGGTGATTAGACTTTAGGAGTGCAGTAATAAGGCCTTTGACTTTACTGCTCTATATCATTGTTGATTGCATTGAACTTACATTATAGGGACATCTCTGTGGTGACATAAAACACTTTTCCATCACACTCCTACATCACTGCACAGCTACAAAGCACAAATAGCATTTCTACCCACTCTAACAGAAGATAGCCTTAAATCACACATACTATATGGCATAAAATGTGCATATGATGAAAATACACATTGGTAGAGCAACAGATACTGAACAATTATCTCACGCATGACAAAAAGCATTTGCATTGTTGTTTATTAAAATGTATTGAAATTTTTGTATAACTATAATGCAAAAAAATATATTTATTGCTAGAAGCTTAAAATGAATGGGGAAAATATCTAAATAAAAAATACAAAAAATAAAATCTAATACAAAAAATAATTAAATCAAATCAAATGCAGAGCATGACCTCAATTATACACTCAATTATGCATCAAATGCACACATGACATATTTTCCTATGTTTATACCCATTAATGCCACTTTCTGTAAACCTGTTTATGTGTAAAATACAATTTGAATATTTAGATGTGAATATTTTAACCTAATAATTGTAACCTACTTTTAATGGGCCTTTATCGGGATCTGTGGTTTACAAAGCAGAGAGCTAATGCATTTAGGGGAGGACATCCTCAATGTTTCTGGATAAAAAAATGTGCTGTTGTTCTGTCATTAACTTATCCATCCCTCTTTTTAGTTGTTCTCGTTCTGCTAATGCTTTCAGCTGACCGTGACCCATCCAACCCCGCTATCCGAGCACAAACAGCACTGCGCTAACTAAGCGCAACTCTTTATATCAGCACTGTGGTGGGCGAGAGTTTAACATACCATCACCTTTTCAAAAAACAGACTGAATAATAAAGTATAAGCCTATAACACAACTCATACATCCTGATGAGTGTGAGTTTAATGCACTAGCACTTGTTCCAGAATCAAAATGCAAACTCATCAGCTCCTGCCTAGCCAATAAAAAGTTAATATGGCAAATAATTTTGCCAAGCTCTCATTATCAAAGCCCCTTTAAAGCACATCCATTTTAATGAAACTTTTATTGTTCAGATGACGCTTTTTAAATCACAAGGCTCTTTTAATCATTGCATCAAATTTGTCTAAGATATTGCTTTTTTAAATTAAAATAGAAATAGACACAAATAAGACTAGTGCTTAGACTACCTCAGCTAACAAAGTGTTCTAAGAATGTTACGCCAATGTTCCCTTTTAGTCAAAAGAAGGAAAGAAAGAATATTAAGGGAGCATTGCTTTTAAATGTTTTTTTTTTTTTTTTTGCTTTTGTGCTGAATTCTGCCAACATTATTACAAATAACTTTGAAAAAAATGTACTATTACATAACAGGAAGAAATTCAAGGTTTTTTTTAGAATTTCAAGAGAACCTTGCAGAACGTCCTGAAAATGTTCCTGGTTAGTTTTGGAAGATTTTGCTGAAATCAGGGAAAATATCAGCAAAAACTGGGACATAGTTGAGTTATCATCTGATACATTAGATTTAACTGAAAAGTCCAAAAGAAGAAGAAGAAGAAGGGGAAAAAAAGCTAAAATTTGCTCTTCTACACTTATAAATAAAGATTCCAGAAGGAGGGGGGTGTTGTGATGTACTAAAAGGGATCATTTATAAAAAAAAAGTTTTTTAATTATTATTATTGTGAAGAATATTTGCATAATTTTTCAACTATAACGCTTTGTGGTGCATCCTTACAGCTTAAGTTTCTTTGCTGAACCACTGATGCCAGTAAAGAACAGTTGCTGTTGTTTTTCTTTACTAGGCTATTTAGGAGGAACAATGAGACATTAACCAGATCTCACTGCTGTCATTCTTACCCTCAGTTTTCATCCAAATTATAACTTGATAAAAACAGACTTTGCAACAATAAAGGTTTCTGAGGGTGAGCTGGACTCTTTTTCTGAACCTGAAGCTTTAGATGGAGTTTCTTTCAGGTGCGCAGAGGTTGGAGAGAGCCTGTGCAGACAGGCTGGGTGCCAGCTTTACCTGCTCCCTTTTTCTCTGCAGCAGCTGCCAGATGGGCTGTTGGTAGGATGTGGTTCTACAAGCAGGAGATCTGTAATCCATGGAGACTGACAGTGGTTGATTGTGAATGACTAGAAGCATGACAGAGGAGAAATGCAGGAGATACTCATTCAAGCGGAAGCTAAGAAAAACATTATGCTACCCAGGACCTCTTGAGAGACTTTTGGCATTTGATTAGCCAAAAAGGTGGAGTATCGAGGCAGTGTAGCATGACACTAAACAGCCAGGACATGTAATGTTGGTGGTAATAAGAGTTGCACTTTATGCTGATTAGATGCCACTGTTTCAAAATGAAACCCATGGTGCCTCAGTCTGTTACTCACCATGATACTAATTAACTAATTCTCTTCGTCATTTATTCATTCTTCATTTGGCAGACAGTGTTCAGCTAACCCCCTTCTCTGATTCTGAGATGAGCAGTCACAAGTTGGTTGCACCTCCAAAATATATATATAGAATGTGGCAAAATCTTTCATGATTCTATTCTCCAGTGTCATGATATTTTAGAAATCCTTCTAATAAGCTGATTTGATGCTGCTTCATAATTTTGTGAAAACTACATATCATTTAAAGTGCACATCATTTTGTGAAGATAAACACTTTGTTCGGGATTCTTCATTCTAATGAAAGCTAAAATGACCTTTATTTTGTCTAGACATTATTACAAATCAATTTTGATAAATGTAATGCATCTTTGCTAAACAGAAGTTCAAACAGTATTAACTTCTTTAAAAATTACAATATATAGCCAACTATTCAATATATATATATATAGAAATTACACAATATAAACAACTTATTTGTATTATTAAGTAATACACTTATATTTTCAATTATGAAATGCAACATTACATTATTATTACCAATTCCATTATTAATCAGACATTTTTTTCTGTTAACTTTATTTCATAGACCTGAAATAACAAGAATTAACAATGAATAGCTGCATTAATATTTACTAAAAAATAATGAAGATGAATAAGTACTATTATAAATGCATAGTTCATTGTTATTTAATATTTGTTAATGTATTATAAATGGAGTGTTATTGTAAAATCTTACCCACACATTTAAGCTAGATGAGTTTTATTTATTTATTTATTTGTCACCCACTTTCAAGCAGTCTCAATTAGAATCGTACTTGTTCTGTGTCTTTAGCTTTGGTGATCACCATAGCTCCATACTCATGAGAACACTCAATACAAATAACAAGAATATAGCAGCTCATGAGAAATTAGTTGTATTTATGAGAGCAGAGCTCCTCTCCTGACTACATAGTCATTATGTGCATAAAAAATAAAAAATAAAAAAATCTGTAGCCAAGCTCTTGTTGTTCACTGTTAGCTTCTGTTTATAGTCACACTGCAGATGGGGAACTGCCAAACCTGCACTAATTCTACCAGTGTAATTCGGAGCGGGAAGCAGAACCACAAATCAGGGTGACAGCAACATTCAGCAGCAGCTCTGTAAAAGGCCCTCGCTGCCTCGCTAAGGACAATCGGCTGAGATGTGGTAAATTGCGTCTCTTGAAACAGCCTGAATTAAAGGAAGTTGGCAGTGCTTTAGGGCTCAAATTACTTCATTACTCACTATAGATATCGGACGAAGACTTTGCTAGAGGAGGGAAAGAGGGAGTCCAAGATTAAGGAGCTCAGTTGAGAGTTAGACAGGCTGGAAAAAAAGCATACACTTTCTCTGTGTGTTAAGAAAGCGGCTTGGATGCAGATTAGGCCTATTTCGGAACTAAAAGGATTCTCGGAGCTAAATTATACTTGACTGTGTACTTTAGAATAAGTATAGAATTAATATATGACTAGAAAACCAGCCTTCGTTATGTACTCTTGCAGATAATTGGGCTTTCATCTCAAGCTCTGCGTTCATGACATTCTGCAGTTCTATAAATTAGTCATTTTACAAAATACATTTTGCTAATGCGTTTACATACCCCTTGCATAAGTTTCTAAGATATATACGTTTTTCAGTTAATATCCAACTTTGCAACTCTGGACACAGAGGTCACTGATTTTCAATGCCAATAAAAAGTAACTAAAAATTTTCCAGAAAATAGCAAACAACAAGATAAACACTAATTAAAACAATTAATTAAATACCCAAAATATCAACTGAATGTTACTTGTCATATGTTTTGTTTGTTTCTGGAAATGCGTCGTTCCTTTTTTATTTTTTATTTTTGGCACAAATCTAGTTCCATACAGTGCAAGGCGTTAATCTTTTTTTTTAATACAATACATTGTGTAAATTAATAAATCATTTTTGCCTGAAATATATGCAAATATATGCTATGCAGCTCTTTCATGGCATAGCCTAACTAAATATTTCTGCTAAACATCTTGGAGATTATGCAAGGAGTACGTATGTACACTTATCGTAAAAAGGGTATGTAAACTTATTCAGATTCTAAACAAATACAGCATGTACAAATATGAGTCACTGTTTGCCTCGCAACATGATGAGGCAGTAATTAACATTTTAGGACCTCTCAAGCTGTGCCTGCAGTGGCCATAAGTCTTCCCACATTAAAACACACATGACAAACAGTATGAATGTGAATGTCTCAGCTCTGTTTGGAAAGAAATCTACACTTTATATAGAGCTGTAAATGTGGAAGCACATAAACACAAACTTGCTAAGCCTGGAGCAATCGATGTTAATAAAAAAAACAGAGAACTCGGCCTCAGATTTATATAGCCCATTTGTCCACCCCCTCTCCTCTCACCGTGTCTGTCTTGCCCTCTCTTTCTCAGTCCCACTATTTTTTTCATAGTCGGGTCCCATTAGAGAGCTTGCTCGTGCAGTGGCCTAGCCTCAGGCCAGCCAATAAATGACTTAAAATAATAAGGAACAAATGTTCTTGCGCCAAGGTTTTGTTAGATGGCTCGAGGAAGAGGCAAAGGTGCAGACACAAAGTCCCCGAATAAGCTTTGAACTTTCACGCACATTCGTTTATATATTGTCGAAGTCTTATGCAATAATTCAAAGTGCACTAAAGATTCACATTTTCATACGCTTAGTTATAAAATCGTTTTTTTCCCTCTTGTAAAGCAGGAAATATGTGCTAACCAGATTCAGAATCTGTCAACAAAGCCGGTGGTTGCTGTCAAGCCACTGCGGTGATGCACATGTCCAAATCTTCCCACATTGTAAAGATTTGTTTTCACAACCAGAACATGAATTTCCAGCGCTTGTGTACCTAAAGTCTGTCAGAATGATAGAAACGTTTCTTTAAATTTATATTCAAGAGCAAAAATGTCTCTAGTGAAAGACACTGGAGAGACATTTGCTGTGCTGAGGACTTCAAATACCCTACAGTTGGAATTCAGAAAAATAAGAAAATTGAGTAGTCATTTTTCAGAAAGTTTTCCTGGTGAAAGCTGGTCCCTGTGGAGTGCTGAACAAATTCGGCTTGTTTGACTCAAGGAAAGTCATCGAAAAGGATTGTCATAAGTTGGTCATTTCATAAACAGAAAGAAACAGCTTGGTATTCCCGCTAGCTGTGGAATGCTACTGTGAAAAGAGTCACTTGTCTTGTTAATGAGTTGTCTTGAGTCAAACAAGACCTGAATTCGAACCTAAACATCACCTATTCTCCTGTGTTTCACACATTTCAGAGTCATCTGAATATTGTACAAGCTTGAGCATGTGCTTAATAATGTTTTACAGTTGATAAAGACTTTTCACTTCAGAACAGATGTGTGGTCTTTTCAATTCAACCTTCAGTTCTTGTTAGTTCTTCATCTTCACATAGACCTACATGTGGTTACACAACTATTCAAAAATGTATTTAATAGTTATTGGATTTATCAGAATTGTGGTCAATAAAACATACTCATTGGTGCTTTTTAAATTCTGAATCTTTTATTAACACTCATCAAAGCATCAAAAGAGAGGGAAGCAAATAAAATGGCCAGCTGGCTAAAAACTTATTCCAGTCATTGCATTGGAAATCCAAGTTTTTAAAACTTTTTTAAACTCCAGCCCTCAATGTGGCGACACATTCTTATCATCAGACCACAAAAACGAACTGATATTTGCTCAACAACAAGTGGCAGGTGCTCTAAGATATATTTATACAGTAGATAGCAAATTTTCTTCTTTTGCAGCCTGCTTATTTCTACATATATGTATTAGTAGTTACAGTCTTGCTTTTCTTATCACTTCGTATTCAGCTTATGTGTTACTTGAATTATTATTTACTTTGTAGGAGCACCAATCATGTGTAGCAAATTCTCCCCTTCACTTCACCTGATCTGTATCTCTCTCTGTGCCATTCTGTTTATTACTTGCAACCTTCATAAAATAAATAAACATAAAATTTAATAAGAAAAAATAAGATGCGTGAAACTCATCAGCAAGATCTGAAATCATTTTTAGCAGTAGTGTGTAGTCAGCATGTATGCTACATGCTCAGTTGAGTTCATCTCATATTTTCTCATTCAGCAAATCCCATCGCTGCATAATGAAAACACACACATTTATTAGTTTGATTCAGGGCAGGCAAAGCGGTTGGTATCACAAAAACAACTGAAAAAAAAAAAATAAATGAAGTTGAGTTGTACTCATGTCATGCTGCATGCTAACACAAGAAAGAGACTGTGTGGTTTCAACCCAGAGAACAGAAGACGCCAGAGAACCGCCATCTGGGCCCAACAAAGAACTGTCATAAACGGCCCGGGAGATCCATGAGAATGAACAACCCAGCCATCTTCCACTAACACAGCCTGTTTTCAACTTCTTTACGCTTTGAACAGGGGAATGCGGGAAAGAGGCTGTCAGTGGCAGACTGTGGTGTGTTTTTTTTTGCTTTCACAGCATTGCACAGCCCTGCATCTTTTGATGCTTGTATTTATGGACTGTGTCATACTGTGTAAGTAATGAATGAATATTTAACTGCCAATTCAGATGTCAGTTCAATTATACCCATCCTGAATGTTGCCTATGAGATCCTGATCAAAAAACATATTGGAATAATGCTGCAGAATTGTAATTTATCAGGAGATTTATCGGTAGGAGTGGCTGCAATGCCTTTTGCTTTAACATCTGTAACACACTTGAACATTAATAAAGTTCGATAGAATTTCCCCACATTCATCTAGCACAAGTTTTTTCATTGATTTGGAAAGTACAGCATTCCCGTAAACCGTTTAAATTAATGTTGAAGTGCAAAAAAATGCTGCTTTTTTTTTCTACCAGCGAGAGGGTTGGATGTAAAAACCCCATCATACCATAGATTTTGGGATGTGACGCTGTAAAAAAAACATACACATCAGGTAAAATTTTAAACAAGCGTTTATTTTGTTGAACAAAAGACCATGTTCAAAATCCTTTTTAAATAATAGACCATATCAAACCCGAACGATTTAATTTTAAGCAATTTAAACAAAACTGTAAGAAAAAAAGGAAAAACGTGTGAAATTCCAAAAGCAATTGAAAATACACACACACACATATACACATTTAGATTTCGTTTGTGTTTGGTGTAGGACACGTACAGTACATACTATAGTGAGTTATAGTTAAAATTCTATAACACATTCTATATTATCATTTTTAAGATGTTGTCTTTATGAGGTCCACAAAGTACTGTATTTCTGTTTTTACTACATTTGTTATGTTCTATTATCTTTCACAAAGTAGTATACACAAGGATGCGTGTGTGTGTGTGTGTGTGTAGAGTATTTGTTGTTTATGGGGAAACAAATTTGTTTAATGACATGGCTATTACAGAAGTATTACAATTTGAAGGTGGTTTATGAGGACACTGCCAATGTCCCCGTATTTCAAAAGACCTAAACAAAATACTAAATTGTGTGTTTTTTTTTTGTTTTTTTTTTATCTAAAAATTCACAAAGTTTCTTGTAAGTTGTAGGGTTAGTGTAGGTCAATAGCACATACAGTTTGTACTGTATAAAAACCATTACACCTATGGGGAGTCCCGGTAAACCACAGATACCAACGTGTGTGTGTGTGTGTGTGCTTATTTACTGTCCCATCTTGTTGCTGATCATCTACATTTTATTAGATTTTAATCAATCAATCAATCTGCAGTATGTTTTACAACACAATACTATTGCAGTATTTCTGTTTCAAAACATTTCAAATCTCAATGTGTTACTACAAAAATTATATATTTTTAATTATTTAGTTTTTTATAGTGATAAAAGTGTTGAACTAAAGTGTTTCGTCTTATATTTTCTGTTATTTATTTCATGTTTACTATGTTTTTTTTATGTTGGACATGTCTGATGGACAGGCCACTCACAGTGAACTCTGATTCATCAAGTGGCTTTCTATTATGCCGCCTGATTTTTACAGTGGTTATTGCACCAGTTTAAATTCTGTGTCTTTGCTTTGGCTCTCAGTGTTTTATATAACACTTTCCAGGATGGACTTTCAAGTCAAATCTTGACATCCGCAAGAATGCAGGTCATGTAGCGGTCAGCATGCGCATGCAAATGTTTGTGTACGCAAAAAGTATGTGTGTGTGTGTAAGTGTGTGGTGTCTGCGGATAGCCAGACAACTTAATCAGATTCTCCTGTCTGGATTTCCCATGCTGGCTGTCCAGTATCTTTCAGCTGTCCGCGAGCTGTTTTAATGCATACACAATCAGACATTCTGGTGTGAGTCTTTTGGATACTAAGCCATTTTAGGCTGTGACCATGTCGAACGAGAGACAGCCGGTAAAAGCAACGCAGCAGAGTATCCACAGGTACTGCCAGCAGTAGAAGTGCGTGAATGCTGACAGAACAATGAATCCTGGTCAATCACTACTGAAACAGCCAAAACCTTTCAGAGAAGACTCACCATCCACCTCCACATAAACCCGACATGTCACCAGGCAGTCTTGCTTCTATTGGACGTAAACTGACACCCAGCAACAGCTCCTGAGCCGAGACGGTTCCACCTTATTGCACAGCCTGTTTGATTTATGTTCTTTCAAACACTGTTTGTGTTTGATACATTTCTTTTCTCACACCTGACAGCTGACTGAAGGAGCGTTCCTCGAGAAACGTGTGCTGGGTGGGAGGTGTCGACTTTTTCACACAATGATGGAATTGGATAATTAAGTTTGATTATTGAGCCCAAGCGAATTTGTGTGTTTATATCGTTATTACAAGCATTAAAGTTATGACATATCAGCTGTTTGAAAGCGAAACACTGGTGTGGTGCCCCACTGCTAAATCATTACCAGGTTGTGACAGAACTGCAATTTAGGTTAATGATTTGAAATTATTGTGTTTGTTTTATTACATCAGGGATGTTCATTTAGTATGAATATACAGTAGATCTCATAATATGAATTTAATTAGAAATCTATCTCTGTTATAGTCTGTAAGGACTTCTAAATGTAAGCATTTAGATGAAGATTGTCAAGCCATCATTCAAACTATGCATTTAAGTCAAAGACTTTAGATAAACAATCTGTATGACTTTGTTGACTTTTTTTTGCTGACTTTTTTCATTTATAATAAAACTAGTAGTGTTGCACGTACACATATTCTACTATTGCACAATTACAATAGAATATAAAGTTTACAGGATCTTTACAGACTGAATGAATTTGAATGATTTGGTAGAAGTACTGTTAAAAGTTGTGCTGTAGAAAAGGTACATCATTATCTTGCACCTGACAACATATATACGATATTTACAGCTCCTAGACTTCCCTTGTCTTTACAAACCTTACTTGGACATATTGTAGTTACACAAATTGCTTTGAATTCTACATCCTGCTCTCAGGCTTAATTGAAATTCAGAAACTGAACTGGAATTAAAAAAAAAAAATCAGCAGTTTAATTCTGAATGGAGCACAGATCTGATTCTGAAACGTTGCTTTTTTTATCACCTCCGTATTGGGTTTCTGATTAAAACCAGATCTATTTTTTATTTATGTATTTTTTCATTTTTTACTGCAGCAGCTCATGCTGGATTATTATGTCATGTACTTTCTCTCTACAAATAATGGCCTTAAAAGGACAGGATTTCATTCAGCTCAGTGTGAAAATAGGCCTTGGTTTATTTATTTATTTATTAACTGAGTATTAAATCACTGAAATAACAATGTGAGCTGGAAAGCTTTTTTAGAGCATGATGAACTCACTGCAACATTCGATTGAAGTCATAATAATGTTTTAAAATGCTAAAAAGAACAGTTTATATGCTGATTTTAGTTGGTCTCCTAGCTTGGCCATGCCGGCTGGCCTTAAGCTGGTTACTTTTTGGACACAAAATCCTTCTTGTTAACCTTGTTAAGCTGGTTTAACATTTTTTCCCCAGAAGACAATTATCAATTCACGAGTGTCACGCAAGAAGGTTTGTCTTAGAGTTTCAGAAAAGTCAGGGGAAAGTCAAGAGGATTTATAGAAATAACTTCATAATCATAAAAAACTTTAATAAAATGGCTCAAATAGCAAGCTTTACAAATATAATTACAAACCTGGTTTAGCAGAACAGTAATGAACCAGCTTTTTTGGATCAGTGACAAGTAAAATTAAAATTATGTTATTAAAAATTGAATTGTCAGGGGTTTCACTGATTCAGAAAAGGATGATACTCACACAACATCTCTTTTGATTACTCTCTCTATTGACCATGCATTATATTCATTAATAAAAACGTCCTGCCCTGTCTGTAACCAAGCAGCTGATTGGTTTTCCTATCGATTCACTGTTTCTCATCTAAGAAGAGGGTGAGCTGTGAGTTGATGTTCAGAAATGCATCAGGGTGAGAGTGAATGTGCCGTGTGTCTTCATCTTTAAACGCAGCACACGCTGACTGCCTCTGCAACAGAACACTGCCAGGAGTTAAAAAAAAATGACGGGGTGAAGGAAGAGTGGAATGTTAAATCTGAATAAGCAGGAAAAATACATCAGAGAGTCGCAAAAAGATTGTGAAAGGGAGCAGTGAAGGTGACGGAGAAGAAAAAAAAAAGGACAAAAAGAGAGACAGAGATGGAGAGGATGCGTGCGCCAGGGAGACTAGAAAATAAAGAGGGAACCTGAGAATGGAACAAATGTGACAGGATGAGAAAGGGAAGAGTGACAAAGAGAGTGATGGAGCAACAGAAAACGAGGCGAAATTAAAGCAGGTCTGTAGAGAGATGAAGATGGATTGAAGACAGGAAAAAAGACTTTGAGGAGACAGACCTATTGGCATGAAAATGTGACACATTAAAGGGAAAGTTCACGTGAAGTTATTATTTATTCACGCTGTTCCAAATTTCAATGCTGCATAGCCAAAAAATACACTTTTTTAAAAATCGTGAATTTTTTTTTTAGCTGAACTAAAGAAACCATCATTGTCTAATTAATAATTCATAATAAACCCAGTTGTTTACAACAATGCTGATACAGTATATAATCCATCACTGAGGTGTTTCAATGGCTATTTTGTTATAAGTGGTGAGATGAGTAAGTAATTGATTCATTTTCTCTACGGATTCATCGAAAACAAAGGTTCATTCAGGAACAATACAAGTGACAATCAACATGTGAATCATACCACACCCATTGAGGTTGTTCTTGCCTGTTTTTTTTTTGGTGAATCACTGACTCATACACACAATCGATTAAAAAAAAAAAAATTCAGGAACAAAAGTTTGGATCTACAGCCCTATTCAGACGGGACTAGTTTTCTAAACTACTTGTAAGTTTTGAATCTTATCACCTGACGTCCACAATTTTCATGTACCATTTCAGATGAGACTAATGTCTCCGTGTTTATTACAGAAGCGGGAGGGTCTGTTTTGTACATCTGGGCATCACAGAGGTCACGCGCTCTGTATGCGTGCATTGCGTATAGTCATTCTAGTCAAAATATATTAATCATCAAACTCATGTAAGTTCTAGCAATCTACTATTTGTCAAAATCCCTTTTCAACTACTCCTTAAAATGCACTGCATATTTAATATGATCCAATATTACAAAATCTGCATGATAAATTCATCTCTGTTTTAGTATACCACCGAAACCATCAAATTAATGGAAAAAGAAATTGCAAGTAGCACTGAAATGGTTCTGCCACGTGTAAATGAAGGATAGAAGCTTCTGTTTTTCTCTGTGTAACCCTCTAATTAACACATCCTTGTTTTAAAACCCCTCAAACCGGAGCACTGCCCTTGGAGGAGCATCCACTCTAATAGCTTATTAGTTGGGTTCCTGGTCTGTTTCCTTGTTATCGGCGAAAATGTATGAGCAAAATCAATTCTCTTACAAACATCCCGCAACCCTCTCTGCGCCTTTCTCTTGCTCTCTTTTTCTCATTTCCTTTCTCCCTCACCTTCATTCGCTCGCACTCGCTTTGCCAAACACGCCCGCCAACAACGGCCACCGTCAATAAAACATAATGCCTCTGTATTCTTCGCTGATGGCCTGATCTTTGCTTTAAAAATGGATCCATTAAGAGAGAATGCTATCTCTCTTGTCCTTTCAAGTGATTCTGCATATTCATTATGGAAACGCCACGAGCACTAACAGTGCCAAGTTAAACGTGACCCTGGGCCAATTACGCCTGTCCCACAAATACAATTACAGATACTGTCATTCAGGCCGGATCCCTATTATTACCAGGCCAAGCGCTAACAGTGCGTGCAGGCGCGGGGACCTGCGGAGGCTATACTACCGCAATATTAAGAGCTGTGATACAGTAAGTTGTTATCCAAGCTGAGCTCGCTGAGAATATCTGAGCTTTCTGAGAGATCTCTGACAGAGACAAGAGAGCGAAGCAGCATCCTAATTTAGCATCATTTCTCTGCGGTGGCTTTGCAGCAGCAGGGGAGCCTGTCACAGGCAGCCCGGTGTGACAGGTGAATATTGGGCTGAGCTTCCAGCTGTCTGCCTTTATTCTGTTACCTCAGGAGACAAAAGCCATCACAACACGTGTGCGGCAAAGCGCTCGCCCAATCAGAGCCACACAGAGAGAGAAAGAAGAGGGAGAAGAGAGAAGAGACGAGCGATGGCTACTCTTAGCCTGCAGTCTGAGAGAAGGCTTGTTCTCCTCGCATGTTTCCCTGCTGGTCAAACTTATTTTTCAAACGTGAGCCTTGCTTGCGATCGATTATCTATGCATGAGCAAAGCAGAGGACAGACGGGTTACGGCGGACACAACCAGAGGGGGTTTGTTAGGGAGCTGTGATGAGGGAGAGACAGAATAAATCAGACCTTAGTGGGCGATTACACAGTCGAATGCAGTCACCTCACCGAAAAAAAAAAAGGCTGTTTAATGGCTGTGTGTCTAGTCGGATGTACTGTACAGAGATTTTACCAATGCATATTATTTCAGGAACAGAAAATGGCACTTTAGTACCCTAAGTGAGCAATCCAAAGGCAACCAAAGTGCCAAGGAAAATTTAGTAGGAGAAGGGATTCTAAAAAAAAAAAACCCTACCATTCAAAGGTTTGAGGTAAAAAAAAAAAGAATGCTTTTATTTTTAATGCTTTTATGAGGCATTATTGTTATAAATGTCTGCATCACCTAAACAAAATGCTATTATATATTATAATTTTAATGATATATTTCACAATATAATGTTTTGATCAAATGCAGTCTTTGTGAGATATATATATATATACATACAGGTATATATGTACACACACAAATACACTTAAAAAAATAAAGGGAACATTTAAACAACACAATGTAACTCCAAGTCAGTCACACTTCTGTGAAATCAAACTGCCCACTTAGGAAGCAACATCAATTGACAAATCAATTTTACATGCTGTTGTGCAAATAGAATAGACAACAGGTGGAAATTATAGGCAATTAACAAGACACCACCAATAAAGGGTGGTGACACAGACCACTTCTCAGTTCCTATGCTTTCTGGCTGATGTTTTGGTCACTTTTGAATGCTGGCGGTGCTTTCACTC
>JAUCMS010000028.1:12722356-12737183 GCA_032357445.1 Enteromius radiatus | reverse complement strand
GTCTCTATTTTCACGTTCCGTACAATAGAATCGCCAATTACTAGAGCTCTTTCATCAGGTTTCTCAGTGGGTGAGTCTCTGAGTGGGGAGAACCTGTTTGATGTTCTGATCGGAACCCACGACTATGCCGTCTCACAGTCACCCAATTGCCCTGCTGCGCGGGCGCTGCCGGAACTGAACAATGTACATGAGCTGAACTATCCGCATCCAAAGCCGTAGTGATAACAGATAGTGAACAGGAAATTTGCGAGGAGAAGAACAGGAATGGTATTGGCAAACGATGCAAAGACTTGAACTCAAATCTCAAGCAACACAGATACATGAACTTACTGCTAGGCCATGGCTACATTCTTAAAAATAAAGCTTCTTTTTAAGCATGAAGAACCTGTAACCTCCATGAAACCTTTCCAAAAAAAGGTTTTCATGGATAAAAAAATCCATGTTTTAAGGACCGTTAACTGAGAGGAACAAAAGAAATGGTTCTTCTAATTCTTTCTTCCTTCATGGAACTTTGATTTTTAAAACTGCTTAACCATGTTTTAGTTCTTACATTTAGTTTTATTTAATTTATTCTTTTTACCTCTCACTTAATTTTTCCATTTTCTCAAATTTTCCTCCTCTATTGCCCATTTCCCTTTCATTTTCTCATTCATTTATTACTGCTTCCTTTTCTTTTCCTGTTTTTCCTCTTCAATTTCCTCCAGTTTACTCACTTCCCTTTCTTTTTATTCTTTTGACACCTGAAGAGCCTGGGGTGCAGAGTATTACTTCATATGTATGAGTTTAATTCCAAGAGGAGGGGAAGATACAATAATAATTGCTAAATCTGTCAGAAATGACCTTGGATGCAGGATGTTTTGAACATCGGTATGAGTCCATGCGGATTAACCGTAAGGAGTGGCGGATCTGAGGGATGACCTTCTCCCGCTCCTCAGTTGCTGTTGCTTTTCTCACCAATAAAGTCCAGCACTTACCCAAGGCTTATCTCTCCATGCTCTAATTTCTCTCTGTCTCTATCTCTCGGGACTCTCCTCTCTCATCTTAACACACTTTTATGGTTTTAGGGAAGCATGCATATCCAACATCAAAGATATTTTACTGTCTGTTCACAAAATTCCTTCACGATAAGTCTTCCATGAAGCCAACACACACGGCTCTCATATAAAGAAGCTGCTGACGGAGCACAAAAGGAGAGTCTGAGGGTTTTAAAGCTCAAGCGGAGGGCTGAGGAGCAATAACTGAAGTTATAATGAGCTCTTTCAGTTCCCAACACCCAAGCTTTTCTTCCCTCTCTCTTTTACTTATAATTTCTCATTTGGAATTAACACTGAACTTATCTGACATGCAGCTCTGAACATAGCAGTGGAGCTTTTCCATCTCAACAAAAAAAATGGGTGAACGACCCAATGCCATCATGGCTTATAATGAAACTGAGCTTCTGTGGAGCAGATGTAACCTTGCACTGGAAGATTTTTATTTCTGTTTTAGTTTGCAGAGCTAGATAGCCTTGAGCATGATCATTTACTGGCTTGATTTTTTTGTAGTGATACAAAACATAATCTGCAAATGTCAAAGAACCATTTTGCGGAGGTCGTTGACTGGAGGATGATACGATGAGATGGAGAATAATGAGTCTTTTGATGCCAGCCGTCTCAAAAGCCACAGATGTGAAACAGAGAAAAGATGCAACCTTCACCTTTATGTCTTCATTAATAAACAGAAATTCTCAATTCTTTTTTATATTTTACTATATAATACATTTTAATTTTTCTCAGATACTTGGATACAAAAATGAGGTCTTTAATGTCTGAAAAAACAGCATTCATAGCACAAATAGTCTGCTGAATAGAAGAAAACAACTAAAAAATAAAGGAATTCGAAAATTATTTCTCTACCATACAATTGAAGTCAATGGGTCAACATGTTGTTTTGGATCCTCACTTACTCTCATTATATTGATAAACACAAAACATCTTCTCTTAAGTTCCAGAGAAGAAAAAGTCATAACGATTTGACAAGAGAGTGAGTAAATGATGATACATTTCCCTTTTGGGGGTGAATTATCGCATTAAGATTAAGATCAGCATGAAATGTGACTTATAAAAATGCCTTCATGTTGTATGTGAAGATGCCAAAGAGTGAATTTCCGCATAAGCCAGAAGAGGTCACAGATGATTTAGACACAGTGTTATGGAGAATTTCATTTGCAAAGCTCACAAATTAATAAATACCTTCAGTCTGTCTCTGTAGGCCAAAACATAAATTAGAAATGCAATGTCCGGGCAGAGACGGATACAACGGATGCCAGCAGTGTCCCAGAGCCTCAAAAACAATCAGACGCTGCTAAATATAGCTAAGTGAAAACCGCAGATTCATGCACAAGCAAGAAACAACACCTTGTGCCATCAGGGATTACCTGTTTTAATTACTTCCTCCTGCTCGTATCGACGTCTTCTGCTCTCCAGTTCAGCCTCTCCAAGTGTCTTTCCATTAGAATCGATGGCTGTGATCTGTACAATGTTTGCGTGATAAGCTGTGATGAAGCATTTACAGGCTTTTGTAATCTGTTTTTTGGTGAGCAGATAAAGCTTATTGCTTTGGGAATAATCTTTGATGGCTCACTGGCTGTTCGCCAGGTTATCTGACTAAAATTGCAACAGAAAAAAATCGTAAGCAAGGACGAACACACAAAAATTGCATAAGCAGCTTTTCAAGCCTCCTTCGGGTTTGTGGATGGAAATGTAATAAAATGATTTTAAACCACATTTCACATGAAATATAAATAATGAACAAGAGAATATGGGAAGCACCGAAAAGGCGAAGAGAAATGGCGTAATACTGGATAAAACGGCTGCTGAAATTAAAATCCTCATATGAAAGATTTAACATGTCTTGATTAAAAATAAAGTTTTTATCTCTACAGCAGATATAGTAAATATTTAGATATTTATAGCTACTATATAACATGACATTGACAATCAGAAACAATTCTGTTTTGAGTCTCAAGACATCTCAAGAAATTTGAATAGGTCAAAAATACTAAAATACTAAATTAACACAAACACATATAGACTAAACAACATGAAATATGTTACATCATTTATGTTTGGAGTCTCAGAGAGCCCAGATATGAATTAACTCAAGTGAATTTTCACAGGTTAAGATTCTTTGACCGGATAAATGTACATTCCACTTGTGTGTGTGTGTATGTGTGTGTGTGTGCACAAACACACACTGCACAATAATGATGGTTTGATGATTAGAATCGACCTACTTTTGTGATTTTTAATCAAAACACTCAATAAAAGACTACCTTGATTCTGTGCTTTCCCCAATATATTAAAATAAATAAAATAAAATCTTTGATTGGTACCCAGCTCGAATCATTTGATATTTTGTTTATGATGTTTACCCAGTAGTCTGTAGGATTCATGACAGAGTTATTTTTAAATGCATCTTGTCTGGTTTTCCAGCATTCAAAAGAAATATCATCAAAGATTTAAAGATTAAAAGACAACATCCAACTGAGTTCTCAGAGTCTATATAATATAAAATATTAAACCTGGCTGATCATTTTCACCACCTCAAAATAAATATTGATCAGATAAATGCAGTGAATATCCTGTAAGCGATATATACTATGAAAGTGTCACTCAGGTATTAACCCTCATCTTCTGTTAAGACTGACATTTCTGCTTTTGTGCTTGCACATATATACAATTAAAATAATAATAATAAAACAAATCAAGATTAAAGGGATAGTACACAAAAATGTGTATACAGTATCTTTTCTGTTTCGCAGAAGAATGCTATTTTTGAGTGAACTATCCTTCTGAATATTTTAATGTTCTCCTCTGACCCAATAAATTTGCAGGAGTATCTGAACACAATACACCAGTCAGACAATGTGAAAATGTATACATTTTTTTATATATTTATGTTCTTTAAAATCCCAAAGTTGTTATTTTTATAAAGCGTTATCAATGTATAGAATCATATCTTAGCTTTACCATATCTAAAGCAACATTATCTCAGAGATTCCAGAAAAGAATATTTAAGCAAATAAAACATAAGCTGCTCATAGCACATAATGAATTGTACACAAATGGTTCAGGACAGATCCGAAGACTTTTTATAGCACGAGCCAATCAACACTCTCCATTAGACCACCGTATATCGGCTGCCTGGCAACAACCAACTTTAGATGGAGAAGAGCTCCCAAAGGCCCGCACAAACATCTCAGTATGCAAATCCAGCTTGTGTTATGTCTCTTTACTCTGCCTAATGCTGTGCTATCACTCACTCCTGTGTTTCTGCGTGTGTGTGTGTGTGTGTGTAAGCGTACATCTGTTATACCCTCCGATAGGCCGCCTCCAGCTCCCAGGAGAGAATGATTCAGGTGCAGGAGTTTTAAAGTCTGTCTGAAGCCGTCTGACATCACACACGCTGCAGGTCTGAATGACATCAAACTTCCATGAAAATCGAGTCTAAATCGGCACCAATGTGGGTTTAAAGCTGTAATCCTTTCTGCTAAAAATGAGGAAAATAATAATAACCTGACACTAGGACAACTTCCACCTGAAGAGTTTTCGTTTTTCGCTTGCCAGACCTTTCAGATTCTTCTGTCTCGATTAATATGCATTGGGTGGCTGCAGATAATGAGAACAGAGCTGGTTTATGTAATAAATAACTATTTTAGTTATATAACTGATTACATTTGATTGTCTTTCAACTGTTAATCAATCATTTTCAAACATTTGCACCAGGTAGGGGCAGACACTATCTCTTGAATTGCGATTATAATAATTTCATTTTAAAACACAGCCACCACAAAATCAGATCATATTGAGGTTAAATACAGATTTAAAATCATAACATGAAATCATTGACATTTTCAGGAGTAACTGTATTTTAAATCAACTTTATTAGTTCTTACAAAGCTTATATTAATATCTCATTCTGCATAACATATTTTAGATATCTTAATCCTCCATCAAATAAACTATCTAACTAATTAATAATAAGCAAGTTTACTGAGGCAAAATTTATAATAAACAGTTACAGTGATTGGTCCCCAAACTAAAGTGTGACTGTTATTTATAAGTAGCTGACAATTTTAATTGAATCCTTCAAAACTAGGCTTGTAGTCATTAAACCACTCTTCCGCTGTAAAGCGCCATAGGAAAAGTCTTATATACAACACAGAGCTTTATTTTTAACACCGTTTCAATTTGTTACATAAAATTAATTTAATGTCACAGCACCTGGATTATGATTACTTCTGATTTAAGTGCTTAACTTATTCTAGATGTAGTGTGTTGAATAAAATGTGTGGGGGGAAAAATTCACTAACCCATTGATTACAGCCTATGCGTGCTAAAATTATAATCAATTATAAACTGGCTGTAATGCTAACATTTCAGACCACGCAGTTAACAGCAGCCTATTAGTGATTCATGTTTTGACTGGTTTGGATAAAATTATCTAAAGGTCAGAGGCCTTTTGCAATGCTCATTTTGTGCATACAGTACATAAGGCCCCTGACCTTTTTATAACTTTAACCAAAGCAGTAAAATAATCGCTAATGATTTTCCATTAACTGCATGGTCTGTACTGTCAGCACTATGGCTAGCCTGAGGTAGCTATAATGCTAGCACAGACAGCATGTAATCAATGCGTAACAGGGTTTTTTTCTCTCTCTCTCTCTCTCAATACAGTGTAATACTAAACATACAAGCTCACATGAATAGCATGCAAACAAGCGAAGCGATATAATCCACAATGAGTCACAAGGATGACAAGAAATGTACCAGGCAAGACTTATTGTTTGTTTGAAAGCTTAAGACACCCAGCACACAGTCATTCACATTCTTGCATGGTTCATTAAATGACCTTTAACCCTCACATTTATAACACATAAATTAATTATGGGATTTTGTTACTTTTAGATTTTATTTTAAAATACAGCAAGTGTCTAATCCTGATCTTCAGTCAACATTTTTATTGATATAATGCTAGCTTCTGTTGTGTAGCATTTAAGCTAAATATGCTGTTCAGTGATCTGATATCCGTCTATTTTCTTTAAAAGCTTTAGCCATTATTATGAAAAAATACCTTATATTTATACGTCAAGCTAAAGTTAAGGCAGTGACTGGGCCATTAGACACAAGATAAGAATAAACACATAAAGCTACAGTATGTGCGCACATAGAAAGCAAAGTTTTCTCACAGATATAATGCAAACACTCATAGTTGTCAGCATCTGCATTCACTGGCACACAAATATTCAACAGATTTCTGCTAAAATTGGGTAGTTTTAATTTAAATGGTGACTTGAGTATATGGAGTATATTTCTTCACACTAATATGCAGATGAATCAAATGTTTCAGACACCACTGGGGGAATCTCATAATGTTCTGTTTTTGGTACACCGATTTAGCATTTCCGTCAGGTTGTTAGGGAAAGCTGTAATTGTAGGTGTATTCTCTCAAGATCCTTAAATCCCAGCCATCACCGCATCTCTAAGAACAAACTTTACACCACGTTCATCGCACACGTATACATGAACACACAAACACACACAAGGACAAACCTACTGCAATATACCGGCAAAAGTCGTCTCAAGAGAGTGAAAAGCAGCTCGTGAGATTTTCAGCAAATGTGGAATTCCATCTTGCTTGAGTAAATATAGCACAAATCTGGGCCATGTTTCGAGGATGTTTCGGCTCTCTCGCAATAAAAAGCTTCAAGTGATTGGCATCTACAGACTGGTGTATAGTTTTCATGGCAAGCACTGATGTGTAGAGATGCACTGTGAGTTTCCAGCAATTTAAAATTAACTGCTAAAAAAACAAACAAACAAACTTCCAAGTAAGTCAGTGAGCTATTAAGCAAGAACATAATACATTTACACAAAATACACTGACAGCTGTCCAAAACTCCCACAGCTTCTGATTTAATTCTGATCAAATTATAAATATATTTATATTATAACAAATAATTTTTGTACATGCCACAGTATTACACTCATTGGGTCTTATATATCTTATAAAATATATAGCTGCCTTTATGTGATTGATCCAATTACTGTAAATGCTGAATTTTTAACTAAAATGAAACCAAAAAAAGGTGCTTCAAAGCTGCTCTTTCAAATTTGAAAACTTGAAAGCAACAAGTCCTTTCCTCCTCCCATAACATGCCTAAAGAAAAATAAATTAATTGATTTTAAAGTATGTTGAAACAAGCCACTTTAATACAAATAATCTCCTTTCCTCTATAGCACATTTGTGCTAAGAGCTCTTGTAATTTCCTAAAATAACAAAGCAAAGCATTAAATGTAATTGTATGTGATTTTTTTCATGCTGGGAACATTTTCTCAGTCTATGTCATTACCTCAATGACCCTCTCATTGATGCATAGCAGTTTGCTGGTCGGCATGTGATTTATGAGCCCTGTTTTGTCTGATTGCCTCATAAAGGAGTCTCCTTCCCTCTGCCCATCTCAGCAGTGACCAACAATAAAAGCGAGCGTTTGGCAGCTATTAAATAAATATTTATCCACAGGCTCCTCTGCGGCTGTTCCCCCTCCAGCCGTACATCACAGTCTGGGATGGAAAGGACCAAGAAAAGTGAAGTAGGTACTTTTTAATCAAGAGAGAAAGCAATAAGTGCAGCAGGATGTTACAAATACCCCCATGCTGTGCTGGGCTGAGGAGGAGGCAAGAGCCATACGGTAATGAAGTGAGACAGGGACATGTATGGACAGGACAAATCACTTGGCTGCTCAGCTACGGTTCCCCTCTCGCTTTATCAAGGGCCAAGCTTTCCACGTAATCCCTGCCAATCAATTACCCTTCACAGAGAAAGTCAATCAACCAACCCCTGTCGGCTATTCTTAGCCAGACCTGTGCTGAAGGTGAAAGCAGTTCCATTTAAGTTCAATGCCATGTGTGACTGGAGTCAACTGGGGTCCAAAATTGTGGTAAATCATAATAATAATATTATATATATATATATATATATATAGGCCTATATATGTATGTATATATAGTATATAATTGCTTAGACTTTACAATATTGAATCATCTTGGTTTGTTTAGATATTTTAGTGGAGAATAACAAACCAAAAATACTGATTAAGATATTTACTCATCACTTGTATGTGCATATACTGTATATAAAAAAAAAAAAAAAAACGAATGACCTTTAAAATTCTGACTTGATGTCATACTGAATTCTCAAATGCTTTGCTGAAGGCAAACTGCACTCATCGAGTCGCTAATGATGATCACATTTCTGCGAAGTATGTTGCACCTCTGGCTTTTTGGCTTTTCCATCTGCTGTGCACCAGAAAACAAACACTGGAGATGCACATTAGACCCCTACAGCTAGCGTTCGTTGGGAGATGCTCCAATTTATTCTTCCGATGTTACAAGTGCTAATCTAATAATGACAGGGAGGAAAATTACGCCGCACTGGTTGTCACAGTGCCTTGAACCCGGAGGATTTCAGCTTTTGTGAATGAAGTGTGAAAGCCTGAAACAAATCCCTATTACATGTCATTAAGCGAATGAAAATGAGAAGCGTGGGGGGGGGGGGGGGATGAACCTAGGGGGGGGGGGACACATTAAGTGGAGTTTAAAATGAAAGTTCGTTCAGAGTGTTTTCAGATAATCCTTCAACTCTCCCGCTAATCGGTCCGCACGGCCAAATATCTTGAAACCCTTTTTTTCCGTTGAAAGCTTCTTACAGAGTCCAAAAGTCTCAAGTTCACTGGTTCTTCCTCAAGCAGTGGTTTTCAACTGGTGGGTCACAACCCCAAAACAGTCTGTTCTGAGAAGGAAAAAACACAGTGCTAACAGTGCAAATTATGCAACGCAACCAGCCATAAAATTAACTTTAATTAAATAAATGAAATAAAAAGACTGTGTCCAATTAAATTTACAGTATTTTGGCACAAATTCAATGTCACGTGGTAGAATGTGTGACATGCCTTTATTGTGAAAAAACATGAACCTTTATAAAAATTACAAAGACTACATTAAATATGAGTTTTTGTCTCTAAATATTTCTGCTGTTCAAATTAAAGAAGTTCTTTCTCTACATCAAAGAAATGTGAAAGAAATTCAAACACTGTTTTCAACACTGATAATTAAGCAATGTTTCTTATGCACCAAATCAGCATATTAGAATGATTTATAGATATGATTTTTATAGTTATATATATACACATATATAAACTTGCTACATGTACTGTGTTGAGCTAACCAAGACGTGTTATAGCACTTGCATATTTATTGCTCTTGTATTGGTTTTGATTGCTTCTAATGTCCTCATTTGTAGCTTCTGCTAAAGAATTAAATCTAAATGTAAATATATATTCTGATTTCACAATATTACAGACTTCAGTCTCAGTTCAAAAACATTAAAAACACACATGAACGCCTGTGTGTAGTATAGACAAAACTCATATATAAACAATAAAATATAACAAACTACAACATTTTGTAAATGTGCAACAATTCACACGCATATAACCCAATCAAGTAATGTGCCTTTGTTCTCAAGCCTTTCAGAAGAATTGCTGCACAGAACGCTTCACACGCGTCTCCGGTGCATCTCTAAAGACTCATTTCCCTTCTGTTATTCCCTCCTTCCCAGAGCTCACAGGCTCCCCCTGGAGCAACACAATTGCTCTGATACCAACATCAGGCTGGAGCTGCAGACATCCATTGTGTGCTGCAGACACATGTCTGCTGATGACACGTCCTTCTCACCGCGACACACACAGCTGTCCCTGTTCTCTCCCTTTCCCTCAGCCTGTCTCTTTCCATACGCATCTATTTCCTTTGTCTCTCTGCATGGGTGTGTTTGAGTCTCTCTCTCTCTCCTTCCGTTATCTTCCTCTCTCTCACTCATTCCATCAATCGGTGAAGTCTTTAGTCATGTGCTGTCTATCATGTGTCCTGGGCGCATTGAGAGAAATCGCATCCTAGCCATCTTTGTCAGCCAAGACAACCTCATGACCCCCAGAGAGGGTGGGAGAAAGCGAGAAATGTGTTTTTCGGTAAAGGTGGGGGGGGGCAGTTTTTGTGAGCCAGTGATTTGTCAATGAAGCAGAGAGGAACTCAAAAAGTGCTGCTGTTGTTTCACAATTGGTGAAGGGTTTTTTCCTGTCTGCCAAGATGGCGGAATTGAAAGACAAACAAGTGTGATGGATGTTGTTTCTATAGGCGAAGACTTTTTTTACTAATATTTCTTCACCCACCTCACCACAGCTGGCGAGAGGGAGGGTGGAAAACTTCTGTTACACATGGCAGACTTTTCTCAAGTATCCTTTTAAAAACTCATACAGGTCCAATGATCTGGCAACCAGTTTAGACTGACTAATGTCATTAGCCGTACGCAGTGATCTCATAGCCTTTTTTAAATTCGCAGTAATCTAAGAAGTCTAATTTGAGGCTCAAATGACCTGAGACAAAGTCAAGAGGATTTGGTAATGATATGTACAATGGCTCTTGGTGAATGTTGAATTTGATTAGGCTTGTGATTTCGTTTGGGATTCAGATTAACGTTTAATCAAGACCTGTTAGTAAAATCAGAGGCGTTTGGTCTG
Organism: Enteromius radiatus; assembly: GCA_032357445.1. Taxonomy (NCBI): domain Eukaryota; kingdom Metazoa; phylum Chordata; class Actinopteri; order Cypriniformes; family Cyprinidae; genus Enteromius; species Enteromius radiatus. The sequence continues at coordinate 12,726,568 of JAUCMS010000028.1, read as the reverse complement.
GACTGATTGGACACTCTTAAAATTATGAAGGGATTTGATTAACTTCTTCCTCCTCCTCCTGTGTCTACTAACAGGTCAGTCAAATTGAATAGTACTGATAACTTGTTCATTTTTTATTCTAGTTCTTTGGGTTAACCGAGAGTGATTGTAATGATCACTTGTGTCACCGTTATTCTTTTTCTTTAAACTCATGTGAAAGGATTCTGCGCTACTTGACATTCTCATTTGCATCAATATGTGCGTCTGGCCAACAATGCAACATATTATCAGCTTTGAAGTGGCACAGAGCTGTATAACATAAAGAGCATAAAATGTCAGTCCCAAAAGTAAACTTTCACTAAATCAATAAACCAACCTGCTTATTTGCGAATTGTTTCAGAATCGGATGACCGCTTTAATACCTCCGCTTTTTGAAGGGAGTGAAATACCACACGGAAGTTTATGCAATCTCCTCACATCTCTGCGAAGGAAGAAAATGAGGAGAAGGCGTCAGAAAGCCATCAGCGCGTGTTCTTATGCGAGTGCGTTCTGTCTCCTCTGCATTATGGGTAATGGTGAAAGGAGAAAAGCTTCAGATTAGCTTCATGCTCCACTAGAAACATACTCTGTCTTATCGAGCACCGGCCATTTTTCATCTGCGCTTTCAATTTATTTATCGTTTCAAACAATAACAACTCATGCAAATGAGAGACCGAAAGCTCTGTTCAGCACATTTCATAAATTGTGCCCTCAGCAACAGAGACGCTTGTCCCGCAATGAGAGCAGCTTTGGGCTAGATTACTCATACAGGCTGTTACATTGTGTCACTGACAGCAGAATATTAGCGTTTCGAGAGAATCCCACGCAAGTTTTTACTGCTTTTACTCTTAGCAAACAATGGAGATGCTTTGTTTACTCATGGCTGTATTATTTTATAATATCATTGTTTATTTTACAACACACGACAACATGCCACATTTTTTACTGCAAAACTTGATCTGCTTTCAAAACTATGCAGTGAAGCCATTCAGTTACATAAAATTCAGGATGAAATGTAAAGGTAGGTACCTCAGTGTCTTTTAAAAGGAGATTTTTGAATCTTAAAAAATTTTCAATCTTAAAATATGAAAATGCATCATACAAATATTTGGTAACGCTTTAAAGGGACCAATTCTCACTATTAACTCGTTGCTTATAAACATATCTGCTCTTTATTCATACTTATAAAGTACATATTAATACCTTATCTTACCTGACCATATTTTAGATCCTACGAGCTATTAATAAAAATGTAAATTAAGTCATTGCTAATAGTTGGCTGATAGTAAATTGGTCCCCAAACCATATTTTTTTTACACTGTTATAAAAATAATCTTCTTAATTTATCTTTTTAATATATAAAATAGATATGAAATATGCATATGCTGAATATATATGTATGCTAAAATTAAAATAAACAGTGAAACAGTGAAAGTTATATTGACTTTTTTATTTTATGAAAATGTATATATTATTACATGAATTACAGTTCTATTAACGAATTAAGTAAATGTCACTACAAACAAGTTAGTGAACTTAGTTACCAAGGAAACAAAGGTGTCAGCTTTAGATATGAGACATGCAAATGTTAATAAAGCAAATTATTAATTGTGTAAATATCACTTCATCAAGACAAAACTGTCACAAAAATATATATATATATATATATATATATATATATATATATTGAAGGAAATGTTAATGATGTTTTGGGGAAAAAACGATTGTCAGTCTTACCAACTCACTAATGATATACACAATATAACTTTCCCTTTTACTGCTTACAGGTCAAACCTTACTTGGTCTACAGGGGTTTTTTTTTTTTTACAAGTTCAGTAAGTTCACCCCGAGTCAGCAACTGATTCACAGCCTTACAAATCATGCATCATGCACATCACCGTCAGCACTACAAACTCTGAGCATCTGTACTAAAAGTGTCAACACTGCAAACACACTGACTAAAATAACAAGATTGCTGCCCATGACTGTGAATATACATTGGTTATTAGAAACTGAGATAGAAAGACTGACTGAAATTCGTGACCCAAGTCAAATCCCTGTTAGTGTATATAGCCTGAACTAATCCCTCCCACTATCTCTAAAATGATTGGTTGGGTCATGGGTCTGCAAATAATGATTGGTCACATGCTGTTGTTTATCTGCAAGGATCAGAGCATATTTCAACAGAAGTCTAAACAACAGACAGAAGACAAATAGAAAAGAAAATTCTAGATGAACACACTGTACATATAACATAAAGATTTGTGTTTATGGTATGATAAACTGATGTGTTGAAAAGAGATTGCTCCTCAATCATAAAAAATGTGCTCAGCATTAGTTCAGGTGCATTATGGGATTGAACGAGTGCACTTAATGTCAACTATGATTCGGACGACACTACAAACGGCTGTCTCCTCCTCTGTAGATGTTTCGCTGGACCTTATTCACCCAAAGAGTCAATAATAAAAAAGGTTGTACTGACATCTATTGGCCTGGATGTATGACATTTGTTAACTAACTTCTATATTATGTATTTTCTGGGGGGTTTTTTTTATCTCATACCACAAAAATTAAATGGAGATTCTTGGATTCAGTCCCAACCCACTCCAAGCGTGTGCTTTTAATACATCAAAAAATAAATTAATTAAATAAGCAAACACAAAAACGGAGACTAAATGCCATACTAAACAGCACAAAGACTCTAAGGGCCGGTTTCCCGGATAGGAATTAGATTAAGCCAGGACTAGACCTTTGGACATTTAAGAATGTTTAGAAACATGTCTTACAAAACTGCATTATTAGACAGCTCTTAACATTTATTTTAATCTAGGACTAGTCTTAAACCCTGTTCGGGAAACCATCCCTAAATGTCTAAAAACATTTTATAGTTAAACATTATTTTCAACATACTGTATAGATGCCCACAGTCTGTATTAACTATAAGAATGACTAAAACATCTGACATTGTGCATTAAACAACACTGCTTAATGCAATCTCGCTCTTTGCTCTCCCTTTCTCAAGTAGCTTTTCAATCCTTAATTTAATATGAGCTCTAATAAGCCCCTTAATAGAGAATATAAAATTAGCACTAGTAAAGATTTGCTTGTTATATGCTTACACTAATAGGGAAAATTGAGAGAAATTAATTGTAAAGAAGTGGGTGCTAATTAAAAGATAGTGTTGTAGAAGTGAGAAGAGGCTTTTCCGCATGCAGCATGTGCAACGGCAATATGTCTGTTGGCTCTGTATGGACTGACGCGAGGACAAACGAAGGAGGAGAGGCGGGAGAGATGGAACCGGAGAGGAGAGAAATGAAGGATTGATGTAATAGGGAGAGACATCCAGCTCTGACAGTAGCGATAGAGAGAAATGGAGTGTGTGCGGATGTGTGTGCATGATGTGATATTTGACTGCAGTGTTTTGTCAGTTTAAAGCAGGCGTTCACCCCTCATTCTCTCTGAGATAAAACAAAAGGATCACCTGTCTGTGGTAGACTGCTGATGGCTACCTCCCACGATATGGCCCATAATTCTCTCTTTTTCACACAAATAGGGTAAGATGGGCTAAGATGCCCCCCAGGGTAAAGTTTCTCTTGCACTACAATTTTTCTCTTGACCACAGATGTCACTACACCGTTAAAAATGTTAGTAATACAGAAAAAGACTTGCTACAGTAAAAACCTGTTGATTTACCTGCATGCTACTCTCTTATTAAACACTGAAAAAAAACCTGCATATGATTTAACATTGCATTATTTGTAATTGTTTAAAAAAAAAGACATTTTCAAAGTAAAAACTATGAAAAAATAAATAAGGTAAAATATGCCTAGCCCAACATGACATGACATGATTATATTTTTTATAAACAATACAGTTTAATCTAATTTTGTTATCATTATGCACAATGGGGAGTTTTGTGTTACATTTTCTATTGATAATGATCAGTGCGTTATTTAAATATTATATGTTATGTTTTAGTATATATTGGCCTTGTATATAGCCTTCTAATGCCATCCTTGGGGCTGTTGAATATGATTTCAATTTTACGTATCAAACATCATTAGTCCTCATAACCTTATAACCTTCTTTTATTGTAAGTACATATATATATTATATTTATATATATTTTTTAGTGCTGGGCAATGATTAATCGCGATTAATCGCATCCAAAATAAAAGTTTTTCTTTACATAAT
>JAUCMS010000028.1:12704082-12719865 GCA_032357445.1 Enteromius radiatus | reverse complement strand
TTCTTAGCGATTTCGTCTTTGGAGCCTTCTTAAGTCGTTAAGTAAGATCGAATCTGGGAAACCCGGCCATTATGAATAATTCACCCACAAATAGCTCATTTTCATTTGATATATTCTTGAAAACCTGTAAAGGTTCATTTTGGTCAAGTCTTTCATTTCTACCCCATTCATTATTATTATTATTTTTTATTATCCATTAATTTCTCTACGTGACTATGCGGCAGAGTTTTCCCTTTGAGCGTTTCATCAAGTGCTCTCAACAAGTATTCAAGTTCCTTTTTCTCTTTCCTGCAGTTTTCTGATTCCTCCATTTGACCCATACAGACTTAAACGAACCTCACAGGTCCTGATTACTATTCCTCACAATGGTACGTTGATCCTGAATTTCAAAAACACCCAGAAAATAGTTCTTACGCTCTGTCCAAAGCAATCAGAAAAATGGATTAAAACCTACCAGTATAACTTTTGCGCCCCCAATACTCTCTTTATTATTTCCTCTGGCCTCCTGGAAACTTTAGGTCCAAGACGTTTTTTTTCTCTCAAAGTACATTATATCTTATTTAACGTCCAACTCAAAAAATTCTGTTGTTTTTTTAATACATAACCACCATCTCGCCCAAACACCTGTTTCTCAAAAAGGTCCTCCAGATCTGTAGGATGTACAGAGGATGATTGTACCCTCCAGATGGTGCTGGATTTTCACACTGGACTCATTAGACATTTAATCATCTCTGGTCCGCAGAGCCATGAACCCTGAGGGACAAGGCTGTCTAGCGTCCAACGGCCATCTGACCTCACAGCCTGGTCACTGATGAGCCAAACAGAAAGGGAACCAGCCAGAATGTGTCCTTTTGCAAATGAATCGTGCTGTAAACGTTTCCCTAGCCCTTAACGTCTGATTTGCGATAGAGAACCTTTTACATGAACACAATGCATTTACAGCCAGATTTCTATGACTCTGATATCCAGATAAACTCAAGTAGGGTGGGATCCATCACATTAAGTTTTGTAACATCAGAGTCTGATATAGCAAACGCTCACTGGCACTTCCACACAGGATAAACAGTATGTTACTTCTGGAATCATTTTGGAATTCCTGCTGCATTTATTCACATCAAATAATCCTAATGTCTATGACACATCCAGAGACCAAAGGCTAGTCAATTCTCATACAGTACCTCCGAATGCAGGCACATATCACCCGCTCTTCCTGTGGATCCTCTTCAGGCACTTTCCATTCCATTTACTCACCAAAAGTTCATTTCCACTGAATACACATCCATCTTTAAGCCAGGGGGATAAATGAGACTGAGAGCCGAATATCCATATTCAATTTCTCTCGTGCACTGAGGGATGCAGTCAGCAGACTGACAATTTAAAAAAAAAAAAAAAGAAAACCTGCAGTGACATCTTTCTCTATGAGCACCCGTGTCTCACCTGGATGAAGCCACTGAGAGTGAGATCATGAATAGTAAATCCAATAACGAGTCTATTAAAGGGATATTTCATCCACAAATTAAAATAATGTAATTATTTATTCATCCTCATGTCGTTCCACAATGATTTCAATGAAGCAAAAAAGGAGAATTTTGATGAATTCGTATTCTCACAGTTTATTGTCAATGTCAAGCACAGTAAAATAACACTATTAAAATATATCTATTGTTTTCAACTATTTTATGCTAAGGGACACCAAAATATGATTAGCCTCTGGCTAAGTAAAGATCATGTCCCATCATGTTCCATGTTTTTAAGTAAAGATCATGTTCCATGAAGATATTTATCAAATGTCCTAAAATCTAATATATCAAAACATAATTTTTGATTAGTACTATGCACTATACTATACTATATATTTTTTGCACCCTCAAATTCCAGATGCTCAAATAAGTTGTATCTCGGCCAAATATTGTCATTTTTTAAACAGACCTACATCAACTGAAAACTTATATTCATCTCTTAGATGATGTATAAATCTAAATGTAAAAAAAAAACAAAAAAATACCTTTATGAATGGGTTTGTGGTCCAGGGTCACATATATTCAGTTTTTCAACCAAATTTTAGACTAAAGTATAAACCTGAAAAAAGTTACCTTAAATAATAAATATTAATCCAAAGCAGTTTAAATGACAATTTATCATTATCACAAAATATTACATTACATAATTTTATTTATTTATTGATTTTTTGTGAATCTCGTAAATAAATCACATCGATATTGAAAGACACCCAAATATGGCTTAAAATTTAAAGACCCTTTCCAAGCATAAAATCTTATTTGTAGTGTCTAAGAAACAGTATTGTTTCTTATGTCTTATGACAAAACCGCATTGATCCATAAAGGTCACTACAGTACATCATCGCATACTATACTGAAAGCAGGATGTTTCTTTTCGCTATATCAAAATAGCAATATACAGCTTTGGAACAACATTAGGGTTATTAATGAAAAAAATTCAATTCAAGTGAACTATGTCAATGTGAAAATCAATGTGAATTTAAATGTCGTAGACTAGGAATGAAAACCTTTTGTCCAGCAAAGTCTGAAAGAAATTCTTTCATTAACTCATAAACCGAATAGTGAGAATCCACCTAATTAAACTCATCAGAGGTTACAGAAAAGACCAACCTCCTTGATTAAACATGCCTGATTGACATCTTAGATCAGTTTTGCCAGCATGCAATAATTACATTGTCACTTCTAACCACAAATCAATAATTAACTGTTCAACGTGAATGGGACTGTTTTCAGTGATTATACTTCCCTTAATTAAAAGAAATTCTTTACACCATAATCAAAGAGATTCATATTCAAACCCACACCATTCCATTACTGCCGCTATTCAAAAAGAAGGAATCTGGAGAGGCAGTTTAATGATTCTGCTTATTTAGTGAAAATCAATGGGGAACAAACATCTGATTTTTTTTTTGTGTGTGTGTAGGTATTAAATGAAACCATAAGCCTTTCCTGTAGTAATCTTTTTTTCCCGTTTTCCCATCTATTTCTCATTAATGTTGTATTAAAGAGGCTCACAGTCTTCCTTCCTGAAACTCCTTTTCACCGCCCGCTCTGAGTGGTCCGTTCTTCCTAAGTCAGCAGTGTCTGCTAAATAACAGTCTTTCAATTTGTCGCTGCACTTTAATATGAGGACAAAGCTTCCCACAGGTGTTTCATCTCCTGAGTCACTCAGGCCTTGGCAGGAACGACAAGGTGGGGAACGAGGTGGCAGCAAGTGTGGACTATGTGTCTCTGTCTGTTCCTGACACTCACGCTGCCAGATTTCTGCATACTGCAGGCAAACTTAAGCTGAGGATTTACAGTATCTGGAGCTTTCAAACAGGGTGGTCATTAAATAGAGGGAGTGTGGTACATCATCCAAGTGCTTAATGAATTCAAGGCCAATAAACCAAACATTATTTCCAAAAGCTGTTTGCTTATCCATTCACTTGGCATTTGCTTCTACTCTGATTGTTCAAGGCTGTAGTGAATAGCCTGATGTTAAGAGACTACCAGTTCTTTAATGCACTGCCAAACGCTTGCCTTCTCATTGTGCTGTGTGATATAATTATAGCAAAATACATTAAATTGCCATTTAAATCATGATTTTAAACTACAACTGACATTAAAGGAATATTCTGGGTTAATTGCAGTTTTGTGTCTATGAGCGGCATATGTGGCATGTTATCGGTTACCACAGACAATAATGAGCTCAAAAATGAGCTGGTAATGTGTTTACAACTCAAAACGAGTGCTTATCAGCGGGTGGGAGGGTTTGAAAGCAGAAATGTTATTTTTGATGAAGTGCTTGGATAAAATCTTCAGGAGAAATAATGTCACTTGAGCTGTAAAGTTGTCTAAATAAATCAGAATTTTCAAGCAGGACTACTTTTCTGTTACTTTTGGTTAAGCATTACCAGAGAAACTGCTGTGGATTCAGTGGAATCTCATTTAAACAGTGCTTTAGAGATCATGGAAACCAAATACTTTAGGTTACCCTTTTTTAACTAGCTAGCTTCACAAACTGAAAGACTGCATGTGTCTTTGTACAGAAACCGTGTATCTGTCACCTAAGTGTCATGCTACTGTGTAGCTTGGTGTAAATACTCAATAATCAAAATGGGTGATTGATGTGTATTTTAAAGCATTTTTCAGTGGAACTGGCTGCTTTCATTATGTTTGCATTTGCTGTAAACAAATTTTTCGCTCGTTTATACACAGCAGGTCTGATCTGTGGTAATTGACGACGTGCCATAACCATTAAGTTGCAAATAACATTCTTTAATGCTTGCTATAAACAATTTGCATCAAAACATTTTTTACCACGGTCCACACAGTCACTCTCGTCAAAAATCTCATCTAGTCACTGAAGCACATCTTAAGAACAGCATGACTGACCTGTCCAAATGGGGCCGTCACAGGGTCTATCATTACAAAGAGACACCATTTAATTTAAGCAGACAAACCAGCTTTTCTTAAGAGGCTTCAATGTGGCCCCGGTTTAGTACACCAAAGAAATGTCTATTTACAGCTTATCTGTCCATCTAAAAGTCTGTTCATCTGTCTACTGATTTATTCATCATCCTTTCGTTTTTGTTTTTTTTTACAAGAACCATGAAACACCTTTGAGTGACAGCTGACTAAAAGTCCACAAAGCAGATGTGTGTTAACCTGATTACAACTGAATTAAGAGTCCGGATTTCAAAAGTAACCTGAAACAGCAAGTTCAGAGGAATTAAGTTGTGATTTTTAACTGGAAGGTCATTCAAGTGTTCCGTAATTATATTTTGTCTCCCTGCCTTTTTAATAGTCCATTTATTGCAGCAAAGCAACATTCATTCATGCAAGTGAGACAGCGAGTGTTTTAAAAGGCAATGACTCCTCTCTATTGAAGAGGGAAAGCTTTCTATCGTTCTGAGTCTATGTCAGGCTCACAGATCAATGAGCAAACATGGCGATAGATTGTGCAGAGGAGGAGGCCGAAGAAGGATGAGAGAAACTGAAAAAGGGATGAGCAGAGGACGGACACTGCTGCCTCAGCAATCCGATGGACATCCATCCATCCTGCCCTGAAAACACACACACAGTCTTGCACTTTAAATACAACCTTATCTCATTAATGCACACATGACCTTCCGCCCCGCAGCCCTCCTGTCCCCCCCGCACAGTGCTGTAAACACACCAAGGCTGATGTGCAGTGAGTAATTTGTTTAAACAGAGCACCATAATGGATTGCCTAATTTGCCTTGCTGATGTAAATGAATGGCTCAGTTAACTCACAAGTGTGGGAAAATTCTGTGAGTGGACCTGGAGGAGTCACAATGCAGAGTTCAGCATGTATGTAACCTTGATTTCAAAGTGACTGTAAAATCACCCAGCACTTAAGGTAGATGGAACCTCCCGGTTTGAAAGGAGAGAGAGAGCCTTTCTTCCCTTTTAAGGGAGAAGAGAGGATTAGCTGTTGCTTTGAAGGGATGAAAGAGGATGTTTCGAATAAGATTTGTTTCGTTCTGCTAAATCACATCAATGATTTACCAAGGCAAACTAATACAAGATACTTAACTTAATAGATGGACCCAAATACCTTTCCAGTAACCATTTAGCCCATAACATTCCTCATTTCCTGACAATATATTTGAAAATATTTTTCTTCATTATTCACAGGAGCTTTAAGATTTTAATGGCAGGTCCACATTATGATGAGTAACCCAGATGGTTAATGACTCTAATTCACACAGCCAATCGGATTTCATTATTTTTGAGGCCACAACGAGATTAGATGGGATCTTTCGGAAAAGAAAAACACCACATTATATATTATTTATTATATTATATTCAGAACTAATCTTTGTTTTACTCAGTACATCTGCACACAAACAAACAAACCATGACGCATTAATAAGTTCACATTCAATTTCAAATTTATAATCCAATTTAGAACCAACTGCAAGCACATGATGACCTCAGAAACAAGTCATTTGTTAAACCAACTTCTTAGAGAAATATTAGAAAAATATAGTGACTCTAAATATACAGACAGAAATATAAATATTTTAATTACACCTATATTAATATATGTATTAAATAATCAAATTTAAATTCATGGTCCAGTCACAATTTCTTGGTTAAAGAAATATTACTTACACTATCAGAAAGATAGAGAAAAACAATTCAATTCTATTATTACATTTTTACAGACCAATATTCTGTTTATTAATATTAATGCATTTTACACATATTCCAAAATGAAAACTCAAGGTAGTAACAATTTAAACAATATATTTTGTTTGTGAACTTACTTTCAGCTTTCAGATCATTGATGATCATCAGTCATCAAAGCTTGATAAATACTGGTCATAAACAGAGAATTACCTGAAATTTCCCCAAACTGATTACTCACTAAAACTCCCATAGATTAGGCCATTGCAAGTCTCATTCTGATGTAACAAAGGGGTTATGTATGTATATGTATGTTTTGACTCTACTAAAGCATACAAATATCATAATATGTTTGCAGATATTTAAGAAACATGCTAAGTTAAACATACTTGTTTATCTGAAAAACAATGCTCAATTTATTCTTCTTTGAAAATGTGCGTTCCGGGGCAGAATGTCTGTTTTGCTTTGCTTTTGTTTCTGCCAGTTGTATGTTGGCACCCTGGGATGCCAGTTGGTGGAAAACACAGCATTTTTAATTTCATTCATCGACACGTGCGCTCTTTTCTGTCTGTGTCATCAATCTGGCAACTCATGTGTGCTTCACGAAGTAGGGGTCGGTGAAAAAAACTTTCTCCAATATTTTAAATTTGGACTGCAATACCTAGTTGAAATATTAAGTGTCAAATCTACATACAGCACCTTTATGTGTGTGTGTGTGTGTGTGTGTGTGTGTGTGTGTGTGATTGGTTGCTTTAGTCTTCCTATTAACGCCATTATTCATTCATTCTGACTAATTTGTGAATGTGCACAAACACAAGAAGTGTGAATTATTGCATCAATCAATCACAGCCAATCACATCTTGACAGAGGCATTGCTTCCTCTCATGTGACTTTCCCTCTACTAAACCCACCACACACTGTTAAAACTCAGCGGGCTCAGGGCAGGGGAGGAAAGACAGACTCCTGCTGTAAATTTACCAGTTGTTGGACAGCAATTTCTATACTTTCTTAATATCATATTTTGTATTATTCTCATTGTGTTATTGTTGCACTATGAATTGTTTTTCTTACCCAATTTTTAGAGGAGGCACTCCCTCCCTTACTTCCTCAGAGGAAACATCCCTGATGATTTATATAGCTGTTACATCAACATTATAAGAAAAGTAAAAACAATTTTAGTGAAATTTTGCATGAATACATTTTGGGGACAGAAATACACCAATTATACAACAACATTAGCCCTTTGCTTTCTGTCCTTTGTTAGCAAAGGTTGCTAGCATTCTAGAGCAAAACACAACGCCTTAGCCTTTGAGGGGATTATCTGTACGGTGCAGCTTAACACCCAGTGGCTGTCCAATTTCCAAATGTCAAACGTTCAACTCCAAATTCACAATGTCTCCTAACTCACTACAGACAGTTACACTACTGAATTTAATAAGAGAATCAATATTCAGGAGAGTAGTCGTGTCCATTTAGGAGGTGAGTGTTTTTAATTGATTCGCAATGACCACAGATATACCTCGGGGAACAGAATCTGCTAGACGGCCAAAAACTTACCCCGAGTTCTTCATCCTGGCCCGCATTAATCTCTAAGAAGAGAGTAATGGAGTGATCATTTAATACGAGTCCCGACAGCCTCTCTGTCTCCAAAGCCAAATTGCCTCTCTCTCGGCTTTATTGTGTAGATGAAATATGACTGGTAAACATGTTTGTTCAAAAACATTAACCTTAATGCAAAACAATGCATTTGGCAGCAATTTGGACAAGAGTACAAAATTGTCATGAGTTTAATACAAACACTTGTCTATTTGCCAGTGCTGCGAGTGCTCGCGAGTCCTTGTTTTTATTTATTTATTTATCGTTCTTGTGAGAAAGAGTGCCATTTTCCTCATATTAATCCAAGTGCCTACCTCTCGCTGACGGAACGGCCATCTATCACCACCCTCCTCCGCTACCATGTCCTCTCCCTTGACTTTGAGAAAGCACTCCATCATGTTTGTTTGTGTCGTGACAGAAAAATCCACATTGTTTAACCAAACCTGGAACTTGCACGGTTCCATTCCGAACTCCTGAATAATGCAGATGCAATAAGGTACGCATGTGATAATTGCTACTCTCGATCTTAGCATATTGAACACTGATGTACCCAAATAATTTGAAGAGAGGGAGTACGGCTCCCTAACTCTTTATATTGAACGAGAGGCAATTATCCCCCCTGTGCATCAAACCAAAACAGAAATCAAGTGAAAAGAACTGTGCTAATGATTTACAACACAAATGGTAATGATGTACAGACACAGAAATGTTATCTGCAACCTTGATTCATGTCTGCATCTCCAAGATCAATAAATTCCAGCCTTAATTATCATTTCTATTATTATTTCTCAGAAGTTGCATTATCGTCAGGCCGGCTCCAGACGCCACTAGTCTACACTAGTGAATGAATAATTGAACTTGATGCCTTAATATTTTTAGGTTCTCTCAAATATTGATCCTAAATAACATAGCTTTGTTTCAATTTGAATGAGGTTATTTTTTTTACTACTGTAAATGAAAAATGCCTCATTCAGTGAATAAATGCATCAAGGCTACTTGTCTCATTTAACAAATGTTTAATTAGCAATCCTATAAACTATCATTTTAGTAGCCATACTTTAATCGTCCAATAAGCATGTAGTTTTTATGACACTTAATATCAAGTGAACGATTCTATTTCTGAAGACACAATCATCTCACGGAGCAAAGATATCTGGGATAATGTTTTTGAGGGTTTCAAAAAGATGAACTCTCAACATCACAACACAACAAATAACTAACAATAAAGAAAAAACAACAACAAGAGTTCAGACAAATGTTTTTTTGGTCCAACATTTGGATGATTCTGTTGATCTAACATGGCTTTGTTTGTACTTTCCAGTTATTTACACAAATCTGTACCTCAAAAGGTGGTATAAACTGACAACATATGTTGTGCTTTTTGGAGAGAACGCACTCATACGTTCGTTATTAAATGTGTAATTATCACACTACATATATCCCTCCAAGGGTCATTCCATATTGCTATCTGCCCATGACGAAAGTAAAATCACAAAACAAAAGCAATCAAAAACACCACCACTGCTTACAGTAGTTTAGATCTACTAAAAAAAATATAACCATAACCACCAGGGACTCTACTCTGTGCTTTGATTTCAACCAAGTAAAAATACAGAGAAAATCAATAGAAATAAACTAGATATGGGAATTTTAAAGACCACCAAATACAATGATTACCTCTCAAAGGATCCCCTTCCTAAAATATATAGACAACAATATACTCTCATATGTATAACCCATTTATACTGTAGTGTGTGATGAAAATTTGTGTACTATTATAAAGAAACAATAAAAAAAATCTATGAAAGCTCAAAATACATACCAATAAATCTTGAAAATATCTAAAAAACTTGATTCAGAATATTCACATTAACAAATAAATAAATAGGCTATTTTAAGCCACATGCCTTTTTAACCAATAATATATTTTCTTCTAAAATTTTACTCACTTTTTTATTTAAAGTAGTAATAATAGTAAAAAGACTCCCTTTCACCCCCATCACAGACTGCACTTTAAAAATCTCTGAGCTATTTAATGCAGTTGATTACTATTTTTAAATGCATATATACTGGATATTATTTTCCATCAGTTGTAATAGACTGACAGGCTATAATGTCTGGGTTGTTTTTGTCCATCTCTTTGACTACGTCTGACTGTTGCCCACCCTGTAAAACGTGACTCCACGCATCTCCCGCTCTCTGCTCTTCAGTGCTTCAGAACGGGATAATGCACTGTAAATGTCAGAAATGTTTAGGCAGGAGACAGAGCTGCACTGGGGTTTGTCTGTCTGGGTGGAGGTGGATCGTGCTCTGTTGGGGAAACACAGCTCCGTTGGATATTAGATGACATTTATTGGAATGCACCTGCCGTCATGGGAACAGTCAATCAGATGCGAAGCACTCCTCTTTCCTAAGCTGTTTACTTGTAGCCACAGACACAAATCAATCCAGTGTTTAAACACACACTCAGAGACTCAGAGATAAAATCACAATGTGAGAAGGAAGGTTGGTAAATCTTAGTATGGAAAGATGTGTAATCTTATTGTATTAAGACAGTAGCTTTGCAAAGTCAGTTTTAAATGTTAGTTTAAAGTGATATTAAATTCGGTCATCATTTACTCACTCTCAGGTTGTTTCAAATGTCTACCAGTTTCTTTCTTCTGCTGAACACAATAGGAGATATTGTAAGATGTAAGAAGGTAACCAAAGAGTTGCTGGTCGCCATTCACATGTTTGCTTACCAGGATTCATTAAAACATGTTTTGTGAAAGACAAGAAGCTGGCAGAATTTTCATTTTTGGGTAAACTATCCCTTTAACTACTAACCAAAATATGTAGTATTAATATTTATTGGGTTTAACTCAATTTAAGACCAAAACTCCTTGCTAGGTTTTGAAAAACATAAGTGTCTCATAATTGTTTCATAAAAATCATACTGTATTAGACCCTTATCATATCTAGTTTTTACTGTATTTTGCTATTTTGGGCTGAAATCAAAGTGGCTTATCCAAAAAGAAGAAGAAAAAAAAAAAGAGAAACAGATACTTTTTTCCTTAACCCTAAGCTAATTGTGGAGCAAATGAAAATATGTAAAATTGATATCCTGATAGTTCCTGAATTTCAGGCTATATTTGTTCAGACAGGCTCTTCCTAATGGCATTTTAAAGATGGTGAGTGCCCACATTAATCCTGTCTACACTGTATAACTTTGGAGTGGGTCCGGTTAAAGGCAGATTAACATTTTTCATTAATCTCTTCACTCCAACTATATTTTGGTTATATACTGCATGTTTAATGCACACTTACTAAAAGATATGTATATTTAATTCATAAAACATACCAGGTTCACTTCTCAAAATGGCATATTTTACTTTGACCTTCTTTTAATGAGTAAAGAACGTTTGAAAGCTCTATGCCAATGCATGTTTAGCAGGACTGGGCTCTCATTTTGTTCTATTTATATGTGATTGTACCGACTTGATTAATCTGACCTTAAAGCAGTAGTGAATTTGTCAGATCCATAGCCTTGTGAGCAGCAGTCAGACTCACACACTCTCTCCTCTCCCAAACTTGCCTGTCTCTTCTCCTACCATCCTGTAAAATAGAGAAAAAACAAATAATACACACACACACACATTAACATAAAAACAAACCCAAAAAGCTGTATACTGTGGTAAAAAGCAACTGACTCGAAATTAATCATGCCTCAGATACTTAATGTTAATAATGTATGAACAATCAAAAAAAAAGAACAGAAAAGAAATAAATTAATTCTAGAGCCTCGTTTAAACATTTTATTTTCCAAATATCATATTTTAGAGATCCCCAACATCGACTGAAAAAAAAAAAGCAAAAAAATCAAGTCACTAAATTATCAGCAACACGCATCACATTTCTGGAGGAAACATATCATTTTGAATACTGAAAAAGTCTCTGACCCATGAATTTAATTGGTTTCATTGGTTTAATTTGTGTAAAGCAACTCAACCCACAAAATTTGAGAGCTGAATCTCCAATTTCAATTACTCAGGTCAATCTGGTAGTTTCTATTATATTATATGATCATCACATGAAATCTTTGCTATTACAAAAAGTTACATTTTACCTCATATATATACTGTACACACTGCATATAAAAATTACACACATGTAATTAAATGCACATAAATATAGTAATTACACAAAAACCACTCCTGCTCAAACTGACTTGATCTGCTCTTCTATGGCACATTCACTATTATAAATGCACCGTTATAAATCCTGTGTGAGCCTGCATCAACCCCCTGCAGAGACTCTCTGGTGTAAAGCTTGAATCTTGTAACATCAACACGAAGAAGCCTGCAGCTCAGAATAGCCCCTGCATCTCGCATTCTCCCAAATTTACAGTGTTTATCCGACAGCCAGTCATCCTGGGAGGCAAACAAAAATAGAGCCACAAGGCTGAAATGGCTTATGAAACAGAGACACAGTGGGTTGTTATTTATGACGGAGTATCACCATGTTGCCAGGCAGCCCCTGCATTCTGTGAAGAGGCCTGATCTGTTCTCTCTTCATGCTGATAAAGAGTGATTAATGAAAGAGAGAGAGTCTGCATGCGGCAGTGTGTCACTGTCCTGTCATGATCGAGCAAACACCCCCTCCATCACAGAATAGTCCGACACATAATGGCACTGTATTAATGACCGATTCAAATTTAAACAACTCTTATCATGAATAATAATAGTAGTTGACGCATAATGTCTCCATAACTTTTTTTTATAATCAACATCGAGGTTTTGATATGTAAATGGTGAACGATTTCCAGATGTTTGACATCGTCAATGGCGATAACATAAAACTGACGAATTTATACAAAATGCTACTAAAATGATAATACACCCTAATTAAAATAACCAAAACAGTGATGAAATTCAGGAAACTGTCAAAATGAGAACGCAAAGACTGACTGAACTATTTAGAATTAAGCAATTCATTGATGCTTTCAATGCTAGAGAGCAAGAGAGTTCACTGGAATTATTAAAATTTTCAGAGGAATGAGAAAGAGTGAGAGTGGAGTGGGTGTTAGTAAAAAAAGAGAGTAATTTAGGTAATAAACTAAATTATTATTAAGAGTTTTCAATGCTACACATGAGAGAAAGAGTCATTTAAGATGAACCCGAATCACTAAAATGAATCAGTCTTTCTAATGCCAAATATGAGTGAAAGAGTCATATAGGATGAACTCGAATCACTAAAGTGAATCAGTGCCAAATATGAGAGTTATTTTGCATGAACTGAATCACTACAATGATTCATCATTTTAATTGTGATATAGGATGAATGATTACTGGAATGCTACAAATGAGGGAGAAAGAGCCATTTCGATGAACGAGATTTAGTAGTACTATGCCACGAGCCAAAAGTATTTGATGAACTATCCACATTTTCAGGATCAGATCGCTCCAAGGAAACAGTAGGTTCAAAGCAAGTGCTTTGGCATATATACTCAACTGCCAAACATATTGCTTTGCATGCAGGGTTAGCTGAATTAGATTACGTTACAAACGATGTTCTTAAACATGACATTTTGCTTCCCTTGTGACACCTGAGAGCAAATATAGAATAAATATTGATGTCAAAACAGACAGCTATGAGTCTGTCTAAAAGTGAGACCTGCAGTAACAGCATCTCTAAATTTAAAAACTGCAACTTCTCAGCGACGAAACAAGTTTAAAGCTGCTCCTCAAGCAAGTTTTTCATGCATTTTTAATACAGCTAAACAAAAACGGCTGAAAATATCTTCGAAAAATGCAGTCCTCAATCCCAGCATGCCCTAGTCCATCTATTTGTAAACCTGCTGAGGTGTAAATCACTGGTTTATATCAGCGCCTTAATATGGAACTGCAGTTTCTGATGACTTCATGTTTAATGAATAAGGTATTATGTGATCTTATAAATAACTCATAACCATAACGTTGACATTCACCCTGGTCCCGCGGGTACGTATAGATCGGACGTTCGGTTTGTGCAAATGTTGACTCGCGGAGGTTCTTTATGGGGCGAGAAATGTTGCTTTGTTGATTCTGAATTCTGCTGGAAGAATGCCTGGACTTTCTCTCCGCGGTGGCCTGCTTCCTCTCCTCTTTTCAGAAAGAGGCTGGCAGACAGGCGTGCTTGACACTTCAGAGAAATTCTTTCATTTGGAGGCAGTTTGTAGCTGGCAGTTGGGCTGTCAGTTGGGGACCGGTGACCTTGCTGAACGGGTTTGCAGGGGGAAAGAAGGGACAATGTTTCCTGGCTTCTGCTGTGGCCTGTCAGACTGTTATCAATGCAATTGAGCAATGGACTGCAGGGAAACGGGCTTGAATAACCCAGGAGGGGACGAGATGGGCCATGGGGGAGGGACCGGGTCTGCAGGTGATCATACCAGGCTGTGTTTTGTTGATGTTCTGGCTGTCAGCCACTGTAATGAAGTTAAATGAGCAAAACATGCCCACAGAGAAAGAGAGAGAGCGAAAGGATGATCACTAGGACCGAACAAAAAAGGAAGTGGACAACAGAAGCGAGATGGAGGCGAATGCAGTCAATCAATACCCCTTATACTCTCTCTCCGGCCTCTCTGTGCGCTTCTGCGTGTCATTTCTCTGAAAAGAAAAGTCACCTTTAGATGCTTAATAGGATATTTTAACAATAGCGATTCGCAGTGCAGGCAAAGACTCCCTTTTGTTGTGCAGTTATGTGACTTCAACCAGAAAATGTAGTCAGCCATTAGAAGAAGGGTTGTAGAAGCCATTAAAACAATTGCTTTCGACAATTACCTTAACATAAAAACCAGACCGTACGCTTTTTTAAGCTTGCAATTTTGAACGTCGAATTATTAGATAACTGCAGACTCCTTCAACATTTCAAAAGCAGCCTGAACTGAGAGAATTAAAGTAAAAACCATTCAAAATGGCATTAAATTATGTTATCTATTATCTATTTTGAGGTTTCATTATTTAGCGATTCAAGACTGAGTGTTTCAAAGCCGAAGAGCTTCAACCAAATGGATGTGAAGTTGTGACATGTGGGTTGTGAATACATGGCAAGCCTGAACAAGAGAGCATTCAATTATTATCCATCACTGGTCTGCAGTTGGTGTGAATGAATCAGAGAAAGGGCTTCAACTCCTCATAACAGAAAACAACCTTAACATTGTGACCCCCCGCAAAAGTATTTCTTTGATCATTATGGTCTCAGGGGTTACTGGCCAATTATCGGACAATACAAACAGCTGCCTGGTACACAGCTACACCTTTCTTTGTCTCTTTCTTGGTGGTAAGTGAAATTGACAGCTGCAAGAAGGAGGCGTCAAGAGGCTGCAGGTTTTGTGCAATCTGATTGGCATTATTCCTCTCTCTCTCTCTCTCTTGCTCTGTCTGCATCGCTCACACCTCAACTTTGCTCCTCCGTCAGTTCTGCCTTAGATCCATGAGACGTCTGGGAACAGCTCATTTAGTTTTGATGAATCAGGATTTCATGCTTCCAGGGGGAAAACAAGCCTTTCATTATGATTTCTTGAAGGCCTATGAAGTTCACATATCAAATATATAGAGAAACTGGACATGTTTCTAAAACTGAACCTAAAAACAAACAAAACAGAGCTCTGATGAACAAAAAGCACTAACAATGAACCTTGTTGTAGATCCAGTATATAATTTCTAAGTTTCTACAGTCTGTTCAAATGCTTGTACCTGGGACTTGTTACAAATTTCAAAAAATATATATATATTTAAAATGATCTTTAAAGGAATAGTTCACCCCAAAAAAAATAAAAATAAAATAATATATATATATATATATATATATATTGTCATTCTTTACTCACTCTCATGTTAACTATTTATTTAATAAAGTACAAAATATTAAATATTTTGTCCCATAAAATTGATACATAAATAGATAAAAAATTATTCTCAGCTTTTAAATGTATGTATGTTTATGATGCAATATAACAGAGAAAAAAAAGTTTTATCGTCGCGTTCTGGGGGGGGGGGGGGGGGGGGGGGGG
>JAUCMS010000028.1:12687687-12701846 GCA_032357445.1 Enteromius radiatus | reverse complement strand
ATCTTTGTTTTGCTGTCTATGGAGGGTAAGATAGCTCTCTGATCTCATCAAAAATATCTTAATTTGTGTTCCAAAGATGAACGAAGGTCTTATGGGTTTGAAACTACATGAGAGTGATTAATTAATGACATAATTTTAATTTTTGGGTGAATTAACCCTTTAAAGCTAATGTCAATTTGAAAATTTCCCCTACCATTTTCAGAGATATGAGCTCCAGGGTGTCAGCGGTCATTCAGCGCTCATGAACCCTCTGAGAGCAGCCTCACCAGGGCAAGATCTTCTGGAATTTGCCACTGATTCTGATGTCTCTATTGTGGTTAAACATAAGATATAATTTCTTTTGGGTATATCTAACTGGCAGTCTTTTGTTTTATTAATCTATAATTTGTTTCAGAGCAAATACTTGAGGAACCAAAGTCTCATGACTTGGACAACATGACAACAGTTTGACAGCACAAGTTTGTAAATTAATAAGAAACAACCATGTAGTGTCTTAAAAACATTTTGAATGTGGAACTACTTTCTTCCAACAGATTCGAATTCTGATGTAGATGGGTACAAAGGTTGTCAATTGAACGTGAACTGCTACTTCCATTTAGTAGTTAACCCAAAATTCTACCATCATTTACTCATCCATCAAGTCATCAATGTTGATAAAAAACAGTTTGTGTCTCACATGGACAAAAAAAATGTACGAGAGAACCAAAAGTATTTGGTTACCAACATTCTTCAAAATATCCCTATCCCTTTACATTTCCACTAAAAAACTCCAACTACTATTTTGCACAATTCAAATATATACAATTCTGTTATTATGTATGCAGATGCACAGTTGGTTCTCAATTTAATGCTGTTAAAATGTTTACACAATATAAATACCTGATGCAGTAAACTGGATGTCAATGTTTAGACAGTCAACATGATATACTGTACGTATTTAACTAAATATACTAAATTACTACTAAATATAATTCTGTGAAATGTCTGAAAGCCACCAGAGCAGAACTTTAAACATTGTGTCAAGAGAGGCAAACATTTCTAATAAAACGCAGCAGAATTCTGCTTAGTGTTACACACGCTGTCCGCACAGTTGAGTTTTGGCTTATAAACCATCAGAGTATTTTCTACGGGTGGTGAACATCTGTTCTCTCGGAGCAAAGGATTGAAAAGGTGCTTTGAGGGGAACAATCTATGATTTACTGTCCATTCCAGGCAATTAGGCATCAGAGAGAATAAAGAGGAATTCTCATTAGCTACATGAGCTGCAGCAGAAGCGATTAAAGGCTGCGTGGAGCTCTCTATAACCTCCTCATTATTGTACAGTACGTGCTTTTTTTTTACTTCATCAGCTTTACCAAACGTTAAGTGAATATTTGAAGACAAAAGTGCAGTGCAAACCATGTCTGAAATGCTCACAGACCCTGCTAGATGTGTTGGTGCTAACAGTGGTTTAGAGCAAATAGAGTGGTTGTTTGAACTGTGTGCTAAACATGCCTAAATATCCGTGAGTGCTGTTTGCAAGAAAGCTGTTTGCATCCTCTAATGAAATGCAAGCAAACACAGGTGCACAGGGGTAGATGGGGAGTCCTCGCAACATGAGCCTTGGGTCAAATATCAAATAAGTATGTCTGAAGAAAAATGCAGACTGAAGCAGATGAAACCCTGACACAAAAACACGAAACTTACAACAAACAGCAAATGTACTTCCTAAAATGGTGCATAATAAAACAAGCAGATGCAAAATAAAAGAGTTTATATGGAATATTTATCCCATTTACAGCAATATAAAATGAAATTCAATTATTTATTGCAATCTATTAACCAGCCTTGTAGTCAACATTGTCAATTTTTCTCACCAACGGCTAATGCATTTTTGTCTGTGTGTGCGTCTTTGTAATGCATTATCAATTACCACATGGCAAAATAAAAACTAGGATACACATTAGGTTGAAATTGCAAAAGGGTTACACTTCAGTTCTCTTTCAGTTGGTCACTCTGAGCCATGTTGGATATGACCGACGAATTTACACTTTACATGTATGAAAACATGACAATGAAAATTGGCATGCGCTGATTACATCCAGCTGCAGTTGATCACAGCGTGAGTATAAATAGGCAGCGGATGTAGCGCACTTTAGCTTTTAGATTCAGAGCCGAGCACACATGTGTTTGGCTCTCCCTTCTACTTCGGACGAAGAACAAGTTGCTGGCGCCCTGGCACACCGCTGGCCACTGGGCCTGCGCAAATATGCATTCCCCCCAGTGAGCCTTCTAGCACAGCTAGTGTGCAAGGTCAGGGCGGACGAGGAGCAGGTCTGCTGGTAGCCCCCTATTGGCCCACCCAGACCTGGTTCCCCGAACTCATGCTCCTCGTGACAGCCCCTCCTTGACCGTTTCATCTGAGGAAGGACCTCCTGACTCAGAGACGGGGCACCCTTTGTCACCCATGTCCAGACCTCTGGAAAATCCATGTCTGGCCACAGCCCGGCTACGTACCCTCAGACCAGCTCTTTGTCTGTCACGGAGGCTGGAAAAAGGGGAATGCTGTCTCCAAGCAGAGGATGGCCCATGGGTAGTGGATACCATCACCCTGGCATACCAAGCACAGGGTGTGCCCTTCCCCCTCAGGTTACGGGCCCACTCAACAAGAAGTGTGGCATCATAAAAAGAAATGGGTGTTGGCACGTGGCACCTCACTGACAGATATTTGTAGAGCTGCGGGCTGGGCGACCCCTAACACATTCGCTAGATTCTATACCCTTTGTGTGGAACCTCAAATGGGTAGAAGCACTGAGAGGCCCGGTTTCAGGTTGGCTTGTTAACTTCTCCAGAGTGTCCATGTAGTAAACCCCCTTCGGCAGCCAGATGTGGCGGAGTATTTGGTGCCAGGCCCTCACTCGATGAATCCTTGAGAAACGATAGAGGGCGGGGTCCATGTGAGGTACCCAGAGAGGACCTCATGTGAGTACTCCACGGTTTAGACCTTAGAGCCTGTGTTTCCCCGGCAGACTCCTGCCATCTACAGTATGAGGGTTCAATCACATCCTATATTCCATATGCACTGAAATACTGTCCATATGTGTATTCATCCTACGGTTAGGCTGGACTTCCGTACATCTCTGTTTAAATGAACAAGGACATTCCCAGTGCTCCAGAGTTACCTTCTTCAGGGAACGAGGGTTACATACGTAACCAAGACGTTACTCCAGCCTCAGCTCTACTCAGAAAAGACATGCCATGTTTTATTATTGAAACCAAAGTTATTATTGAAGGTTCACCAAGGGACATTATTCATTTCAAACACAAAATGAAATGTTAAAAAAAAGGATTTTTCCATAGTGAAAGTTTCTTCACATCTAAGCTGTCAAAGAAAGAAATCAGTTCCTCAATAATGCAGCATCCTGAGTCCCACTCTTTTTGCCACTTTACAGAAGGGTCTTTCTCTATGTGGCAAGCAGAGGCAGAGAAATACAAAAGGCAAATGAATATAGAGAAAGGGACAACAAGAAACAGCAAGCATGTACTCTAGCTCTGATCATTTTAGTGTATTCCACCTCTTGGTAGTGACATAACATACAGCTCGGATTCAAGACTAGCAAACTTGAACCCTAATTTAAACTTTCCCCGCAGAGAGAGAAAATGCAGGTGTCAGACAGGCAGAGAAAAAGGGCCAAGCCAATTATTATGTTGTCCTTGTAGTGTACCGAAGTAGCAGAGAGACGCCAAGAATTGATTTGGTTGAGGTTTGAGGTTAACAGCCTGATAGGCCTGGCCCTTATCGTATGCCTCATCAATGACAGAATAAATAGTGAACTCACAAAAACCACTTACTTTTAATTCATTATTTTCAATTGATAATGCATTTACAATAAATAGGATTGGGACTATATTTATTCATTTCACAAGCATGAACTTTTAGCCAAAAGCTCATCCAAACTGTTCAAACTGAATTGAGATCCTGGATGTCCAAAAAGTTCTTACCATAATTTCTGTTAGAATGCAGTGGTTACTTTTCTTCAAGACAAATCGCTGCACACATTTTTTTTTTTTTTTTTTTTTTGAGTTTACTAAACTTTGAACCAAGTTGTTCGCTCAACTAAAGTCACTTTTTTGTTGTTGTTGTCATTTTTTATGTCGTTTTTTACTAATGACAAGCATTGGTTAAGTTAGACTAATAATGGTTAAGTTAGTCTGATAAGTAAACAACATTGTCTTTAGCCCTATTAACACGCGATTAGTACTATCTAGGGACCTTGTGTAATTTAGAAATTACCCCCCACCACATCTGAATTCTGTGTGGCACATTCGCAAGAGATAAGTGGAGTCTGTGATTTTGCTTGAAATTACAGAATTATCTTCTGGATATGATATTCTTTGCAAATTATTGGAGAATTTTAAACAGAAGTCAACATCCCTATGCCCTACCCAGTGTGGGGCATTTCTGTTGTATAAGCATTTGGAACTCTCTTGGTGAAGGGAGTGACAGACCAAACGTTACCTTGACAACACTGTGCGTGATCGCAGAATTCAGCTCCAACAGTTGTTTCAAATAAATATTCATTCTCTTTATTATAATTTTATTAAAAATATTGTCCCACTGCGTCTATTAAACTTTTACATTTACATTACATTTACATTTATTCATTTACAAATAGAAACGTGCTTAAACCTGCTTAACATTACGCTGTGATTTGACACCGCATATGCTGGCCAAACTACAGAGATGGCGATATTCACAGGACTAATATTATCACAGGACCTCAAAATATGGCAGGTGAATTTTTACTTTACAAATTACAGACATGGATGATTCGCATTGGGATTAAGATCACAGACAACCTCTGCAATTATTACAAATTACTAGAGGTTACCAGGTAATACTACTTGTAAGGCAACTTGCAAGATATCCAAAACAATAGACATAAGTGGTTGAACATGCATGCTGGGAATTCACAAAGCCTTAACATTTCAACAACATTAAATTCTTTGTTCAGACAACTGTGTTTGACTATTTGGGACAACACTTGGGGTAATTTTTGTTGGTCTTTTTAGTATTTGAGACACAAAAGGTTTCATAAACTGGAAAATGTGCAGCTCCATTTTTTTTTTTTTTACAATCAATGAGCTTTACTAAAATATGCATCACAATGCATACAAAAATATTCTGTCAGCACATGTGCAGTGTACAGGTTAAATTTTAATGGCCATCGTGGAGAGAAAAAAAAAACAGGCCTTTTTTCCAAGCACAGTGGTATGTACACCATTACCAGCACATTGGCCAAATACCAAGTCCAATCATCCAAACTCTGACTGCTTGCTTTGAAGTTGAATACTGTATATAAATAAACCACTTCTAAAAATATGTATCTTCAAACAATACTATCCTCTGGTTGGTTAGAGTTAATAAGCTTAGTTCTCTTATTATTTTTTTAAATTGAACTAAACAAAAATGTTTATGGTGACATTTTACATTGGCAAGGAGCTTGAAAGCCCTAATCACATGCAAAAAATTTTAGCCAAAAAGTTTCTGGCTGAACCAGACACGGTCTGGCTTATGCAACACGTGAAATGATGGAATCTTGCTCGCTATTGATGGCAAGTCAAAATTTCTGTCCTCAGGTGGTTACAGTTAGTGCTCCGTATTGATTTGAGTTCATCTTTAAGATTCAGAGGAGCAGCTGGGCTAACAGCAGCATGGTGACAGGTGTGTATTCAAAGGTCAGTAAGGAGTCTCTTACCTGAGGGAAACTAGAAAGGTTGGTGCTGCTTTGCTCCATCAAATATTAATCTCAGGACTGCTTTCCCATTGGATTCAACCCCAACAAACAAATAGAGCGGCTTTCGATTACAAATCCAGTCACAACGGAGGGGAAAGATGAGTCCTTCGTGGCACTTTCAATTTGATGGTCAACTGGAGTTCAAAGACTGGATTTTGTGACAGCAAAAGGGTTTAGAAGTTCAAAGCAGTGTTTATCTACAGATGAAAATGTTTGTTGATAAGGTTTTTTTTTTTTCTTATTTTGTCATTGATCTCATGAAACAATGCATTATGAAGATAATATCATTTTAATTAAAATGTAAATAAATGAATAAAAAAGAACAGTGCAAGACTACTAACTTGTCTTTAGGAAAAGTAAATGTTGAAAGAATTGATTCAGATAC
Organism: Enteromius radiatus; assembly: GCA_032357445.1. NCBI lineage: Eukaryota > Metazoa > Chordata > Actinopteri > Cypriniformes > Cyprinidae > Enteromius > Enteromius radiatus. The sequence goes on along the minus strand of JAUCMS010000028.1, from coordinate 12,695,684 downwards.
TGGAATCAAGGAGTTTTCAACAGGTGCCAAATGCTAAATTAAAAAGTAAAGCCTATTATATTATTATAATATCTCTTCTTGTTCTGTATAATATCACATTTGGTGCATAAATCTTTTTTAATTAGGCTATTTCAAAATTCTGCTGTGGTTTGCGCTTAAAACTCAACAATGTTTATTGTTTTTATTTTTCTTCATGGATGAGTTTGCAATGCTATCATCATAAAATATATACAAAACTACCATTAAATATTGGGCAAAATAAGATTTTTTAAAAATAAATGTTTTTCTATTCAACAGTGTGAATTTAATAAATAAAAAAATTACAACAAACATATTATTTACAAAAAATGCACCATTTAATTTAGGGTGTCCACCCTGTCTATACATCTAAGAGTCTTGAAAAATGAAATATAAATATTGGATATTATAACATGTATGTAATATTTATGTAATATGACTTCCACATACAAAAACACATGAGCACAAATACAAACAATGAAGCAATAGCACAGGTAATCTTTTAAGAAAGAACTGAAAACCTCAAGCAATCTTCCCCTGGAAGAGTACATGTGTCTCAGTTACAGCTGAAGTGTTTTTCCATTTGTTGCCATTTGGGACAGCCCGATTTGTTTGACATGTAACACATCACATAGCCTGAGCCACTGACCTCCTCAAGCCAAAAAATAAAAAAAAAATCTGTGAAATAGAGAGTATGATTTTTCATTTTGCAAGGGTAGCACACTCGCTGTTCATTTCACTGTTGTGGTTTCATCCTCGTAGCTGTCTGCTAAAGGTCAGAGTCATAAAGGCCCAGGCTTGGTGCCCTTACCATTCAGCACGAGCAGAGGCACCTATCGTCTCAATGACTCACACAGGACTCTTGGAAAGGTTACAACCAAATGCTAAGGAAGAAAAAGGAGGCAGACTCTGGGCTCTCACTGAGAGAATCACAGAATTGCTCACCGTAATGTCAGTCACTTTAATAACATACCTTTGTTCCATTTGCCACATTCTCTAAATTTATTCATTCCGCTCTGCACAAACCAGATTTATGTTGTTTACATGATAGAGAACAAGGATTACTGTGTCATTTTTGTGCCACTAGCATCACCAAATGGATTTCTAACAATCCCTGAGTCTAAATATGCTCACGTCCCTATATGCAAAAAGTACTGAGTAGTGATGTTCTGATGGCTTTTTTTTTCTTTTATCAAACAAAAGGGGAAAAACTGAAATTCTTTAATAAATTATTCACCCCTGATCCTCCAAACCTGCAAAAGAAGATATTTTGAAGAAAGCTTGTTTCCATAAAATAAAAAGTGTAAAATAATGAAAAAGAGAGACATTTTTGTGTTCCACACAGGTGAGAGTAACATGAGTAAATTATATAATATATCATCATAATATATCATCCTCTCCATATATTAAATAAGGCAATAACAGTTATATAATGCTATATGATTAGAATTTAAATCAAATAAAGCACGTCCTACTGCATCCTCATTTACATAATATAATACTCATTAGAGTGGTAATGTTGTCATGGAGGACAACTTCTTTTTAATGAAAAAATAATTTAGCTTGTATAAAATCTCTCTTAGTTGCATATGGAGCTGAGAGTGAACCTTTGGAATCCTTTATTCAGCAACTGTATGTTTTAAAGCTCTAACAAACAAAGAGGAATGTGCCACATAAGCATAAAAAAACATATTGATGTGCTGCTTAAAAGACGCTGCTCTGACGGCCATTAAAGCTGAATGCAGAGTATCCCTGCCATATACAAGATTCAAAAATAGAAAATGATACGAATAAAGCCCTTGTTGTTGCCCACTGCAGTTTAATATGGCAATTTGCAAAGCTCTCTCAGCCAAAGTAAGCCGCGGGGAGCCCGGGCTCGTTGTGTTTATAAAGTATCACATAACAATATGGTGCTCAGAGTGGATATGATACAGTCAGATTTCTATTCGCATATGATTTTTTTTCTTCTTGCTAAGCAGGAAAAGAGCCAAGTATAACATGCTTAACAAATGTTGTTGCAAAATATCTTATTTAATCCTTGAATAAACAAAAACGAAGTAGTAGTTGTAAAACTTACAGCCATTCTAGAACAAAGATGGCCGCCTGTCTCCTCCTTTCTCTTCTGCACATTGAAAACAGCTGAATGATGCATAAGATCCAGTCAAATTTAACCTTAGAATAAATGCAATACCAATTCAGGGCTTTCTTATAACATGAGCAGAGGGAAGACAGAAGCCCAGCCTTTCTCCAGCACTAAATAATGGATTGTGGGTAGGTAAACATTGGCAAATCCTACATTCTTCCAGGAGGCAGACAAAGAGGTCATTGCACATGCCCCTCGGGGTTTAAATTGGAGAAAGAATTTCAGGATGTGCTCTGTTCTTTTTGTCTACCTCACTCTCTTTCCTATTTTATGCCTCTGCAATCCAGATGTAAGAGCGGGGGAGACATCAATATCATGGATTTACAGATCATGCGCTACTGATAAGGATCAATTCTGTATTAAACATTCAGTCCTGTATAGGAAACCTGCAGTTGTGTCTAGCATACTATGTGAAGCAAGACTAAGAGTCTTCATACAAAGGTAGAGGTCATAAAAAGGACATTCACAGCCTCAGTCTTAGACTGCGCATCCAGAGACCGTCCACAGACCAGTCACGGACTGTCTGATGCAAACTGCACATAATCTGATTGGCTGGCTGCTACACAGTGTTCTCAGTCAGGTTGTTGTCGGTACAGTGAGAAATAAAATCTGGGGGGAAAAAGGCTTCAGAACAAAGAAAAGACAAAAAAAGTACCCCAGCAATCAGAAAAAGGCTGGTCACTTTAGATGTCTGTCAGGTGACCAATTCTAGATTAAATTGCACTGCATATTATTGCTTCAGGCTTAAGTCTTTTGTATGTGCTAGGTTAAACATGGAACTATTTTACTCAAGATGCCAATGATCAAATAAAATAACAACGACTGACTGAAAAGTCCATAGCTATGGCTGTTACCAGTTTAATTAAAGTGAGGACAATCTTTGTCAACGGTTAAAACTCTAGTGTTGTGCAAGTTACTTCCAAACTGAAATACATTATACTTGTTACTAATTCTTTACATTACAATATTACTGTTTCAAAATTGTAATGCGTTACATGACTCCTGTATTACTTTTGAGTAACTTTCACCAAAATAACTACAGACAGCATGGGTCAGCACAGCTGAAGAGTTCTGCATTCAAACACACGCAATAGACTAAAGCTTGTCACACAGCATCAGCACAAGTAGCCAAGTTACCATGAATATGTCCGAGGAAAATATTAGGAAGATATTTAAATTATTTAGTGTTTACTAAAAGATACATTTCCTGACCATCTCCTCTGATGCACCTTAAGTCATCTTTATGGATTAAAATTTGTTTTTTTTGTTAAGTGGTCATTTAAAGCTTTTTTTATTTATGTCTTTTTATCGCTGAGTTCAAGTGCTCTTGTTCAAGATATTGTCAGTGCACCCATATAAAAGTAGACCCTTTACAGTTACATTTACAAGTAGCAAACACTCTAAGCTATAAAACTATAAACTGGTTCTTCAAAAAAGATTGGCTAATCACAATGTTGTTCCAGGGTCAACAAAGATGTTGACCTAGGAACATGTCAAGCTCAGCAAAATCAGGTTCTGTTTATAACTGTCCCATTGACTGACAAACATTTTGCAAAGTCAATGTGCAGAAAAGCATAGGAAATATATTGTCAAAATAGACCATCATTGCTTCAATCTGAATTATTGTCTCCTAACAATGAGTAAAAACTCATCTCAAAACTAAACATGGTTTAAATTCGAATTGAATTGGAATGGGAAGGAAATACCTTCTGCACAATCAAGTGTTCTGGTCCATAAAAAGACAATTTATTAATTGGAATTTAAAAGGATTTTGTCAGTTCAATCCTGAATGGCACACAGCCCTATGTGCTACAATGCACAGTCTAGGGAATGTGATGTTTTCATATTTCCAATATGCCCCGTCAGCTGGGAGATACAGCATTCAGAGATGGTTTATAGCGGTGTGTGGCCAACGAACGTTAAACCACAGGAGATAACAGCTCAAGGACGTCCAATGACAGAGCTTAAAACGAAGGCCTTAACACGTAAACGCTCAAACGTCATCGCTCTCGCAGGATAAAGCCTATCTAAAAGAAGGAGCAAAGGGAAGGACTCTCCAGCGGACCCCTGAGATGATAAGTGGGATGCAGCCGGTCATTTGCAGCATGTTGGAGCTCAGATGGCAAGGCGTCTGTGAGCTCCCACAGGAGACAAACACGGTATATTCATGTAGCCTACCAGTTACGATGGAAAAGAGCTTGCTCTGTTTACTACAGAATCAATGCCTTTACAGTTTAACCTGGTGAGAGACGTGGGGTTACACTGAGGTGAGGAAATGATGGAACAAAAGAGATGGAAAAACAAAGTGAAAGACCATTTATACTGCATTTGTCTCTCTAGATGCCATTGAAAGCATGAAAGACATGGATTGTGCTTTAAAAGGATTGTTCAACCAAAAATGAAACGTCTGTCATCATTAACTCAAGCTCATATTTCTTACCTCTATAGAATATAAAATATATTTAATAATCCATTGGACACATGATTCCATGCAATTACAAGAATATACTTATAGGCCGTATAAAGTCAATTTTGAGAATTGTTTGTAAACACATTATAAATGCATTGCTGAAACATGTTACAAAGACTGAGAACTATATATTAATTAAAGGTGGTGTTTTACCATTAAACAGTTTTTTACAATTTTCGTGAGCAGGATTTATTGGGCGGGTTTAAATCGAAAAGCTGTTTTCGTTTTAAAGCAGCACTGACTGCCCAGACTGACCGCTGTGTGACATCAGTACAGTGAGAGCTATATAATGCAGATGCTCATTATGCTTTGAATCACTGTCGTGGTACTTTGATGTCAAACACTGATCTTTGTGTGCAGTACTGCTTCAAGTAGAACAAACACATTATAACTAGAGTGAATAAGCATCATTGGTTCGTCTATTCAATCATGAGTTACGATCATTACCGTTAGATACTGCAGTCTACAGTTTCTACAGTAGCTATGCCTTCGTCATGTTATGTGGTTGCTATAATTTACAAAAGAGCTGATCTTGGAACAAGCTTATTATTTAAAGCAAGCTGCTTGAAGAAGACAGTTGAGAGAGACAGCAGCTTTGTCGTGAGTGGGTATGGTTTCAGTGTGAGTGGACACGCCCCCAGTGTTTGGGAGCAGAAAGGACTGCTTGTTTTTTCAAAATTTTGAGACCTTATTATATTTACTTGCCATTTTTTTTTTACATTCAAATTTGGCTGAGTGGATAATAATAAATTTTTCTGTGGTGTGACAAACTCAGAACACACATTTAATATTGACTTTATACAGACTTTAAGTAACTTGCTGTGTGTGTGTGTGTGTGTGTGTATATATATATATATATATATATAGGCAAGCTCTTACTGCACTGATAACAATTAATTTGGGAATTCTTCAGTCCATTTTGCTTAAAATGATCTGTCTGCCAATGCTGTAAATGAAAAGTGGTTGGTAACATTTTGCAATAAGGTTTCATTTGTTAACTACATTTAATGCATCAGTTGTCAACAAGCAATATACTGTTCCAGTATTTATTAATGTTTGTTAGAGTTAGTAAAAAAAAAACAGCAGCTGTTCATTGTTACACCTAGCTCAAGACCAATAAATATCAGTACTGTAGATACAACTTTTTGATTTTAATAATGTTTTACTAAATCAACATGAACTAAAAATTAATAAATGTTTTGGATATGTCTTTCATTGTCAGTTTATAGTAACCTATATAGTAAACTAATGTTAAAAAATGTAACCTTATGGCACAATTTTGAAAAAATTATAATTTAATTCAATGCAAAATAACATGAGATGTCTCAATTTTCCTGAAAATACTAAACAAAAACAATAATGGGAGGGATTATGCATAAAACAAGAAAAAAAAATATCATATACCACTCCATCACATTGTCAAATCACAAAGGCGTCATAAAATTTGCCTATCAAACAAGCGTATTAAAGTATTTTAATTAGTTTGTATCTGTATCTTTCCCTGTATGAAATCTGGCCAATTGACTGGGCTTCATTTTCTCCACTGTTAAAATAGTAAGGCAGTCAGAATTTGCATGAAGAAAACAACTAAGCTTTTTTATGGCCACCGGTTAAACATTTGTGTCGCTGCTAGCATTTTTTTTTCTGAATTATTCAAAGCCTTGGAAATTCAATTTGAGTGGTAGAGGTGAAGATTGTTTCTTTTTCATATTGTGTAAATAATATTAGTGTCAAAAGGTTTTGTACATATCCAACATTCCCTGTGATTAAAATGCCATCAAGGGAAATGTTTTTTATGTGCATGTGTGTGTGTGTGTGTGTGTGTGTGTGTGTGTTTTGTTCTTTAAGCTGGGTCGGCCCCAAGCATTAAATAATGTCAAAACAGTCTTGTGTAATGAGCCCCATATCTGCGGATGAAATATTTAATATGTTTCCCCCTTGGGCAGCTCATCTTTAATAAAAGAAAGCGGTTTTGTATCTGTATTTACATAAAGACAAAGAGAGAATATCTAATCTGTATCAGAATTACAATAAAGCAGAACTTAATTATTCCTCTCACATTGTAAGATTGCTTTTTGAACACTTGCTAGCTATGATTACAATTCAATTGGAACTTATTACTAGTGAGTAATAATCCTGAAATCTTGAGCAAAAACTTGATTGTGGAAAATGAGAAAAATATATTATGCATATAATTATGCATGACATTTGCAATTCGTATATCTGCAATGGTATAGGAATTACAATGTATGATAATGCCAGCTGGCTCATCTAACGTCTCAGAAATGTTTCATTCATTAAGCCACGAAGGAAATTGAGATTTAGAAGGTTGACATTTATGCATCATCATAGCCTTATTATTATACAGAAACGCATTCAAGTACATACTGTACGCCCAATTACATATACAAACATAATGCATTTCTATGTAGAGTATATTGTATACCTATAGGTCTCCCTCATGTTCTCAGCTCTGATGCATCGAGGCATGGACTCCACAAGACCTCTGAATGTGTCTTGTGGTATCTGGCACCAAGACATTAGCAGCAGATCCTTTAAGCCTCCATGGATCGGATTTGTTGGTCCAGCACATCCCATGGATGCTCAATTGGACTGAGATGTGGAGAATTTGGAAGGAAACACCTTGAACTTTTTGTCATGTTCCTCAAACAATTCCTGAACAGTTTTTGCAGTGTGCATTATACTGACACCACTGCTAGGGGTTTACCTCTCAATGTGATCGAAAACGTGATTCATTACACCAGACACCCTTTTTCCTTTGCAGATGTTCACTGCAAGCACTCAACAACAACAAATACGCAACAAACTTTATTGGGTTGGTGTTCACTCCACACTGGTCTTGGGCACCCATGAAACTGACACTGCACTACTTTTGGTAGGTACTACCACTGGGATGCTGCAACACGAAACAAGACTTGCCGTTTTGGAGATGCTCTGGCACAGTCGACTAGCAATCATTATCTGGCCTCTGTCAAAGTCACTCAAATCTTTTCACTTGCTCATTTTTCCTGCTTCCAGCACATGAAATTCTGTATTGTTCTGAATTGACTGTTCAAACGCTGACTAAAATAACCCACCTTTTGACAGATGCCATTGACGTGATGTAAATAATGTTATTTACCTCAACCATCAGTGGTTTTAAAGGTGCCATAGAATGCATTGAGAGAATATTTTAAATTGTCTGATATGTACATAGAAGGTATGTGGCTTAGGTAAGGGGGGGAAAAATGCCCAGAAACGGTTTTAGAGGTCCATTTACAACCCTAGTATTTGACCCTAGAATGAATCAGTCTGTTTTTGCCTTATTTGGAAGGTTCATGAATAGTAATGAGGAGGTCTGCTCTG
>JAUCMS010000028.1:12665232-12687587 GCA_032357445.1 Enteromius radiatus | reverse complement strand
ACTATCAGTCGACTATTGGCAAGATTCGAAAATTCCGATTCGACTATGAAAATCCTTAGTCGGGGACACCCCTAGTAAGAACATTAACATTATCGCTCCTATAACACAAGCTGCCATCTATAATCCGCTGAACCGATGAAGAGATTTACAGCCCAGAGAATTCTTCAGAGCTTTAGTGCCTTGTGAATAAACCTGCTTTGTTAGTATGCATATGAGGGAGCTCATTTCAAATCCCATATTGAAATGCAGGTGTTTTCAAGTCAAGTTTTTGAAAAAGTTGCCAGGGGATCTGAGATCATGTTCAAAAATGTACTTTTGTTTTCAAACTGATTTTTGTTCACCCAGAAAAACACACTTCTGCTCCAATACAGCAGCTCTCTGGAAGAAAAAAAAGTGTGGTTAATGATTCGCCCACTCTTGAATATAACATAAATGTTTCACAGCCATTAAAAACACATTAGTTTTAAAGGTTATAATGTATAATTTCACCACTTTCCCACAGAAATCTCTTCATATTCTAATTTAGGGGGGAAAAAAATCTCTCTTCACAAAAGTTAGCTTGTAAATATGCTAGCATCAACTGCTGTCAATAATCACTCGAACTACATACATTATTTTTAAGCAGTATATTAATTCCCAGTGCCCAAAAATGATCTATTGTAACAATCGCAGTTGTATTTTGAACTTTTTGCTATGCTAATGTAACAGGAAACAAATCAAAACCTAGAAATAGGTACACTGCTTTTATTGCTTCTTTGTAGACCAGCATTAACCAGTTTAAACCAGTCTGTAAATTCATGCCGGTGTAAGCTGGTCTTTTCAACAGGGATGCTACAGTATGTGTGCTATGACAATGATGCGATTTTGATGCTACTAAAGTCTTTTCACAGCACATTACCTCAAACGTTATTTACCACGGAACTGCTCTTTCAGGAGACATGAAAGCGACGAGGCAAAACACAGCAGTTTAACATGACTACTTTTAAAACAAACCATTACAATAACTTTGAATAACCACAAGGGTAATTTCCCTTTCAAATTGACAGCGTGCATATTTCTGTCTCTTAGCATTGTGCCGTTGTGTGTTTAGGATGCCGTCGTTGCGTGGTTGAAGAGCGAGAGAGCTTGTGCAGTGTGATATGTGATGTGTGTAGTAATTTTGACAGGCAGTGGCATTGTGCTGCCTTTACCTCCAGCATCCCACTCCTTCACTGACACTTTCCATCTGCCGTCTGCTTGGCTATGTTTCAGCAGCGCTAGCAGCGTGTGCTAACGTGTTTATCAGCATTAAAGTGTCTAGGCATACGCTGTCATAAGTAATGAGCTTTCAAGAGAGGGGAAGACTCATTTTTATTTGGGCCCTGCTGATAGAATCCTTGTTTGCATCAGAGAGGAGAGGTGAGAGAGCCGATGTCAGAAAGAAAACAGGGCAGGCCACTTACATACTGTGACTATGCATAATGCATTCATTCCTTTGTTTGGATATCATTGCTGTTAAAGGCATACTCAGTCATTTTTTGTTTGTGTTGCTTTGGTTGTTAGTCCACATGGACATACTGACATCTAGTGGTGTGGATGTAGCATAAAATGAAAGCAATGCTATATGTAAATTACAGATATGCAATTAGCAGTCGGCCTAATTTGTGTTGCAGCTGACACAGAAAAGTTTTTGTCCAGCTGATATTCTCCAAAATGGTGCAAATTGTTGAATAAAGCTTCATAACGTCACAGTTGAACCACTGATGGCAGATGGATTATTCTGACGATTTCTTTCATGCTTTTCTGGACCTTGGCAGTTTGTTTATTACTTGCCATTCAAAAGGACAGTCGCAAGTATCTCAGTTATCATCCAAAATATCTTAAATTGTATTCCAAAGATAAAGAAAGATTTACGGGTTTGGAATGACATGGGGGGTAAGTGATTAATGAAAATTTTAATTTTAGGGTGGAGTAACCCATTTTTTACAAAAAAGTACAATTAATTTCTTTGAGGTGCAAGAACGAACCTTCAAGGAGACCATTTTTGATTTTATTGTGCAAGTCAATATAGAACAGTACTGTTTCTTGCTCACATTTTAAGTGCATTTTAAGTGACTTCTGGAGGGTTTCCATCAAACTGTTTGTATAAAAATGATTAATTTTGTGTTTAAGAAAACTTAAATCGCTTGATATGCGCATAAATTGACTAAGTTTTTTTTCTAGATTTTTGTAGATAGTTTGCCTAAATTAAATGCTCATTTAAAAAACTACGGCATGTTTTGACATTTTTAACACATTGAAATTCATTCTCACAAAACAAATGTCCATAAGAGTTGCACTTTGAATTCAAAAACTGCCATTTGTCATATGTTTTTGTTAAATTTGGGCTTGAATATAATCAAAAGAGGGTGCAAGCTAAACTTTAATCTCAGAGAGATTGATTTTTTTCTAAATGTGCTTTTAAGGCCAAAGCCCCATACTCTCCCAAGCCCTCTAACAAATATCTCTGTTGTGTAGTTGCGGGTTTGGGAGGGAAATTAGCTTCTGAGAGGAAGCCAGGGAGAAGGTAATGAAGTGTAAAGAGAATGATTAATAAAAAATCAGTGCAGGAGCCCATGCCACTGTTAATCCTGATTAAAACATAAATGCTGTTTTGGCAGCCCTCTCTGAATAAACTCATTAACTTTTACAGAGGCAATGAATGAAGCATAAGCGCGAGATACCCATATGAGGTGGATGGCTGATCTCTGTGGCCTGGCTGCTGGACTGTGACCGAAACGGAGGAAGAAGAGGACAATCTGCAGACAAAATTCAGATGCATATGTGCGACCGCGCTATTGTTTGTGAATGTGCTGATAGTCCATTTAAAGCTGGAGCTGTTTAGTTATAACTTCATTGTAGATCAGTTTGAATTAGCATGCTAGTGGCAGCCTTAGACTTCGTAAGGATGCTGTTCTTTTGTAGTATTTTTACATTTTGTTACCTTTTCGGCACCCTGCTTGAAACGATGATTTTTAGTAGGACATCTTCATTAATGGCAGCAGTAAAAGCTATTCCGTGGGGATAGATATTTGGCAGGCTTTGAAGGGTAGCGGTGGCGATGACTTGCATCATGCTAATGTGCGTTTAGGAGGCGGTTTCCTGGCATTAACAAAAGGTCATGTGAAATGAGCACATTGGAACCATTAGGATGCAGTTATTTGTCAGTCCCTGAAGAGCCGTGCTAGTGAGCTGGAATGAGGAGCGTGTGTACGGTGTGTAAAGTGCTGTTTTAGCAGCTGTTAATGAAGGGAAATGAGCATGCTGACTGAGGCAACATGGCGTCAGGTGGCAGAGAGTAGCCACCTGGCAAAATCCAAAAGACCTGTGCAAACCAAAGACGACAGAATAGACATTCTCATTAGTCATCATGTAATAGATGCTGTGAATCATGGCTTTTTGCTTAATTGCACTCTAAAATACAAGAGGGAGGAATTACGCAGCCGTGTGTGTTTTTATCCAGATTTAGCATATTCAGAGGGGAATTCAGTTTTAGAATCTGGTTCGCTTAAGCAGGAGTTGCTGACCTTTACAGGCTGAGGGTCCATCACTCATTCTGTATAATATGCCAATATTAATCTACCAATATAGTGGGTAAATTTGTCTGATTCACAAGCAATTGACTCTTTTCAACTTGTTCATACACATACGGATAAACTAGTGAGGCCTGATTCATGAACCAACAACTATGAAAAATATACAGTGCTTTTAGGGACTTAAAACCAGGAACCATGACCAATGTAGTTTGATGCAAGTACAAATGACTCTTGAACTGGGTCTTTTTTTATATATAAAAAACATGCAGAGAGACTAGGGAGGTCTGATTCACAAACAAATGAATCTTATGAAATGGTTGTTTTTAGTAAGTCAAAAATATGCAGTGAGACCAATATGCTTTGATTCAGAAAAAAAGGACTTTTAATTGATTGTTTTAGTAAAACATGCACCATAACTGATGTACTGTAGTTTGATTAACAAAGTAAAGACTCCTTTTAGTGAATAAAAACACTCCACAACCAGAGTAGTCTGATTCACAGACAAATGAGTCCTGTGAATTGTGTCTCATTCAAAAAGTTCAAATTAATATTTTCGTAATGAGATATTTTAAGTGCATGTATTTTGCAATTTTACAATAATTTTGCATATTGAGACAATAGATAAAAGTTTGCAAAGTTTACCTCATTTGGTTCCAGCAGTTTTTCAGCAATTTGTGTTGATTATTGTATCTGTAAAATAAATAGGGCTGCAATATATTGTTTCATATTTTATTTAATTTTATTTTAGGAGATTCCTTTATAATATATAACATTAAGGCTTGTACACAGCAAGATGATTGTCGCGTGAGAATATTGTCAGCGTTTTTCGCAGTTCATACCCAAGAAATTTTTTCCCTTACAATAAGCCAACTTAATGAAAAACGGAAGACGTACTTTTCAAAACCATTCACGCGATTTTTTGTTAACTTCGTGTTTGTCATACAGCTCTTTATTTTTAAAAATGAGACCAGCTGCTCTACATTCATCTTCGTCTACTTACTTCCGTGTGCTAGGCAAGACCGTTTTGTGCTTGAGCGCCACCAAACTGTGTACTGTAGCTTCAGCAGCTCCAGGCAAGTAAACAAAAATCTCATTGGTCGGCCAGTTTTTAACGCGCATCAAACCAAAAAAACAAGGCCGAGGCATTTTTATTTTTAAATGACACTTTTATGCTTTGTGTTTTATGCTTCGGTATGCACACTCACAGTGAACCTCTTCACAAGGCGTTAAACGTTGCCGATATTCGCGCACGATAATCGTCTCATGTGTATAAGCCTTTAGCTGAGATAAAATGTTTCAAGGAAAATTGCAAGATTTACATCTTGAATTCACCCCTCAGATACAAAGTCCAAAGAAAGTGTAGAAGAGAGCTATTAGAGAGCTGATAGTGCTGCATTCTGCATTCTTAACCCTGGATTGGAGAGGAATTGGATCATGTTTTTCTGTTTTGCCTTCTCAGAGTAATGAGATAATGACGGCTGGAAATTAGAGTCTAATGTCATTCAACGTCTCCTCCTGTGTATTGCCTGAAGAGGCTGATTAGCCTGTTTTCCAATGCAAAGTGTTCCAGCACTCCATTGATATGCTGCTAGTGTATTGTAGAAACCTACTGCACACAAATGTAGAGAATGTTGGTATTGTCAAGGCCGAGCTGTAATCTTTGACATCGGCTGCGATTTAAAAACATGGTCTAAAGTATATAAAACTCATTTGTAGATTTAGTTCACAAGATGTTTAAGTATGCAGCTGTTATATATTACTTTGTGAAGTCATAAAACTTGTTTTAAAACTTAATACAACAGCCTGTGAATCCAGAGACTCAGAGGTTGTTGTTTTTTTTCATAGCTCATAGCTTTATTTATTTATGTAATACATGCCAAAAGGTTATACTTTTGGGGTTAGTAACCCACTAGGCACCGGACGTCCATATAATGTCAGATTGACACTGGGCATGACGTAGGACTGATGTTGCATTTTGGTTGAAAATGAAAATCGGGTTGACATCATTATTTGACATTAATTTGAAGTTGACTTAATGTTGGATTTTGCTTAAACAACCTAAAAACAACAAAATATCAACGTCAGATGACATCAGTATTGGACGTCATTTTAACATTGACATTAGACGTTGAATTTGCGTTACATTTTGGTCATCTGACATTGAAACCAAAATTTGACCAAATATCAACGTCTTTGTGTGCCTGCTGGGAAGTTTGGTATTGACTCCATATGTAAATAAACAGTATTGCTTTATTACATTTAAAACAATTTTCTATTTTATTATAAATAAAATAATTCCTGTGATTAAAAAAGTAAAATTTTTAGAAGCCATTACTCCAGTATTTTGTCACATGATACTTCAGAAATCATTTAAATATGCAGATTTGGTGATCCAAAAAAAAAAAAAGATTTTTATAATCATTGGTAAACTAAAAAAAATTGTTAAAAAATTCAATTGTTATATGAAAGTAAACCCTGGGTGAATCTCTGGGAATATGCAATATTCCTTAGTTTGGATGCACAATGATTTTGATTTTATACTCTAGATACACCCCATAAATCATGTATTTTAAGATAATATACCATGTAAGCAGCAACCATAGTAAAGCATGTAATAACCATGTCAGTTTCTGTGGTAGAACTTCAGTCCATCAGATGTGTCAGTTTAATGAAACGCAGTATTCTTCAGCACACAGATGACACGGATTAGGCTCTGAGAGCAGCGGCTGCCGATTGGCACTGTATATGAAGCGCAGGGGAGCATCTCTCAGTCTTGCTGGCACCGCTAGAGAAAGATGAAATGAAATGAAAGCATGTCTGGATTAAAGCTTGTTAAGGGGAAGAAGAGCCTTAATTGCTCTGGCTTTGTACAGCCTCACAAAGAGCCAGCACTGCTAATCTGTTGCTCAAGGGTGAATGTTTTCTGCATCCAAACAAAAGGCAGTTTTTAAGCAGGAGCACAAAGACCTGTATTCCAGGAAGGGTCTAAATAAATTGGAACAAAACTCTCCTGGGTGCAAAGAGCTGAGTGAATGGGGGTGAAGAAAGTGATTTGTTTTGGGGCTGCTAATTGGATAGAAAGGGGCCCATTAATCACTTCTGGTTTTGTTTATTGTTTTAATGCACATCCTTTGACTGGTCAGGAAGTGTACAGTCTGTGTTGTGTTGGAATTTGACCTTTTTTTCAGTCGTCTTTTGCAAACACTTGATTTATATAAGAAGTAGGAAACGATGGTGTTTGAGACTCACAGTATGTTATGTCCATGTACTGAACTGTTATTATTCAGCATTATTATTGGCATTCCATGCCAAGGTCAATTCAGTTTTCCATTCTATGGCACCTTTAATGTTCTGTCAAAACAGTGTAGTAAATACACACACACACAAAATCAGCTTTATAACCACATAAAGTAAAAAAATAATAATAGTAATGGACAGCCACAAGAAGTGACCAATCATTAAAACCGAATGACCTTGCTTTATATTAAGTGTCCCTAATACCTGTGTATGTAGTATGTAACTATAGTGTAGGTACACACTGGTACATAGTATCTACAGCTGTAATATTTCTGTAACATGTAACAACCCTCAGAATGGTACTGTATGTGTAAGTACAAATGTATAACAGGATATTGGTTCTTGGTTTTTAATAAAAAGTCTTGTTACTAATGTCATGTTAAACATTTGTACTTACACATACCATGTGTAGTTACACAGCTATTAATGTGTACTTACACTGTGGTTACATACTACATACACATCTAGTTACTAAGTACACAGGTATTAGGAACACAATATATATATATATATATATATAATTTAAATTTCACTTTTCAAGCAAAGAAAATAATTTAATTAATGTCCCAGCCAGTTTGTTGATGTTATTTGGTCCTACAACTATTAACAAGTTTTTAGTAGTTGTTGTTGTTGTTGTTTTTTAGGCTAAAAAAGGCAATGAAACCTTTCTGGCTGTCACACATTATCGTGTTAATAGGAAATGTGATGAACTGCACCAGTGGTTACTCCACTAGAAAACATGTATGAACTTGAGGAAATCTGACAACAGTTAAAGTTAAAAGCAAGCCAAAAAAGCATGGCTAGTGTCTAGCATCTTTTGTTTGTGTAAGCCACTTGCTTGATATTATCAAAAGCATTCAGACACTTTCAAGTGCAGCATAAGCATTCAAATACTTTTCGAGGCCACTGTATGGTGTAAACTCCGTCACAGGCCATGCCGATGATTCGGAAAGAGCTGTAAATCTCCCTTTTAATGTTCGCTTTCCTACACAGCCCAGCAGTATCATAAACTGATTGGTTTCCCTGCATATCCAGCTGAAGAGAATTAGATTTGATCCCCTTTTCCCGCTCTGAATGACTGAGTGTCTGGCCCAGAATAATGTGCCATAAAAGAGCTCAGCAATGAAGAAAATGGTTTCCTTTCCTTTCCAACCACACAAACGTTAAACACCTTGACAGCATCCTACAGTGGAAAGAAATGGGCTG
This sequence comes from Enteromius radiatus, assembly GCA_032357445.1. NCBI lineage: Eukaryota > Metazoa > Chordata > Actinopteri > Cypriniformes > Cyprinidae > Enteromius > Enteromius radiatus. The sequence goes on along the minus strand of JAUCMS010000028.1, from coordinate 12,679,530 downwards.
GAAAATGGGAGTGTGACATCCAGACAGATGGTGTCAGAGTCCTGGCACTGGCTGGGGGAAGAGGGCATATGCCCACATTTGGACTGGCACAACTAGATCTGGCACAAACAAGCACAGTCGAACATGCAGCAGTCAAGCAGGATTTATCACACCACCCAGTGTTTCAGAAGACAAAGACCCCCAAACACCACAATCTGCGTGTGTGCGTCCTGTTTCCCTGTCGGAGGAAATTTCGAGCTAGTCTTAATCCAAGTGTGACAGAATTATACAGATTTGAGCGGCAGTAACAAAGCGAACAAGATCTTCACAAAGTAAATGAGTGTCACTGTTGTCTTTCGAACGCCTGAGAAACGGCTCCGCTGACTGCCAGGGATCAATGCAAACACACGACCAGCGACTGAAACGCTGAGATCACACGGCATAGGCAGCAGGATCCAGTCCCCAGAGGGCTATCTCTAGGACACTTTCATCTTTACAGAATGCAGAATAACTGTGCACTTTACAATAAATGGCAACAACATTCAGGAAATTCAATGGGATTACAAAAAGAGGTAAAGAGTATGGTAAACAACCATGCATTCACAGTAACAAGGTATATCTTGTTGATTACAGTATATAGAATTAACAGTTCTGTTTGTCATATAAAATAACTTCAACAGAGCCGGCCCAAGGCATAAGCGAACTAAATGGCTGCTTAGGGCCCCGTGGCCACCAGGGGGCCCCCAAGAGTACATTAAATTACATGTTTTTTATTTTTATTATTTTCATTTATATATGTATAGGCTACTGTTTACTGTATGTCATACTGGTAATGAAATCCATTATTTAATTTAAAAAAAATCAATGCAATATTATTTTAACTGGCTGCTGCAGGATGCATGCACAGTTGGAGTATGATAGTCATACGATCCCTGAGGTAAGTTAACTTAAATTCATTTAAAAAGCAGCTTCACTGCAGCAAAACGATTAATAATGTCTATAATTAATAATTAATAAAAACCAAAAATTAGCATAAACTAAACAAGGCTAAATTGCAAGCTAATGTTACTTCTTCCGCTTAAGCGATCACCAGTGGCAGCTAAAAGCCTGTCAGTTCATGCTCGTGCAAAGGATGAGATGGATTATTATAAAGAGATTACCAATGCATAATAAAAAATAGGCTTGCTTCATAACTTTGTTACTGATAACAGTTTAAGATTACTTACACTGGACTGGCCTACGTTTGGGGTCTGTGTGATTATATCATTATGTCTTAATGTTTTAGGTGTACAGATGGCTTGCTAAAATAAATGTTTGTTGTTATTGTTGTTGAAATATCTTTTCTGTTAAAATAACATTCTGTTCATTCAACTATACACTTCTGAAATTTTTAGGAGCACTGTTGAAATATTTTGGAGGTGGGGCACAACCAATGCCATCTGCCTCAAGTACCAGTGCTACAGCTGATGATGATATTCCATGTTTAAAACAAAATTGTTTACCTTTTTGTTGTTCATTTGTTTGTTTATGGCATCACCTTTCAGTATGAAATCTAACATGGCTGACATTTTATATTATTATATTTTTTTAAATATCCTATTTGTATTTGACTAATTTGTAGTTTTTTGGTATTTAGTTTTATATTTTATTATTTATTATATTATTTATTTTATTTGTAGTTAATTGTATAGCACTTTTTACATGTTGCAAAATTTTCTTTTTACATGTTGCACAAAAAATAAATTAAAGTGTTTACAGTAAGAGCTGTAATGACTGAAACTGAGGTATGCGGATCCAAGTGCAAAATTCCTTTAATCAGAGTCAACGAGCAGGGTCAAGACACAGGCAAACAGATCCATGAAGTCGGGGTACACAGGCAAAAATCGAGGCAACAAGCAAACAATCACAATCCAAGACACAGTACAATAATCAGAAACCAGAAGATCAGGGCAGAAGAGAGAAAGAAAAGCTCAGTAATGACAATGAAAACAGATCAAGACTTCGCGATTATCTGACTGGTGAAACTGGCTTTTATGCTAGTGCTAATGAGTGTGTTGGGTAATGAACAGCAGCTGTGACTGTGATTGCAAATGGCAGACAGGTGTGAGTGGTGCATGATGGGAAATTGAGTCCATGTGAGTGTGAAACCAAGGGAGGTGAGGTGATGCGAGTGCCCTCTAGTGGCGTTTGAGGGCACTCATGACAAAGAGCATTGTCTACTAGTTTATTTTGCCACTTTTCAGTACACCACATTAAGTATGCTGACTGGTACTGCAAGACTCTGAATGTTAAAGTGCAAATTAACACCTGACTACTCCTGTGGGTTTGCTCCCATTACAATTAAAGATCATAGCAAGGGTATAAACATTGGTATGGAACACAGCTACAAAAAAAAATTAAATTCATATTGGGTGTGTTAGATTTATAGTGTGTGAATAATAAAGGATTGACAATAATTAGTAATATTGGTGGCACAGAGGGGCCCCAAAATAAAATTCTGCTTAGGGCCCCCTGAAGGCTTGGGCTGGCCCTGAACTTCCAGTATGGTATGATTTAAAAAAATAGTTTCAGAGTTAGAGAATTGAGTAGAGAATTTTTCACTCATAATCAATTTCATTCGAGTTCAGTTTCTAAAGGCTCAATATCCACAAGAACATCAGGGTGCTTTCACACATCACTGCTTCCAGGAACATACTGTGATTTCTTCCTAAATATGCAAACAGAAGAGTTTGATTCCACAATATACTACTCTGCAGTGCAAATTACATAAACCGTTCAAAATCATAAATCACACACATCATTCGACATCTAAAAACAGACATCGCAATAATCTTAATTAGACTTTATAATCATTTTTTTAATCAGTTTTTGTGCCCTTTTTTCTCTAAAAATCTAAGCATGCTTTAATCCTTCAAAGACTTGAGAAAAACATTTGCATAAGATTTTATAATCTTATATATTAAATTAGATTTATTTGTCTTAACCTATTTTATTTCTTTTTTAAGCACAAACTTTGCCAAATTCTTATACTTACTAGAATTATGCTTAAAACAAGAAAAATGCCAAGGGGCTACGAAAAATATACTTATTTCAAGATGCATTTTCTAAAAGCATGCATTTATATCCAATGCAATTTTAGTTCTAAAGTAAACATGTCTTGTTTCAGTTACTGTATATTTATGGCAAGAACTCTGTATTTTTGTCTTGTTTTCCCTTACAAATGTTCCTAAAAAAGATACATTTACTTGAGATGTTACATAAAAAGTCGTGACATAAGATATCATAACACATAAGTTTGGTTTTCTGAAAAATATATCAAGATTATTCTTAAAACAAGAAAGAAAAACTTTTTTTTACCCCTGTGGCAGGTTTTTTTATAATGTTTTAATCATAAACACGCAATTTTGATCAAATGTTACATAAAACGTGATTTCTTTAAGTAAGTGTATCTTGATTTTTAAAATATGTAGTTGAAAATATATTTACATAAGTTGAGGGAAACTGATATAATTCTAAAGCCATTTTGGACAGTATAGCCTACTCACAAAACAGCCTCCGCATTTATTTAGATGACGCCTGCACAAAAGTAATCAGGTGCTTATTGTAATCATTCAGCAGCTGAATTCATCCAGACAAGGGGTGAAGTGTAGTCCTGCTGCGAGCAGGGAAATTAGAGGCATCCACATCGTATTAATGCTCCTTGCCAGGAGGAGAGATCAGCCGAGAAGAGCCCCTCAAATGATGAGTGGGGTCCAGATTCCTCCAGGACTGCTGTAATGTGTGCCCGAATCCAGATTAGGAGCATCATTGACTCAGCGTGCTTGGCCGCAGACCAGAGCTTTTACCACGCAACCAAAATGCACTGATGAAGAAAGATCCAGCTTTGATGATTCCTTCTAAATGTTGCCATCCCTCTCTCTAGCCCCGGTTTTCTCTTTCTGTTACCCACTTTGACCTTTATCTTTCTTCATCTCACTCTTTATCTTTCCACTTCGTTATGTCTTTCTCTCTGGGTTGCCTTCTTTGAGCGGGGGAATGAAGGCAGGAGATCTATTGGGTGCCAGCCTCACAGAAGTAGAAGAGGCAAATGGCTGTGGAGAGAGAAAGAGAGAGAGGCAGACATTGCTGCAGGAAGAATACAAGCACATTAGTTCACAGCAGACAGCGTTTCACAGGCCCCGCTCCTCTACACTACATCACGCAGGCCTGCGGGCCAAGCAACCTGAACCACAAACGGGAAGACGGGAGGTGCGGGAGAAATCATCAGTCTGTCTCTGGTTCCTCCCACCCCAGAGCACTGCAGGCTTCAGGGGAAAAAGCAGACACGCGTGTCCAAACATTGGCGATTTTGGTTGGCGGGCGGAAGGCCAGAGATTGAGCCCTTTAACCAAAGACTCGATCATGACTTGTCACACATGACCAGCCATAAAAACCTATTGTCAGAGTGAGCAATGCTGTGAAGATGTGAATCGCCAGGAAGGAGTTTAACGGAAAATATAACCATTTTATTACGAAGTTATCACAGAGCTTCTTAACAGCAAAAACGGAAGATGATGTAAGACTGATTAATTTAGCAAATTTAACACTAATGTTGATGTTATTTTTCTGTTTATATCTGTAGCAAATTAGCTCAAAAGGGAATCATTTAAGATTTTATGGGAATTTGAACAGAATCAGTGATTCATGGCTGATCACTGAGTCAGTGATTCACTGAATGAGCCTTAAAATCCAAAATATAGTGAAAACACTATTAATTAGTATTGACTTGTAAGCACAAAACACAAGATAGCTGTCTTTTCAATATAAATAAGACTTGATTGGATAAATCTAAGACATATAAACTAAACTAACACATAATGCACTGAATGAATATGAACCTATAAACCGTTCAGTAGTTAAATACATACACAATGAGTGATTAGCACTTGATAGTGAAATGTGTGGGTTACATACACAATATGCAGTTATATGCACAGAAGCGATTAGTTGCTTTAAAGTCCTTTAAAGATGATTTTGTTACATCTACACATGTAAGTTTCTGTGCCATTCTTTGAAAGCCCAAAGAGGTTAAAAGTCTCAGTGTGGTTTTTAGTCTCTACCAATTATTTTACACATGTGGTTGTGTTGTTGTGTCTTTGACCATTAATCTTTGCTACTTGCCCCAAAACCTTCCTGAGTTGGGATCATCAATAAGCTGTGTTTTGTTTTAATGTTGCAAACGTGTTCTGTGGAAGACTTGGTTGGTTAGGTTTGTGTCAGACTTGTGGCGCCAGGGTATCATGGACAAATTTATGGAGCTGTTGTCTTGTCCTGAGCCTTTTCATGGAATTCTGGCTCCTTGTGTTTCGATGTTCTTATATTGAATCTTATATTATCTGATTCACTGCTTCACCAATCTGCACTAATTTGCGTCATTATATATTAAAAAAAATGAAATGAAAAATGAAAAATACATATCATAACTTAAAAAAAAAATAGTATATATATATATATATATATAGATAGATAGATAAAATATTAAAAATAAAATATTCTTACTATTTAAGTTTATTACTATTATTAACGAATTACTGAAAATATATAAAATATATTATTACCAACAACGCTTTACATGCATAAAATAATATTAAATTAATTAAATAATTATACAAATTATTAATGATCTGATTTAAAACAAAAGAGTTGTAAAAATAAAATTATTATTACTGAATTATTAAATGTTAGGGTTAGGGTTAGGGTTAATATAAACTGAAACCTAAATAATATAAATGCTTACAACATTACAAGCTTACAACTTAGATTTCTTATTATTATTTTTGTTATTATACATTTATTTTAAAAAGAATATATCTAAACCCAAATTTCCCTGAGAAGGCATTATTCAAATTAATAATTACTATTTCATCTTCTTTTTGCAAAAATGTAAGACCGTCTGAATATATCAATCTGAACTTGAAAAGACAAAGCCCCAAAGTGACCCACTCAGAGCTCTTTCGGTAAATTAGGAGAGACGTGATCATGAAGACACAGTACAGAATATATGTAAATAAATTCACACATTCATGAACGCAACAGCCTGCAAACTATTCTGTGAGACGGTGTGATGTTATTAATTTCCTATTTCACTGATGGCCTTTTCGCAGATTAAAACGCAGTTCCCAAACTCTTGGTACACAGAATAATAAACTAGTCTGAATAGCGGAGTCTTTGATGTATACTATAAAAGTGTTGAAAGTGAAAATCTCTCTCACTCACATTTTCAGTTTACATTTGTATTGCAGAAGCAGTTGCAGCTAGCAGGGGACAATTCCTCCTCCCTCTCTTTCTTTCTCTCTCTCTCTGTCTGCGCCTGAGGGGTAAAAGATGACAGCACAGCCCATTTTTTTCCGTTATACTATAAAAGTCTACCTAAGCAAACACTCTTGGGAGCCCTTCATTTCCGAAGTAAGCAATCCCACACTCTTGCACATTGACACACACAGACACAAGTGAGCATCTCAGGAGCTTGGTGTCAAACTCAGCTTTTTATCGCAGTGCTAAATTTATCCATGTCTATAAAGACGCTTAGGGTGCTCTAACATAAACATAAAATTCACCGATTTTGTTTCTTTAGGTTCAAAAGAGCAGCTGACACTTAGCGTATCTACCAACAAAAAGCTTTTGTTAATTAGCTGTTGAACTTCTCACACAACCATTCTGTAACAAACAGAAACAGAAGTGATTGCCAGGGTTTGTGGAACACTGTATTTGGCTTCTTGCCTTTTTGGTGTTTTTAATGCTGTGTTGACTAGCTTTACAAACATATATTTAACATGAACATTTAAGTAGCACCAAATAGGGCAACATCTAAACTGTCAAACATTACATTAAAGGAATATGCTGTGTTAAATTTAAGTTAGCTCAGTCCACAGCAAGCGTGGGACAATGTTGATTAACATAAAAATAATCCTGACTGGTTGTCTCATTTTCTGTGTAAAACAGTAAAAGGTTACAGTGTGGAAATTACAATGGAAGCCAATGGGGTCAATTCTGAAAAGTTAAAAATCTTAAAAATCAAAAATGTGAGGCTTATAATTCAATAAAAGCACTTAAATTAATTGTCTTTTTTAAACTTGTATTATTACAGCTGTCCAGCTTTTTCAAACGTCATTTATAGAATGTCACAATTATAGGATTTCAGATTTTCATTTACAATCACCACCTTTCCACCACCGCCAATTCACTCCAACTGTAAACACCACTCATTAACTTTTTACAAAAAAAGATTACTGCTTTGTACAAAAAAAAAAATTATTAGACAGATATAGATATAGGTTTTAATCAACATTTTGCAACAAATGCTTTCGATTGAGTTTAACTTTGTTACTGAATCTAGAGACTATTCCTTATTAGGTGCCATTTAATAGAAGCCCACATAAATGCATTCCCAGCTGCTCTGATGTGAGCCTGTCGCTGGTGTGATTTGAATCTTGGTCTTTGTTTTAGCCTGTGATTTGCATGTGTGGATAATCTAATATCCCTGTTCACACTCCCTGGAGTCACTCTGCAAGGACTGACTGACCTTCCTCCACCTACCATTACTCAGCACTCACACACATACACACTCAGACACACTATCTGTTGTGGGTGACAGCAGCAGGAATAATAGGGACACAATGATTGCTCCTCAGAGCAATGGATTTAAAGAGCTGTTTTTTTGGGGGGGGGCTCTTTCCCATTTCCCTGGTCAAGGGCATTTCAGATGGGTTACATTTTATACATGGTAAACGTATTAAACAGCTTTACCTGACAGAGCATTTCTGAGGTGCACTCAGTCATTTCAGAGACCATATAAGAGGAGACAAGCCACTTGTACATTTCCCATCCATGAAGATAGGAGCTTTAATTTTGTGCCTATTATCTAAAGGAAAATAGATGACCTACTATTTGCCAAAATACAAAGAATGCAACAATGGGTATACTGCGTTATAATATTGCATTACAGATTTAATGCAATATGCTTGATTTGACCTTACATTTTCAATTATGAACATCTTGGCTCGCTTGACTGCTGAATGTTAACATAAATCTAAAATAAATTGAGAGAGCCATTCTAATTTGCACATATTTTCAGCTATTTAAAATAGAATCCTAAACCATGTATTATGTATAATTAGTCATTATTTTAATAGTTCATGTAATACATGTGTATATAGATAGATATACACAGATATATAGGCAGGTAGGTAGGTAAGTAGATACTGTATATAGGTAGGTAGATGATAGATAGATACAGTAGATATACCACTTTAGATTGATAGATAGATAGATGTTGTAGTTTTGTACAGTTGTAGTTATATAGCATTTTTATACACACAAACACATATTTGGAGAAACTGTCAATCGGAGCACATCTAGAAATAACTGCAGAAAAATGAGACCATAATGCTTTGTAAAAGAAAAAGACCAGGCTCTTATGATTGATTAATCCTCCCTCCAGTGCAGCACAGGTGATTACGGAGGGGATTGTGTTTTCACATGGCAGTTTGATTCAGATTTAAAGGCATTAAAAATGGCCATTAAAAATGAGAAGCTGATTGCGTGTGTTGGGGGATGAATGCGCGGGTGTCTGTGTGTCCACATGCATTTTAAAGGCAGATGTGCTGGAATCGGTATGTGTATTAAGCCCACCTTGCTCATCCAGTCCACAACAGCTGCGGCCAAATGAACTTCTCTAATGCAATTACAGAGCAGCTGTTGCATCCAGATAACACAAAGGTGCAACCGAGAGTGTGTGTAAGATTGTGTACAAGTGTGTGTGTTTGTGTGTGTACCGGCAGAGGCATCAGTATACATAACCACGCAAGCTGTGGCCCCAGCAGGGCTGAAATTGGATTAGTGTCAGCCTTGATAAGACGAAGGACAGTAAAGGGAAGAGTGAGAAATTGAAGAAAAGAGCATCGGCTGTAGTAATTTCATTTCCAGATCAGGTGGCTGAAGGTATAAAGGCACTGCTATGCTGCTCCAGTGCAGTAAATGGAATATTCATGCACTGATTGCTTCCCTCTCTCTCCTTCTGTCTGTCTTTGTCTGCATTTCTTTCTTTGCACTTCTTATCCTTCTTGCATTGTGCTAGCTGTCATTCAGACACTGTAATCTTATTGTGCTCCTGCCTATGGCTCAGAGCTGTGAGATCTGCTGTATAGCAGGCCCAAAGGGAGGTGCCAGCCAACACTGTAGTAATGGCTTTTTGGTTAGGCTGAGGACTTTCGTGTTTCTCCTTGGTGTTTAAGGCCTAGCTTAGCAAGCATTGTGTATTCTCAGCTGCCTCCCTGCTGCAAAGTCCAGGTTTTACAAATCACTACCAAATGAATAAATGCAAATGCCAATACCAGTGTTGCTCACTGCCAATGAGCTGAAATGTCTTCCAGGGTGTTGATAGTGTGTCATCTATCTCTCACATAGAGGAATATTGCTATTTTAAGTACTTCCAGTTCGTTCACAGGGAAATGTGTCACTTCTGAGTCACTGGTAGTACCAAAATTAAGCAACAGGGGGCTGCAGGGATGACTGTTTCGTAAGTCAAAAACCAGAAATGAGTTAGCATTTTCACAAGGGTTTTCTGAATGTTTTTTTTTTTTTTTTGGTAAATGCCTAAAGAAAGGTCTGTGGTTATCAAAAGGTCAATATAATTTAGTGTTTTATTCTTGGAGACAGCAGAGATGAGATAGGAGAGGAGAGCTGGGGACAAGTGTTCAGGAAAAAGTAAGACTAAAAACCTGTTAAAAGCTTTATGGTACAAAGTTTACTTTCAGTCTATGTTTACATTTTTGATTAAGGCAATTGTATTTAGGCTTCAAAAATTATAAAATGTGTTAATTTGTGAAAATCATCCTGATGAAAAAAACATACAAAAATCAAATACAAAAATGGTAATTTTTCTGTAATAATAAAAGCAAATGGAAAAATCCTATTGTCTTTTTGCCGTGGGCAACTGGGTGACAATAATGTACCTTCTGGTTTGGGTGACAAAAATGTGTAATCACTGCAGCAGTCTTGCGGGGGTGACCAAGTTCAGTCCGGGAGGGCAGGTGTCCCGCAGAGTTACACTTCAACCCTAATCAAACACACCTGAAACAGATAATCAAGGTCTTACTAGGTATACCAGAGATTTTCTTAATATAGGGAGATGAGAGGCCTCTGTATTACTTACTATCACATTACAACCAATCACATTACAGCCTCTAGTTTCCTCTCCCATGTACTGCCAGATCGTCATTATGATAATATTCAACAAGTTACATAATACACACAATGTTCCACTTTCACTTTTATTTTTTGTCCACAAAGTCTACAACAAACAATGTTACTAAGTCAATGATTCAATTATTCCATCTTTAGAAGTCTAATTTATATAATACACTAATTTACACAGGAACAAAATGAACTGTGTTTTTGTACAAATGGTTGAAAGAATCATTCAGTGTCTATAAGTTGCAACTACTGGCTAGTCCATGACACTGAAAAAAATGCCCTAACCCTAACCCCTAAATCTATTGTTCTGCACTATACAATCAGAACTTCAGAAAGTATTTTTCCTGCAGATTCTCTGCATCACCTACAGCAATATACAGCATTTGCAAATAGATACAAACCAATAATACGTTTTTAATGTGCAGCTCAAAATGCTGACAAAGGTACAAGACTCTCTCTCCTGAAAATCTATATCTCTCAAATAATTATTATGGAAAGCCGATTATGTGGATTTATGAAAGTCTCTCCCTGTGAAGTGCACTTTAGGTTGGAGGGAGAGATACAGGGCAAATGACTTCAGCGCATCAAAGATTCATCACTCTGCTCACAGCTGCTTGGCCCAGTGTCTATATGAGAACTGTGATCGAAAACATGAACTCTGGTAAAAATGTATACACCTTTGAAAGTAATGAAAATCACTGGTTAATAGACTAAACTCAAATATACCTGACCAACTAATACATAATGAAAGTGATTGATGTGACTTGTTAGATCACTTCTTTAATCAAATTTGATTTCACAGTTAGTTTTGTTTCCTAAACTGTATGTTCTTAAAAGTCTGTGATGAGCTTTGATTTTTAATTTGAGAAATACGTTACCAGCAGGGCCTAAATAATTCACTAAGCGCCTGAAGTTAGAGCTCTTGTACATTCTTTCAGTTTTGGGGGGCCTAACAGGCTGAATACAAATGATAGAATTTGGTATTCCAGAACAACTGTAAACAATTTTCCCAAAATATTAACTGTTCTCTGTTTAATACATTCCAATCATTTACATCTAAAATCTACCACAGATCTACCCTGTCAATCTTACAAGTATAAACCGAACTTCACTGAAGAAGTCCTTGCAGAAACATTTCAAGCAGGTCGAAAATAATGCCGCCTACTCATGAGCCATGCAATTTTAAAAAATAAAAATATATCTTTGAATATCGGTGTTTTAACATACAAGCTGTCTCTCCTGTACAACTGAAAGTGTAATTGAAAGCACAGAACATATTGAATACTGATATTTTTTTAAGCTGCCTCCTACAAGTCCATGTCATCAATCTGATATCCACCAACCTAATAAAAACAAACTGACTTGATGTGTTATGGTGATATAAATCAAAACAATGTCTGGTTCGCATTCTTCTAAAAGCCTGCCAAGCAAATGTCAAGGTCACACCAACCTCTCCAAATCAATACAGTTATCAATAATTTCATTAAAAGCACAAAATGAAACGTCTGTGCTTCACTGGGGCTTTGCAGTCGCATCTTTAAACGGCAAAAATGGAAGATCAACGCATGAATATAAAACAGGCGTTTGGCTTCAGAGCTAGAAGTGAAGTGATCATAGACGTTTTAACTGCTTGTGTGGTTAGACATGAACCCTCATGGCAAAGGATAAAATTATACCATTGATAGACAAGAACGTTAAGGTCTCAGTGAGAATTGTGGACTGAGAGGAGAAAAAAAGAAAGGGGAGAAATAGAAAACAGAGGCAGACGGGTATTCAGGATTCAGCTATGGGGCATAATGGCTTCGGGCTCGTCTGCCAAGAAATTTCCATTTTCACAACGTGTGAATTATCCACATTGCCTTTGTATGGTCACGTTCCTATTAAATAAGCTGCAGACTCAATCCTATCTACCGGGACCACACAAATGATTTGCCAAATAGTGAGTTCATATTTGAAAATGTGGCAATATTTCCGTGAAGTCATTCTGGTGGTAAATATGCACACTCATTGAATTAACATTTATGAGTGAATACATACTAGATACGATGGGGGCATTTGCATGCTTCACTCCAGACTACTGGTCCTGAAAGAGTCTGGCCTTATTATGCATGAAATCCATCAGTGTCAGACCACAGGATGTGTTGCCATGTACATGCATTAGTAATATTTTTGACTGTAATGTAAACACGACTCATCCATCATTCAGCAGCGAAGTGGCAACACAGATTCAGGCCGACAAACATAAAAGCACATCATTATACAAGCACAAAAGTTCATAGTGCCAGTTGTATGCCGGAGATATCTGAAGGTGATATACATCTTTAAATTATTCCATCTTTCTTACTTGATTACTTACGAAACAACAAATCAATAAGATGTCTTATGTAATTCCTTAACCCGCCATAAGAATAAAACAGAAATTCTGCAGAGGTTTTTAGAGCATTGGCTTTGGAACCATAAGCATGCTGTCCTCCCACACATCCATGCACCCGCATTCACATATGCTGCATTCTACCTCCACACACACATACGGCTTCATAGCTCCTCTGAGAGCTCCTGATTTGCCTCACAGATAGACTGACATGGGATTTTCGAAAAGATTTCAGCACAAAGCTGAAATGCTAATGCAAACAAATGATCGAGGTATTTGTTATGCGTAATCCTCAGAGGCAAAAGTAAAAGTACCTCGCTGGATGAAAACGTGGAAAGGTTCTGGAGACAATATCTCAAAAGGAATTATTTGAATATATGTTGGCATATGGGAGATCGGGGCTAGATGTCACAAATTTTAATAAATATTTATTTTATATAAGTTACTTCAGGATAACTACCTTGGCTACAAAAAAAAAAACATTCTAAGTAGATATTTTTAAAGTAGCCTATAATAAAATCAAATGGAATAGAAGAGTAGCCCTAACTTTTTTGAACAATTTAAATTTGGCATTAAAACATATTAAATTACAAATTAAATATGTATATCGTTAAAAAAATAAGATAATAAAATAAAATAAGAATAATAAAAGTTATTGGCTAGAAGAAAAAAAAAGTTGATTATTAATTAGGTTTTTGTTTTTTTAAATCCTGATGTGTAAATGTTTGCCGGTGTAGTTTTATTGTGGTCTCTTGTTTACTCAATGGCTAATACAAAATAATTGGAAACTGGGCATAATTCACAAACCTATTTTAATTTAAGATAGTTTTGAGCAAGTTATTTAAAACCAGCAACTAATAGAGCATCTATCGTGTTTATCACAGGCATTGTGACCTACTGTAACTTACACTGTACACTCATGAAGAGAGAGAAAAAGTTCAGTAAATAAACAAGAAAGAGATCTGCAGTAACTGGTGGACTTGGATATAACCTTTTTTATTATTCAAATAGACCAGAGAGAGAGAGAGAGAGAGAGAAAGTAATGCATGTGAGAGATAGAGGCTGATGGGTGCTGAGAGGGATTTCTTGGGTGACTGGAAACAAAGACATGCTAATTATTGGCTTGTGAGGAAGCTATACAGGAACACTATTCTCACTCCTCCGGTCCTTTCCGCATACACCACTAATTGCACTGTCAAGTTTCTTATAGGATGCGCATATATATTACACGCACGCGCACCTTGACACATAAATATACACATAATATACTGGATAAATAAGATGTAAGCCATTTATTTGCATTGCAAAGCAACGATAATAGGTCGTTTTATAGCAAAGGGCAACAGCCGAGACGTTTTGCTGCTTTCTGCGTTGAGTCAATAGCGTAAAGACGATGTGTCAACAGTGGCCCCTAGCGGCTAATGAGATTAATACACAGAGAGACAACAGAAGAACAGGCTTTCATTGACTATTTTAACATTATAAGGAGAGACAGAAGTTAATCATTTGTTAATCATTTAAACTTTAAAATTATTTAAAACAATTTGTTTTAACCATCTACTCAAATTTTGACATCTGTGCAGTCAACAGGCCTATGATAAAAATTCTATAAATTCAGAACATATGTTAGGTTAGGTTAGGGTTAGTTCGCCCATTTAAGACATGAAGTTGTATGCAATCCTTACCAGCACTATAGTGTATACACACTGACCCAC
>JAUCMS010000028.1:12600438-12658898 GCA_032357445.1 Enteromius radiatus | reverse complement strand
AGAAAAACATTTATTTCACAATGAGATTTTCTCCCCATTTCAATTGTTTTAATTCAATGATAGATTAGAATTTTGTAAATTTATTTTAACAAAAGATCAAAAGAATAAACAATGCAGATTTATTTTCACAGCCACCTTTTCTCAGATTTACCAAGGGTGCCAATATTATTGGAGGGCACTGTATCTGTCACCACCTACTGGTACAAAATAACGTCCAGAAAGAGTGACTGACAATTGTCCACAACTAATATAAAATCAAGAGCAGAAATGAACGGTTTTATAATAATTATTACATATCAAGTACTGCAATATCTGCCTGATTTCATCCAGTCCCAACTAATATAATTTACATTCAAAAACTGTACAATATATGTACTTAATGAATCTACTTTTCACATATTTTATTCTTTGAACAGTTACCATATTAACAGGATGAGCTTACTGGTGACTTCTGACTTCTCACATTAATATTCTTGAGAGATGTGAGGTAAAATAATGATCTAAAAGTAAAGCTTGGATAATAGAGATAAGACAAAATGATGTTTGACTAGATCTTAGACAATGAAAGCTGGACAGTCAGTCCACAGTGTTGTCTCAGCCTGTTTAAAATTCAAATAGCGTCTGTTGTGACTTCTCTGTAGGGCAGCTCTCTCAGGTGGGCCGACAGTTTTACAACACAGACATTGAGGTGGAGATTCTGTCTAAAGAGGAAACAGAGAAAATGACATATGTGGTAGGAGTCCAAACAGACATTTACCTTTCTCTGAGTACACACACCCAGTTCTGTTATTCTTTATTTCTCACTTTTCTGATCTTCTCACTCTCTCTGAAGGTGTACAAGATGAATTTTGACAATGCTGCGTTTAAGCACCGTATGCCCCAGCAGAAAACAGCTCCAGGCTATGAGAAACTGCCCATGAAGCGAGGAATCTTTTTTGACATGTTCCCCTTCAGCGTGATATTCCGGAGGGACATGACCATGTATCGGATCGGAGACGGCTTGAAAGAGGTGTTTTCTGATCTGCAGGGCAAAAAGGTCAATGAGGAGTTTACCCTGGTTCGACCCATGCTGGAATTCAGCTGGGATAATGTGAGTGAATAAAAGGATAGAAGAAAAATCCGATGCCAAGGCAGCATGAAAGTAACCAACAAGAGTTTTAGACGAGGCATTTAAAAAATGTTTATGCTTTCTTTTCTTGCTCTTGGCATTTATGTCCTGAAAAAGCGTGTTGTTGGTTGTGTGCTCTTTCAGATCTACACCCACCTCAACAATGTGTTTGAACTCCTGTCTAAGGCTGTGGTAGAGAGCAAACAGAAGGTCAACATCCCCAAACTCAGCAAAGAAGAACCAGAGGAGAAAGAGGAAAGTGAAAAACCCAAAAAAGAAGAGAGAGGTATAGACCTAGATTAATATTAGATTGTGTTTATTATTAAATTACTATTAGATTTTGGGACAAAGCAGAATTTTTACGCTGATTCAATGTCAGTAATACACAGAGTCAGTGATTTTTTTTTTATTTTTGCGTGTGCTGTTTGTAAGTTTACAATTCAATTAATTAAAGGTGCCATAGAATGGAAAACTGAATTGACCTTGGCATGGCTGAATAATAACAGTACTGAAATGAGCAACGCTGAGAAACAGCCAATCAGAGCAGACCTCCTCATTACTATTCATGATCCTTCCAAATAAGGCAAAAACAGACTGTTTCATTCTAGGGTCAAATTCTAGGGTTGTAAATGGACCTGTTTTTCCCCTTACCTAAGCTACATACCTTCTAGGAACATATCAGACAACAATTTAAAATATTCTCTCAATGCATTCTATGGCACCTTTAAAGAAAATACACTAATTTTAAAAAAGTTAAATAAAGTGAAAAAATTATTTTAGTTAGCACTCAATTATTCCACATGGGCCTAATGACAGCTCAATCTCAAACCTCAAACATCAGAATTCAGATATGTGTCAATTCACACTCATACAACCTGACTCTACACAGATTAAAGCAGACATCACAAAACACCTCATGCTAATCTCTGTCACTATACCTCTGCTATTCTCTCAGATATTAAAGCGATGGAAGAAATGAAGGGGACAGATCAGGAATACAGCAGCGCTCTGACTCAGTACAACAGCTCGGCTAATTCTGGAGGAGAGGACATCGAGCTGCTAGCTTTTCAGACTGTCACCGGTTAGACACATTACAGTAAAGTGATGCTCTGAATGAGCTCCACTGGCATGAAAACAACAAGGAATTTTATCAAGTCAATGAAATTACAATCATTATTCCGTGTTTTGGGAACTAAAATTGACTCAGAAAGTGCTTCTGAATCATCCATATATATGCAAATCTTCTGTCTATGCAGTGAAAAATGAAACATCCTCTCTCGTGTAGGCAAGTGCAGTGAAACCATATTTGAAGACATGCGGGAGCCCCCTAAAAAGCCTCTCCACCTCAAGGGCCAGATGAAGTATGTCCCTCAATGGGACTCCCTCATCTTTCTAGGAACTCCCATGTAAGCCCTCATCATCTCACACATTTACAACACTGAGCTAATGGAAAACAGTAGTTATTGCCACATAAACCTAACAATCAAGTCATTTCAAAGGGACCATATCCTGCACTCAAACCACTTTAGTTTAATCCCGAGATCAACTTACAATATTAAAATTTCCTTATCCCCCAAAATGTCATTATTTAATTTTAAAAAGACCATTTTCCACTTTCTCTCTCTCTCTCTCTTTTGCTTAATGATTCACATTTTACATTGGACATAATTCAATACTGCAGCAAAACTGTTCAGTACACAAAGACAAATATATAATATTACTTACTAAACAAATTTCAACAAAAAATATGTATTTTGTCTTCCCTTTAAAGCTACTAAGCTCATTTAATTTCTTAACTATAAACAATTGCATGGCTAATTAGCTTTTTTTATCCTTAGCATTAGCATATTTTTTCCCTACTGTCCATGAGCCAATCAGAACAGACCTGTTACTCACCATTTGAAAACTACTAGTCTATATAAACACATCTAATTATGCATCTACGATTGTCAGACGTGTCTGTCTGTATATACAGTTTAACCACAAAAAAGGCTATATGATTATAACTAAAACTTCTGTTTTATACCATATTCTCCTTTGTACAGTATTGAGACAGTGGAAGACATGATAAAAATGGGTGTTTACGTCAATGATTTAAATCTGCACGACTCCAGCAGAGAGCTCATCCTGGCAGGAACACAGCAATCAGCCGAGCTGCAACTGGCACTTGACCAGGTATGATTGCAGCACTGATGCCACAGAGTTCAAAAACTAGACTTACAAATACCGTAATCCACCACCATCCTTATTTCAGTCCATATAAAAGGAATTATGTAGCAGAATTTCTGGCACCGACTGACTCAAGTCTATTAAGTCGTTTAATAAGCTGAGAGTCTCTGGCTGTGGCTATGCATCCAGAAATAACATGCAAATGACAGGCCAAACTCTTACTGTGCCACCTACAGGAGCAGCAGAAGTATGCACAGCTGCAGGAGATCATTAAAAAGCTGGATGAGGAGAAGAAGCGAGGAGACTCCCTGCTGTATGCCATGATTCCCAAAGCAGTGGCAGACCGACTGCGCAAGGGTATCACAGCACTGGAGACATGTCAGGTACACACACTGCTGGCACAATAAAGCACACAATTTATATGAATTTCTCTTAGTATTGACTGAGCATTGTGATTTTGGCTATATCAAGATCTTAAGAGATAATGAATTATGATGAAAAGCCGTCTTTTTTTTCCCTCTAGTGCTGTCCTGCTGTTTTCAAGTGGCGTTCTTGATCTGTTATCTCCCTCCAGGTGTTCCCAGACGTGACCATCCTGTTCAGCGATGTGGTGAAGTTTAATGAGATCTGTATCCACATCACCCCCATGCAGGTGGTGGACATGCTAAATGAGATCTACATTGTTTTTGACACACTCAGCGAAAAGCACAATGTTTACAAGGTAACATAAGTAACTCAAATGGAAAGCCACATGACACAAGAGAATAGCTTCTCATGCATGTTCTTTGATCTTCAAGACAGTGTACTGCTTTTTCTTTACAATTGAGACACAATGTATCTGTACCATGTCCATTACCTGCCTATTTTAGAGATTTTCAATGCTTACATATCAATGGATATATGACTGGTCAAAAGTTTGAAGTTGGTAAGATTTTTTTTTAAAGAAGTTCCTCCATAAAGATGCATTTATTTAATAAAAAATTCAATAAAACAGTGATATAACATTATTGTATTTTTCTTTTTTAAAATGTAATTTTACTGTGATGGCAAAACTGAATTTTCAGCCATCTTCAGTGTTGCCGAACCTTCAGAAATCATACTAATATGCTAATTTGGTTGTGAAGAAACATTCTTATTATTATATTATCACAACAGTTGTGCTGCTTAATATTTTTGTGCAAACAAAGATACATTTTTTTCATGCTAAAAATTTAAATTTAAAGATAAAATGTTAAAAACAGCATTTATTTGAAATATTTTAATTTGTCACTTTTGCATCCTTGCTGAAATAAAATAATGAATTAATTTATTATAATTATATTATATAATTATTAAATTAATTTAAATACCTTACAGATCGCACTTAACTTTTGAACAGTAGGGTATGTAATATTTAGCAAATTTCAAAACTAATATCCATTTGCAATACAGAATAAATGTCTTATAAAAACATTTTTAATATCGAACATGGCATTTAAAATTATTTTGGATGCATACTTTGGTTGCATTTTTAATATAAAACTGTAAAAAATCTGTTTTGAATTTTTATATCAATGCATTCTTATTTTCTAGTATAAAATATTTCTAATAGTTTTTTTTAAATCTTCAAAATTGAGTGAAATAGCATGAAACAAAAGCTTTCTGACCCTCAGGTGGAGACCATTAGGGATGCCTACATGGTTGTGGCAGGTGTGCCCAATAAGACCACATTCCATGCCCACCACATCTGTGACATGGCTCTAGACATGCTGAGTTCGATCGACCATCTAAAAGACCCCTCCACCGGGGACAACATCCAGATCCGTGTCGGTGGGTACATCTGGATTCACACAGCATCACAGAACAAAACCACTGCATCCCTTTCATCTGATCTTTTCTCTACATTCCACACAATGCGAGAAAATGATTTAGACTTTTTAAACTCTTTTGTGGTGGTCCTCACACAGGCATTCACTCTGGAATGGTGGTCGCAGGTGTGGTGGGTCTGAAAATGCCCAGGTATTGTCTGTTTGGAGACACGGTAAACACGGCTTCTCGGATGGAGTCGAATGGTGTGGTAAGCCACTTTCTTATGATGTACAGAGAAAAATTAACAGACTCTAATAACTAAACAAAACTGTCTCATCATGCCATAGAAAATATTCATGAGTAATTTTAAATTCATTTTAAAGAAAATGCAGTTAATTAAAAAGCTAATTATAATCTCTCTCTTTCTGTGCGGCTAGGGCATGCAAATCCACATCAGTCAGACCACCAAAGACCATCTGGAGCATGAACCGTACATAATCGAGGAACGAGGAAAGATTTTTGTTAAGGTACGACAATACATAATCAACCTCAGCATCTTCACTGCCAATAGCAATAATCTTATGCACAAATAAAAAATTGTACTGTGTACACCATTTAAAAGTCATATTGTTATTTGTGTAACAGAAATTAAAAAATAGAAAGCATTTATCTAAAAAAGGTTGTTGTTGTTTTGTTTTTGTTTTTTTACAAAAATACTTACTGTCATATTTGACCAATGTAATGCATCCTTGCTGAATAAAAGTATTAAATTCTTTCAAAAATAATTAATAAAAAAAAAATGTCAAATGGCAGTGTACATATTAGGTTCTCACAATCTTTCAAAATGTCCAATCTATTCCATGTAAAATAAAACATTTTAAAATAAAAATTGCTTCATTTTATGTGGGTGTATATGATTTTAAGTATATTTTCAGAAGAACTCATTTCTCTCTGAAAAATGACTCATACTGCAAGCAAATAACATCTTAAATTAGTGTGAAATCAACTCTAATCTCTCTTGATTAAGGGTAAAGGTTATATGAAGACGTACTGGCTGAAGGGAAAGAAAGATCTCTCATTTAAGACTCCAGCAGAGCTCAGATACAGCAATGAGCAGAAAGACTCAGAAGACAGAAGCTCAAATGGGTGAGTTTGGAAAAACACAAAACTATAGGCTCATTTCTGATGAAATGGCCCAAATTTTAACAGGTGGTCAAAACTTAACTGGTAAAACTGGTTGACAAGCATAATATTTGACTAAGGAACTTTTGGTAGTGGGAGCACCAGCATACCAACAAACACAATACACAACATATGCAGGCAGCTGCATTTAATATATGATAGCCTAACATAAAATGCTCATTTAATATTCTCTTCAGTTTGGAAAGAATCATTTTGAAGCATAAAACATAATATGACTTACCTGCCAATCATTTGAGCATGCACTGTTCACTCCAATATGTTTTTGTATGTTCTCCAGTAAGATAACCAAACAAAAAAGTCTTAACAGTTGTGTTTCTGACTTCTTCCATCTTCAATGTCTTTTTCCTTTAGTTCCACTTGCACCAACAGCAAACATTCCCCATCAAACATGAACACCCCCAATGAGGAGCAGGCTGAGGGCAAACCCTCTCCCCCTGACCTGCCCCCTGACACCCTGCCAGCACTAGAGGGCGCTCCAGACCCAAACACATTCACCAATGATGCCCAGGACAAAGAAAAGGTTAAAAAGACAAAGAATAACAAAGGAGGGAAGGCAGAGAACGCTTCTGGTAATGCGCAGGAAAGCACTCCTCCTGCTGGCAGCCAAGAGAATGCAGCTCCAGAGCTAAACAACAAAAAACACAGTTTCAGAAGCCAGTACTCGCGATTACCAGCTAACCTCCCCATGCGAAGCACAGCCTGCAATCTGCTGTGAATAGCCGTGAGAGATTGAGAAAATTGTATTTAATATATTACAGATAGATCAGTTCAATAATGGTCAGAAAACTGCATTTGTGGCAGCAAATTCTGGGAATAATTCTGGTGAATAAATGCGAATGAATAAATGAACACAAGCACAAATCCATGTTTTTAAATGCAGACTTCGTTTAGTTTGTGCCATAAAACATAGGTAACTCAATTATATGAATCACAATAAAAGAGGACATCCGAAGCCTGGGTATCAAAAATAAAGTGCAGTTCGGATGCTATATAGGAAAACATTTTCAATGTTTTATTAATATCAACACATGTGGTATGTTAAAAAGCTATGTGTATTGAGTATATTAGCATGTACAGTTACAGCATGTATATTAAACTTTTTAGATGTTCACTATAATATGTGCTAAATACCTGTATTCATTCAGTTACTGTGACAACAAAGAGTTTATTGTACCTCTTATATGTTAAATGTGATTGTTTACAGCTTACGTTTGGTTTTATTTTTTGGTGAGCAATGTAATATTGCTGTGAAACACATGCGTTGCTTAAGTAAGAGCAAACACATCAGAGAAAACCAAGTGACCTAAATAAAACATGTAAACACATGCACACCCGAAAACATACACCTACATTTACACAGGCCCACACACACACACACATGTAAACACACTGATATACAAGATAAACCAGGAAACAAACACTAGCATGACATACTTACCACTTGAACTAATTCTGTCTCTTCAGCCACAAATAAAATTTGCAAATAGCCTATTACTTCAAACTCTGCTCAGAGACCAAAAAAGGAAGAACACAACTGATATAAGAAAATGTAACCGAAATCTGGGAATGTGGGGCATTATTTAATTAATTTTTACTAGATTAAGACATTTACATGATCACAAATATCACAAAATACATTACATTTGTTAAACTGTAGCTAACTGGATATTCATTGCTTTATCTCTGGAACACATTACACACTTGCACACAACATGTCAGATATCATTCAGCGATAAAGGGGAAGCCATCAGGAAACCACTTAAGCGACACTTCCTGTCTGTTGTCTTGGAGACGAGCTTAATTCTT
This sequence comes from Enteromius radiatus, assembly GCA_032357445.1. Taxonomy (NCBI): domain Eukaryota; kingdom Metazoa; phylum Chordata; class Actinopteri; order Cypriniformes; family Cyprinidae; genus Enteromius; species Enteromius radiatus. Next base: position 12,650,824 of record JAUCMS010000028.1, on the reverse strand, counting down.
ACTTTGCCTGAATGCACTTAGCTTAGCAGAAAAACACAAATGTCATTTTTTCAATTTCAATCTTATATAAATAGAAGAGAAAACTACCGTAACTTGAGATTTCAGTCAAGGTAATGGATGGCTTTCACAAATCAAGCTAGATGCATCCATTCCTTTTGTAGTCTTTATGCATTAGGGCTTAAGTCCAGATGGTTTCCATTCAGATAACAGACAGATAAGCAGGTTTTTTCAGTATAGACATTACTAATGCACAGACATTAGCCCTTCTATTACACAGGACCAGTTCATTGTACAGCAATTTCTAATATTAGTGACTAAACAATGACGTTTACAAAAGGCAAATAAAGCACTGTTATCACCCAGCTTTCCATCAATAACAAAACTTCACTCCTTTGGTTGTATTTGCATAATGTTTGGAGGTTAGGCAACTAAAAATAAATGGAATATATATATATAACATAATTAGCTGCCTAAAAATATAATATGTTCAGTTTGTGTACAAGGATGTTTCCTTCATTAAGAGCATATAGCCTTGTGGCTTTATTTTACATTTTTCATAGTTTTAATTTGTCTACTAGCAATATATTAAAATACATGCATCGCCGGAGAATTTTAGGAAGACAAACTTCTAAAAAAAAAAAACTATTAGGAGAAAAAAACCCATCAAGTGAACAAGCCAAAGGCGATAATCAAACCTTTAAAATGTAACATTTTAGGGTGCATTTTCCTTTGTTAAAATAACTGTCAAACAAATAAAACCACAAAGAAGCATTCAAATAAATGATGATGGAACTGAAATGAAAAGTTCATAATACTTCATAACACAAGATATTTTTTCAACTTGCTCAAAATGAAAATAAGCTGCTGACACATAAATGAAAATCAAAAATCTGTGAACTATGCAGCTGTAAGCGAAGCAATTCAGCAGTCCCATTTGCATAAAATCAATGAAATGTCTGTATGGGTTTGATGGGTAAACAAAAAACTGTCCTAGCCATGCAAAGTGATTATATTATTCAGTTAAGCTCATGGTTTTGTAGGCAGGAAAAGATGGAAACACTGATCAGAAAGCAGAAGCAGCAGCAGCAACAACAGCAACAACAACACTGTCTAATAGAGAACACACAGATCACAGTTTATTCACACACACTATATATATATATATATATATATATATTTGTGTTGTCAGACAATTAATTGCATCCTGTTTTTGTTTACATAATATATGTGTGTGTGTGTGTACTCTTATAAATACACACATGCATGAATATATTTTTAAACGTAAATATTTATATTTAAAATATATTTATATATAATATACATTATATGAATATAAATATAGACATGTAAATACAAGTAAATATTTTCTAAATATATACTGTATAAGTGTGTATTTATAAATGCATAATAAACAGAACACACATATTTATATTAATTTAAACAAATATAAAAGAATATAAATATATGTCAATATGTTTAAAGTATTTACTGTGTGTATGTGTGTGTGTATTTCTATATATGACAAATATACACAGTACACATGTGTGTGTGTGGTATCCAGTCTTTAAATCTGACTGGTTGTGTGGCATTTTAAGATTTTTTTTGTTTGTCTGTACAGAAAATTATTGCAGTTTGGCCCATTATTGAATTTGTTAAACGAGAAACACAAGTGAGAAACATAGCAGTGTCAGTGATGACAGGGGCTGCATACCAGATCACAAAGAGACTAAAACCTCCCCTTTCACTGGGCTGCATCCAGGATTACTGCTAAATTCTTTACATGGGTTGCACTTGTTAGGGCAAGCAGACACACCATGTCAGCAGCTAACACACTGACAGGGCGGAGAGACAGAGAGATAGTGAAAGAGAGAGAGAGAGAGAGAGAGAGAGAGAAAGAAAGCACAGTCAGGGGTGTGTCTTATACATTTAGTTCCTCAAGGAAGTACAAGTCAAATTATCTTGTTACAGTGGTGTGAGCACAAGACTGTAGTTTGTAGAGGAGTTTTCTTTGATTTCACCTGTCTGAGGAGATTATTTCATCACTCGCACACTGGATTTCATGCACCTGATCTGAGCGCAGAGGGAGGACAGAGCGTTTGAACAGAAGAGGGAGAGTGAACGTGAGAAAAGCCAGGTGAGTCTGTCTTGGTCTTGACCTCTGCCCTCTCCTCCATCATCTCGGAGAGCGCTGTGATCATGTACACATGAGATGAAGTTACTTTAGTGAATTAAACACATAGCAACCCATCCAGGTGTTGTTAATAAACAAAAATATGTCAGGTTTCTGTTTTATCAGCAAGAAAAACGTTCATTTTATACTTCTGTTTCGGTTAAAGGTTTGTGCTAAGGAAATCTGGATGTTTGTAGTCAGTAATGTCAAGTAGAAACTTGTTTTTCTGTTCAACCACTCCCATGTTAAACATCTAAAACACACTGGGATAGTTGATGTTCCATCCGGTGGACCTCTTATAAACAAAACAATGTCCAGTCTTCCTATACAAGTCAATAATCTTCACCTTCTACTGAAATAAAGGGTCATATTCAGGGTCCTAACCTCTATGAACCCAGGCTATGAATAGGTTGTGAGCTTTCTCGTAGCAGCGTGTGTAGGGAGAATTTAGCTGTTGTGGGTTCAACTGAAAAATTGGAGTAAAAACTATGGCAAACACCATAGAGTTTCACTTCCTCTGTAATCAGATATTAAAAAACAACTCGGGCTGCGCGAAAGACTCGCACACATGCATATGAGTGCTAACTTTACCAAGAAAAAGAACACTACAAAGAAGGAAAATGTCAGTAAATAAACAGTGAAGGGAAAAACAGACGGTATTGGGTAATGAGGAAATTTTGCACAATACGTTACATCATCACATGCTTAAATCTCGCTCTTCAGGTGCTGTGGGGAGATACTGAAAAGGAAACACATGGCACATTGAGAACAAGCACCAAACACACGTTTTTACGCGTATGTCTTTGTAGATGGGCGTAGGAATGATTTAAAACTTGGGCGGACACATGATTCTTAAATGATTTTCTGTAAATAATGATGACTGAAAGCTTGTTATTAGAGAATGCAGGTTGAAAAGACCAGCACGTTTTGGATGTTACTGTCCTGTCAGGCTTCTTAACTAGCTTAACCAGCTGGTCTAGCTCAGTCAACAAACTGAATAACATATCAGAAATTCCTTTTTCCCCTCATTTCGCAAATACATGGCAGTCCAAGATTGTATGAATATCTAAGAGCATCTGAAATAGCCTAAAAAAATAAAAAGCTGGAGTTTTTTAAAGCAGGGCTGTTTTTATCTTCGTCTATCACTTTAACTTACCCTCGAGCCATTCAGAAACAAACTGCTCCCACTCACACACTTCAAACCAGTACTTTCCAAATCTCATTTATTATATGTTTATCGTAAAAGTCACGTTTGACCCTTCTGAATAAAAAACCCCAAACAGTGGGCTGCCAAATCCTGTGCAACTCAGATGCAGGTTTTGACCTGTCTCTTCTGAGCTGTCACTAGGGCTTGTGCTGTGAGTTGCTGCATGCTTTGTAATGACGGGGTGACTACTGTGGTCTTTAGGGTGGAGGAACAACATGATTTCTCACATCCTGTAAATCCCATGGGCTTTATACATGTGAACACACACACACACACACACACATAGAGCCTCAGGCTCTGGGCTGAAGTCATCTGAAGAATGCTAAGTATTTACCTTGTCTGTGACAAACCTTTCAATCAGGAGAGTGGACACAGATGACCATTTTAGTTGATTCTAAGTGGAGGTATAAAATTAATGAATTTGCTTGAGATCAGATTACCTTAGATGTTCTTTAGCTAAGAGTCTAAAAATAAAAGTCCGCCATAATCAAACTGAGGTAAAGTTGCTCATATCTCATCTTGTCAGGTATGCCTGGGCCTTAAAAAAATCCACGAGCACAACAATGTGTCTTAATTTAATTTATAATCTTATTTAATGAATAAAAAATGTAATTAATGTATTAAATTAATACATTATATAATTATTTATTAAATAATGCATTTCAGTCAAACATTTAAAATGATTAATATTCATTAAAAGTATGAATTTATATTTTATTAAATAATGGGTTTTAAAAAAGGAAATTTACATTTTTGCAAATATATATATTTACTCTTACCTTTATTATAATTATTTTTTATTAAATAAAATGGATCATATTAACTCATATTACTCTTAACACACATGATTGACTCATGTGGTTTCTGATTTAAGAAAAAACTAATAAATAATAGGCTATTATATCATATTTGAGTATGTATTGAGGTACTGCAGAAAACTGGAAAGAAAACCCTCAAAAAAGTAATTATCAAGCCCAGTATAAGCTTGATCAGATGTTTAAGATCAGAATTGTAAAAAGAATTGTAAACTCCAAGGAAATTTCATATTTCTTTCCTAAAAACATAAATAAACTTGCATCTACAAAACCACATAGGGAAACATTATCAGATCGTGTGGTTTTTCTTAGATTAATTAGAGTAAATGAGAAGTAGTGAGTGTTAAACCGTAGGATTATGTAGCTTTCACAGTTCAACTGAAGTGTACAACATCCTGATTTGTTCAAATGAGTATTTATATAGTTGTTTTGATGTTCCATGTGGCAGAACGTAAAGTAATGACTGTTCTAATGCACTCAGTGCTTCTAATTAAATAGAGTTCATTAGTAAATGAAACTCTAACTGCATTAAAATTTAATCAGGTTGGTTCGCCATAAACAGAATTGGATTTAAAAAGCAAAACACAGCTGATGGCGGCACCGAGATATGACATCACTTTTGGCATGTCTTGATTCATTTAAAAGAACACAGCACAGGTCATTTGCACATTAATGTACTTTGTAGTTATTGCATTTGTTACAGAATCACTGCACAATTGCGTAATGTAGTACAGACTTTTTGATCGCAAGAAAACACCATCACCAATGAGAAGAACATCTAATGAAGGTAATATACAAGATCTCTAAAATGGCAACAATATACTGAAGACATTTCTAAGCAGATTCATGTAGGAACTTGTGAGTACTATGCAATGAGTCTTTCGCTCATACATGTCTTTGCACGTTTTCCTGACTATACAATCTGTGAAGAAATGCTAAACTATGCTGTGTTGGACATCAGAGAGTAAATGCAGATGGATGTGTATAGTTCAAATTATAGTTCAACTAATATTAATGCACTTTATTATACTACACACACACACACAAGAATAGTTCACCCAAAGATTACCTGATTTACTCATCCTCAGGCTATTAAAGTTGTAGAGTTTGTTTCTTTATCGAAACAGATTTGGAGAAATGTAGCATTATATCACTTGCTCATCAATGTAAAAGTTCTAAAGCAAAAAGCTCTGTGCTCGCAAAAAAACTAATTAATTATTAAGGCATTTTTAACTTTAAAACGTTGCTTCTGGTTAAATTCAGTTGTATTGCTATTTTTTGGTGAACTATTCCTTTAAACTTGATAAAATACTGAATGTTATATAGACACAGTGATCACAGATGTTTGGATGTCACTGAGTGTGCTGGGTATGATGACACATCATCTTGAGAACAATTAGTGTTGTTTATGAAATGTGTGGGTAATGATGAAGTCCTAAATGGCATGAGCTTTCCCCTGATGAACAACACAGTAAGACAGACTGTAAGGGGACTTCCCCACGGTGGGAGTTCTCTCAGCACTGAAAGCCTTAACAATACATAACCACAAATAAAATACAGGGGAAAATTTATTTAGTCATAAGAAAATTTCATAAACAAAGCCATGTGATTAATCATATGCCATTTTAAATGACAAATTTTTAGACTATCATGAATAAATCTGTACTATGGGGGGTCGAGCTTTTTGCTCTGTTGCCCCATCTTCTGGAACCATCTTCCTGTTTAGCTACGAGTTACACAGAACCTGGACTCTTTTAAAGCAAATTTGTTTTGACTTTTTTTATTTAGGAAAGCATACAATTGCTGAGATATTATATTTAGTAATTGAGATATTTTAGATTTTGTGGATTTTAACATAGCACTTTGAGATTTTGCTAATGAAATGTGCTTTACAAATAAAATGTATTATTATTATTTCTTATTATTTCTTTATTATGCTAGTTCTTAAAACATCTAATTACTTCATAAAGTTATATATTTATATAATATATATACTGCTTATATATATATATATATATATATATATACTTAAAAGATAAATAAAACAAAACAAAAACAGCATCTTAAATTACTATTAATATCTCCTCTTTCTTTTTAAGACATGGAGACGTTCAGCTCCAAGGACATGGCTCTCAAGGCCCAGAAAAAGATCCTGAGTCAAATGGCAAACAAGTCTGTGGTGCAGATGTTCATTGATGATACCAGCAGCGAGATTCTAGATGAGCTTTACCGTGTGTCAAAAGAGTACACTGGGAACCGTTCAGAGGCCCAGAAAGTGGTGAAGAACCTCATTAAGGTGGTGGTGAAGATAGGTGTGCTTTATAGGCACAATCGATTCAATGAGGAAGAGCTCAAGATGGCCCAGAATTTCCAAAAGAAATTGCGTCAGGGAGCCATGACAGCCATCAGCTTCCACGAGGTACACAACACACATCTAACACACTTAAGCAGTATTTTCTGAATTGATGCTCTAGGTTTCATTCAAAATTCAGATAAGGTTGATTTATAACATTTTGAATTTTTGATTTTTGTAATACTGCAAAATTGACAGTGAAAAACAGTTAATATTTATTTATAATTACAAAAAAATAATAAAATTAGTGACCTCTAACGGTATATTGTTAACCTGCTTTGAACAATGAGTACACCTGGAAAATTATTAAAGTAAATTAATAAAATAAAACTGAATACATAATTTTGCCCTTTTTTCCATTTTTTTTTTTCAGTAATGTCTTTGAAAAAACATAAAATAAAAGTAAATCATAAAATAAAATATATAAACTGATATATATATACATTTCACAATTTTTTGTTACATTATTTAAAAAATGTACAAATATAAAATATACAAATATAATTATTTATTATAATTATATTATTATTGTTTAGCACATGTAGTAATCAAAGTATTTGTAAGCATTTCTTTGGCACGTTGAAATACCTTAACCCTTTACAAAATCACAATCTATTTATTTGTTAACTGTCAACTGATCATTGTAAACTGTGTTGGGGGTTCTAAACACAGCCTTATTTGTATCCAGATTTGTACTTCATCCCAACAAAAATCTCTTCTTTCCCTTCACAGGTGGATTTCACATTTGACAAAGCGGTCATGTCAGAGATCTTGACAGAAAGTAGGGACATGCTCCTGAAGCTTGTCAACACTCACCTCACACCAAAATCCCATGGACGCATCAACCACGTCTTCAACCATTACGCTGACCCTGACCTCCTCACCCAGCTTTACAACCCATCCGGGCCCCTCAAACCCCATCTCACAAAAATCTGCAATGGGCTTAACAAACTGCTGGAGGCCGGGACGTTATGAGAACGACAAAGACATTTACAGGACTGGCATGGAGGACCACCCATTATCTCAGACAATGCATACAATGCAACCAAAAAGGCAAAAAAGTGACTGACTGAAGGCAATTCAACCTTTGAAATAGTATTGCTGGGCTGTTAATGAATATTAGATCAATCAGTGACCTGATATTGTTAACACAGCCACTGTCACTGCCTGAGTGAGCTCAGAACAAATATAAAAGTATCATCTGAACAATTTTTTAAAGCTCTGGGACTCCAGCTGAGTTGGATAGCAGTTTTCTAGACTACTTATTTTTTAATAACGATGTTTAAACCACTGGGGTTCAGCTACTCTGCTGTAAATTAGAGCACATTGTACTGTTCAAAACTGTTAACATTTCTGAGCTGATTATTTACCTCCCAGGATAACAAAATAACAAGAACCAGAAATACACAATCACATTTACTAAGGCATTCTATTTACACTGCCATCTAGTGTTACTCTGTGGTTATGGTTGATACAAATCCGAGCTTGGCACTACACAGTCAACAACTATATTTTGACATGAACAGCCCCAAGGGGATCTGCTGTTCTGAAAGGGAACAACCACTAAATAAATATTTCCTTACATACAGCCCTTATGTAATTCGCTTACAGTGTTGCAACACACTAATGTTCAAAAGTCTGGAATCAGCAAGGGCATGTTAAATTGATCAGTGACAAAAAAAAAATATTTATAATGTTCAATGGATTTATATTTCAAATAAACACTGTTCTGTTAAAAGTTTCTGTAAAAATATAAAGTTTTCAACATTGAAACATTTCTCAAGCACTAAATCCGCATATTAGAATGATTTCTGAAAAAAATCATGCGACACTGAAAACTGCTGAACATTCAGCATTTGTCATTACAGGAATTAATTACATCTTAAAACAGAAAACATTTATTTTAAATTTGTGACACAAAAACATAAACATAAAAAGTTACGACAAGAAACAGCTTACAAAAGCAAATGATTATATTTTGTCATCTGGAGAACTTTTATATTTATAATACACACCCTAATGCTTTGTATGAAAATGCAGTTCATTCATTCCAAGTTAGGAATGCACGACTAAAGGAATATATTTAACCCTGGACAACAAAACCAGTCATAAGGGTGAATAAATAAGCTTTGCACTGATATATGGTTTGTTAGGATTGGACAATATTTGGCTAAGATACAATTATTTGAAAATCTGGAATGGAAGGGTGCAAAAAAATAAATAAATATATATATAAAAAAAAAAAAAAAACTAAGAAAGCTGCTTTAAAGTTGTCCATAAAGATCCTAGCAATGCATATTACTAATCAAAAATTAAGTTTTGATATACTTACAGTAGAAATTGTACAAAATATCTTCATAAAACATGATCTTTACTTAATATCCTAATTATTTTTGGCATAAAAGTTGTGCTGAACACAATATTAACACAATTAGTTATATGTTGCATTTTTCTGTTAGTCTTTGCCACAGATTATCACTCAAGATTTCAAAGTTAACAGACCAAGATGTGTCTATTTATTGCATTTAATTTGTGCATTTTATATCACTGCATTCATATAACTGATGCAAAACATGAACCAGCCGAGGAAACGAGACTTCTTTATCGAAGTCTTTATCACGCTTTGTAAGCACAAAGGTCATTAGAAACTTTAGCACAATGTAAACCCAACAGAAAAACACCAAGCATGTGACTACAGTGCAAAACCATGCATCACATTCACAAGTTTGACAAGTCTCTGATCTGAAAGATGTCCAGTGGCACATTCTCAAAGCATATACTTTTCAGTTTTCTAAAACTATAAAAGTATTTCTATCAAGTATTTGTGAGGTAATATTAAAATCAATATTAATTAGCAAGTGCATCATTTTTTTTCAAGCTAGTTTCCAAAATAGTTATTCTGTTTAAATGCAGTCATCTATTTCGCACGCAAAAAATGTCTGTCTTTACCTTGGTTACACTCACATGAAACACAGCAGAACTATGCACATTATTACTTTTAGGCTTAAAGCTACAGTGTTTTAACCTGCTTATACCTGTCTAAAGCTGGAAGCAGTTTCATGAAAAAACTATTGCAAATTACTTCAGCAATCTCCACATTATAAAAGGCATGAAACCCGATGAAAGAGCCCTCCAAAACAATCAACTTGTACAAATAACACAGAAAACAGTCAGAGGAGTTCTAATGAATGCCTACATCAGAGCTGGAAGATCTCATCCTCCCTATCCCTCAAATTCCTGGACCGTTTGGTTATTGTAATGGGAACAGCTCCCAAAATGGCCTGCTGGGAGGATGCTCTGTCAGACATCAGATTGCTGTGATGGAGTTGCTCCAGAGATGAAAACCTTTAAATGCAAAAGGGAATGTTTTAACTGATTTTATTATTGAGGAAAAGAAAACGGAAAATAAGCATTTCTAATTGATTTGTTATAGGTTGCAAATTTATTTCCAAGTAAGTTACACGTTTTTTTCAAACTAACAAATAATTTGTTCGAAGTATAATAAGAAATTATTATTAAAGTCTGCTTTACAAGAAAATACTATATAAAAGGTTTTTTACTTCACAATCTCATGTTTAATTCACTGTATAACTTGCCATTTCTTTTCTATAGATTTATTAACAATGTCTGTTTATAAATTGCTCCAAAGTAAAAAATATAGATTCAATGTTGTGGACACACATGTCGGTCAGACACTATATATAATATTTGAGACTAACAATTAAGAGCAGTGCCACCAGCATTATTACTAATATTATTAATAATGTTTTGTCTTTTAGAAATAGCATGAGCAGATTTAGTAATTTTTTTCCATTAAAGTCTGCATGAACCAGACGTTTGCGAGCGATTTTACGTCCGTATTATGACATATTTCCGAGAGAAACAGAATATTGAATAAGGAAAATAAAGGGTCTGGCTTGTTTTTGCTACTGCGAAGTGACTGGATGTAGCAAAGTAGGCATTTAATTCAGAAATGAATTGACAGTTGGAGGTGCGTGGTTAAGGATGTCATGCTCAAGCCCAAGCCGTCAAACTGATGTCAACAGAGAATTTTCAGATTTGAAATAAAAGATTACAAAAGAAAACTTTTTTGTGTGTGTGGATTAGCTTGCATACATAAAATGTTCACCACAAAAATAATAATTCAAAATAACAATATAGTCAATTTTGATTTCAAGTGGACTTTAACAACCAATAACACCTGTAAAAAAAATTCATCTCTTTTTTAAGGGGTAAAATATGAATATTTTTACTCAGGTAGAACTCTAATCTCAAAACCTTTGAGGTAATATAGACACCGAGGTAGAAATCTATTTTAAAAAGTGTTGTGAATCGTCTATTTTCTTCATCAGAACTTTCCATTTGAATAGGTGTGGCTGATTATAGACTTGGAAGTAAAAGGCCACTGCTATGACTGGCTAAGAGTTGTGTATGTTTGTCATAGGACGCTGCTGTGATTTAGGTCAAAAGTGCATAATACAATACATATCAAACAACGTACAATAACAGACAAAGCAAAAGTAACCATGTAATAACAAAGGTTACACTTGAGTGTTGCGTCATTAGTGTTGAATCTAGTAGATACAGAACAGCCATGTCTTTTAGTTTCAATCTTTTTAAAAGTCTCATGTGCCTTATTTGTAACCAAATCTGCAGTAAAATGAAGTGAACAAAGGACAAATTCTCGCTGAAGAGGTCTGGATTTTTCTTAAATAAGGTTCATCCCCTCTTTCGTAATGTTGGGAGCAGAAGGAATGCAAAGCAAAGACTTTTTTTCCACATCATGGCACTGCACATGGTCTTCTTGTCTTCAGAGCCATCTTTATAATTTGGTTTATGTGTTGAGTTCTGAAATTCATAGGATGTTTTTTTTTATAGTATAAAGACCACTTATTAGTCAAACAATCAAGGGAATATTGGTTTCTCAGTTCATGGCCCCTTTAAAATTAACCTTTGGTCTTCCACAGTACCATACACTTACTGTACATCATGATAACCACAGGTAAAACCACACATGGCACCACTATTGTAAGAATGCCAAAGCAGTTTCATCTTGTTTTAAATTAGTTTAACTTCTCATGACATTTGTGAATTTGTGCCGTTTTCAATTTAGGACTAACTATATCTAAATCACTGTAGTGTGTAAGTGGGCCTTAAACACTACACCAATTTTTTTTTCCAGTTAAAAGAATCAGCTGATGTTCCCGAATCATATGACTCATGGTTCTTTCACTGAACTGAAACTTGCTGAACAACTCAGCTGACAGCAAACAAAATAGCCGCAATGAGTGAACTCTGTATTACCCTACCAATAATGACAGCAGTCATAATTTCATTCTGACAACTTACTGTTTCTCTCCCTCCTGGCAGGTCTTCACAGCTGCTTGTTTGGACTGACTGATCAAGCTGTCTATCTTTTTCAGGTATTCCACTGGTGACAGATCAGCATTCGCTTCACATATAGAATCTGTTTGGCTTTTGGGGATTTCATTAGAAATCTCAGTGCGTATTTGTGTTGGACTTGTCTCGTCTTCGGTCAATTCCACTCCATTTGTGAAAGACACAGACTCTGTCAGCACGGGGATGAAGAGGGACTCCTTTAAGAATATTGAATCATTCGTGTACAGTCTGTTTGCCCTTTTTATTTGCTCCATCTGTAAAGACAGAAGAAGAAATTGAATGTGCATTATGTTTATAATTAAGCAGTTAGGTTAATAAAGGTTTAAAAGGACAAATTCCTCAAATACATGCATTCTCTTTACTTACAGACACGCCATATTTCAATGATAGTCCTTGCAATGTCTCACCAGGCTGGACTTTATGCTGAATTTGTCTTTGTCTAACGGGTGATAATGAAGAGGACACTAGGCTGCCGTAGGACCGGGTGCGCTGCCCGCGCAGAAGGCCGTGAGTCCCGGCCATTGACGCTGAGTGATCCGCAGACATGACCTGAGCTCCAGCGTTCATCTAATAATGACTTGAGATGAACTTCAGCTGACCATCTGCGGCTGCTGAACGCATGACGGCAGGACTAAACATAACAGCTTCTGTTATGAGTCAAATGAACATGGGAAATAAAGTCTGCAACAATAAACAAACAAATTGATTTAATTATCGCGCTCATCAATAAGTTAATCTGCTCAGCGAACGACATTACCAACCGAAATAACTAAACATTTTAAAGCAATTTAACCCGTGGATAAATCACACTATGAGAAACAATATTTCGGTCCTACGCAGACACACTTTAGGTTTTAACATTTTTAACTTACTAACTGCTCGAGCATCGCTAAAATAACAGTAGCACCCCCAAAAACAAACAATTCAAGCATGAAATAATATATCAACCATATAAATAATACAAAAATATTACCGGCTGCTGTTACATTTTAAGTTCAGACAGTCTTAAAACTTACTTGTCCCAAGCTCTTAACAGATTAGCTTAGCCTCTGTTGCCATGGCGTCAGCTAAAGTAAGCTCCATGTCCGACTCATTTCAGCCAATCGATTCATTTGGACAATGAATAGTTTAAAAATTGTTCATCATATTTTTAAAAGTCATTGTGTGTTTTCTGAGCTTTTACATGTCTTGATCACGAATAAAGCCTATTTAAGACGAAAATTACAAAAAAATAAAGATATAAAGAGTGGTTTTGCTTTAACTGGATTAGTCCGCTCGTCAGAATCGATTCTTTCATGATTCAGGCATCACTACCCATAATTCCAGAGACAAAAACAGGAAGAATATTAGTAAGCGTGCTTATCGGTGAGAGTGAAATAAGTAATTGTTTGCGTTAATACACGAAAGAACAAGATTGCAGGTAGCCAGCCATGTCTTTCAAAAGAGAGGGTGATGATCAAAGTCAGCTAAATGTACTGAAGGTATAATAAAAACAGCAAGCAGACAGACATGTTATTTGTACACATGCACCAGTCCCTCAATGTTTTTCTGTTTCTCTGTTTCTCGTTCTCTTACAAGAAACGACGCGTTGCAGATCTTCTGTCTAACTTCATCCCAGATGATGAAGCTACTCTGATGAAAAACGGAAGGTGATTATTTAATTCCTGGGTGTTGGGATTGCAAAAAGAAGTCAGTAACGTTATCTGACCTATTTTTATTCACAATCACTATCCTTTACTGTAGATACAGCTGCCTTGTGTGTTCTCATCGTCCTGTGTTTGACACTGTTGATATGCTCATGGTGCACAGGAAGGGAAAGCGACACCTTGAAGGTGAGAACCGACCTAGGCATCTACTCAGCTTCTCTATAAACCAGAATTCAAGTCCTCTTTGGTCTTAATTTGTAGGAATGAAATGGTTCTATGGCAAAAAGAATCAACTTAAACACGAAATAGATAAAAGACGACATCAAGATTATGTTACAGCAGAAGATGAGCGACAGGTAAGTGAATAAATTTTTGTTTTTTGATTTCAAGTGTAAAGTCAAAAGTCCATGAAACAATTATCATATCATATTATCATTATATGACAGTGAAAGTTATAAATTTTACACACATTTCTAGTTGTTTTTAAATTGTAACTTATTTAGCCTCTTAAATGATTCTTCTTAATTTTACATCATATTTATTCTTTATTTTAAATAATAACTACATTTCTTATCACTGTAATATTTTTTAAATTTTATATCGCAAATTGATTTTAAATCACAAATTTTTACTGTGGTCTCAAACTTTTCACACTACACAGTACAGATAAATAATAAGGGCTAAGGGCCTATACATTTTATTACATTATTACAATATTACATTGTCGTTTGTCCCCCAGGAGCCCTCCAGTTCAGCTCCTCTCTTGAGTCAAACACGTACAATTACCAATCATGCCCTACTCAGAACTGCTCCATACAGTAGCTGCCACAGAAAAGCCAGGTAATGTCTATGAGCTGATCCATCTCTATGTCTGATTTTTTTTATAGTCTGATTAATTTATTTGTTTGCATGTTTATTTTATCTGTTTCTACATTCATTAAGTGAACGATTGGAAACATCAAGATGTGGCCAAGAAGACAGCAAAGATCAAGTCAACAATGTTAACTCTTCAACACATTCCCCCTTTAGGACAGGAGATATTGAATACAAATCAACAAGTAGTCCAACAGGTACAACAAATGCCTGTTTATTTGAAGGCAAGTTCTGTGCTAATATTCTTTACATTTTCCATATGTATTACATTAATTTGTGTCATTTGTAGTACAACAGGGACAGACTCAAGGGAAAGAAGACACAAAGAAGAGGAAGAAGGGATCCAGCACTGTGTGTGAGCCTGTAACAGAGCAGAGACGCAAAGAAATGGATCACTACCTCAAATTAAAAAGGTATATTAAGTGACCTTAACTACTATGTACTTACATTAAACTTCATTTCAACTTCATCATCATTATTGTGTACTATTGTTGAATTAGTTCACCCAAAAATGAACATTTGCTGAAAATGTACTTGCCCTCTCAGGCCACCCAAGTAGATGAGACTTGGAAAAAATTAGCATTACTTCCTCACAAAAAAGTTCTTCTGCAGTGAATGGGTGCCGTCAGATTGAGAGACCAAACAGGTGATAAAAATGTCACAATAATACAAAAGGAAACTAAATTGAAAAGCTGCACGTTTGTAAATAACAAATTCTTCGGTATGACATCTTTAATGGGAGAGAAATGCACCGATCCATGCACCAAGCAGGAACAGTACAAAACAGTTTTAAACTATATGTCTATGGAATTTGAAATAAGAGGACAACAGTGGATAGACTTTTTCACTGGTGGATGTGTTATGATGTATCACAAACTCATATTGTGGCCAGAAGCAGTAGTTTTAATTGGAAAAAACTTTAGTGATGAATTTGTTTCTTCAGAATCTCTCATTCTGATGGCACCCATTTACTGTAGTTGATCCACTGGTAAGCAAGTGGTGTAATGTTGAATGTGGTTTTGGTGAAAAAACAAACTTATCTACATCTTCGATGACCTGAGGGTGTGTACTATTCATTTCATACTAAATGATCTCATCCGCACCCACATAGAAATCATTAAAAAAATGTTTCTCATAGATTACCTCTAAATCTATTTTTCTCTCTTTTTCTCACTTGTCTGTTGCAGTTCGGGGTGGCTGCAGGACAGAAGTGGTAAATGGGTTAAAGATGAAAATGTTGAATTTGACTCGGATGAAGAAGAACCGGATCAGTTACCTCCTAGCAGCGAATCTTCATAGCAGACTCTATACTGTTCAGCAACTGCCAAAAATGCTTCAGGATGCATTTAAACAGAACTGCGTATGAGATGACGATATTGTCACGATAGGCACAACTCTCATATTACCTATTTTATGTCCATGCCTCTGTGACCTACTTGTTATACAGTAAGATTGAAACTTCCAAGACATTCTTTCTAGAAAAGAGTTTGCAGATTATATTAGTACTATGTACTTGCCATTTTGTTGAAACAGTTTCTGAACTAACAATGTGATGTTTCTGTGTGAATAAAGTGAGGAGGTTGTCACCTCATTGTGTTGAATCTCAAATATCTTTAGCATTTTACTTTTAATACCAGAATGTTGGTTGTATGATGAAAGAGGTCCAAATCTCTTCCAAATGGAGAACGGAATGTGGAATGGCTGCTTTGCTCTGTGGATCCTTTGCCAAATGCAGTAAGTTTTCCAAATTCTGAAGTAGGCCTGTAAAGTTCAGACCACCGCCAAAATCAAAACCTCATACATCTGTAAAAAGGTACACGTATATTATTTGTCTTTAAAACGCCTATAATGGTATTTAAGATGTGACTCTTGAGAATCTTCATAGGTTAGCTTCTGTTCAAAAGGGGAACATAAATATCCTCGAGGAAGGTGGTATATTTGGAGCATGTAACTCAAACCCAAGAGACTGGGTTTCATGACTGGGTGGTTTGCGTGTAAAAATAGGTTAGTGGAGGGGGAGCAGGAAGCCCTGCCTTGGGATATTGAATAGATCCATTTGTTTTGTGCCTCTGGTCATATATTCAAAGTTATTTTATCTCAGTCCTCTATTAATTCAATAATGCATCATCTAAATCTAATCTAAACAGTCCAGATCTGCAAATGAAAATGAAGCTGTTTTGAGAAGTGAGTGTGCTGAGAACATCTGCTTTGAAACTACAGTATTTACACTACTGTTCAAAAATATGGGGCTGGTAAGACTTTTTAAAAGTTTATGAAATAAGTTCTCAGCCAAGCTCTATTTTTTTGATTTATTAAAAAAAAATAGTAATACTCTTTTTTTATAATCATTTATTCCTGTGATGGCAGAGCTGAATTTTCTGAATCGTTCAGTGTCATATGATACTTCAGTAAACATGTTAATATGCAGAATTGAATTTTAAGAAAACATTTCTGCTTTTTACTGCTTACTGTTTTGCTTACAGTTTTACACTTGTTGAATAAAAACAACATTTGAACATTCTGAATTTGGTAGTGTATGCCAGTGTTTTGATCATACAAACCTGTATTAAAAGATGGTATTGTAATTTAATGAAACTTTGAAGTCTGATTAGACAATATAGAATGTAATATTTTATTTCAAATATTTACAAAAAAAAAAAAAAAAAACCTTTGTGGAAGCACCATATTACCAGAAAATGAACTGAGCAACTGGTGTCTTTTTCAAGTTTGCAAACTGAGGTATTAAGGAGCAGGTCAATTTTATTAGATTAGAGCTTTTGATTTGATGAAATCCACAAAAAGCAATGACTTGACTTGACTTGACTTGACTTGTTACTGGAGCATCTGTATGATTTCCAAGAGTGCACATGGAAAACTTTGATATCTCCTAAACTCCATCCTCTTTTCATCTTACTCTCTGCTGACGAACTACAGATGGGATAAATACAAAAAATAGCAAGTTCAATGTAGCAACAAACACCAATACGGATGAAAAAAAATGCTCCTGTTACAGACAAGCACAAGCTGCAATAGTTGTTAGAGAAGACACTCACGGATATCATTGTTTCTGGTGATGGCTATTGCGGCTCTCGCACGCGGGCCCTGCTGAGTGAAATGATAACCAATTTTTATGATGCTGGGGTTTTTCTCCAACATGGTTGCAATCTCCATCTCAACTGAGTCGCCCAGTTTCTGTCTCTGTGAGAACACACATGAATAATTTATTTATTTTTTTTTTTTTTAAGCACGCACCATCATTTTCTAGCAAGTCTCTTACTTGGTTGTCAATCTTAATCTCAGTCAGAGTGGAGTTTTCTCGCAGTGCCTTGATGATGGCCATCATGCCTTGTGCAGTAATGAAGTTGGACTCAATGTTGAGGCTCTGAAGGGTAGTGTTGGACTGTAACATCTCAGCTATAGCCTGACTCACAGGAACACAGCCAGAGAAACAACTGACATCAGCTCTCAATCATTTCCACAATACATACAGAGGAAAACAGAGTTGAAAAATTATTTTATGAAAAATATTAAAAATAACTATTGATAATAGTTTGAGGTATTTTTGTATGTTTCTGTGACTTATGCTCACCAAGAATCCATTACAAAATAGAGTAAAAAAGAACAAAATATTACTGGAATTTAAAATAAATCATATTTTCATTTATTTTAAAATGAACTTTATTCCTGTGATGGAAAAGATGAATTTTAAGCAGCCATTACTGCAGTCTTCAGTGCTGCTTAATTTTATTTTTTGTGGAAACAGTGTTATTTCTTTAAAAAATGTATTAATATAGAAATCTTTTGTAACAGTATAACTGTCTTGTCACCTTCGATCAGTTTAAAGCATCCTTGCTGAAAAGTTGTATTTGAGAAAAAAATGTTTTTACATTTTAGTGTACGTAACTAAACTTAATATTTTTGATAAAATCTTACAAAAACAAGCTCCATGATTTGAATCTATAACATATTTTTATTATTATTTACAAGATTTACTAAACATTACATGGGATAAGATTTTATATTTTATTTGATCAAGACACACTTTTATACATTCAGCAATATATTTTGTATTTCCAAAAATATGAGATGAAATGAATGAATGAATCAATGCACAGGCTTCAGGACTTACATAGGCCACAGGGTCATTACTGCGTGTCCCAGCGATGCTGAGGCTAAACACATGTGTGTTACGCTTCATACCCTCAAAAATTGCTTTCAAGGTTGGGATGGGAATGTCCTACAGCAACACAAGCAGTCATTACTACTACCCCACTCTGCTCATACACCAAAATGCGTACATTTTTATGATTAACTATGGTAATCAATCACTAGAAAGTGTAATTAGGCATTCTGTTTATAGTATTAACATTATGTCTAGTCTGTAATGTGATCATAATTACAGCTAGGATCTTTACCGGGATGTTGTTGAGGTTGACCTCTGTCAGCCTGTTGTCATTCTTCTGGATGCAGCGGAGAGTGTCCTCCACATCTGTGTCATTAGGAGGTTCCTCGGGATAGATCTTATACACATCTGGTTTCACCACACCTAAAACATTCAGTAAATTCAACACAAATAAAAAAAAATCTTACTATATGTAACTTTCATTTGACATGAAGTGGTTTAGTGTTAAATGTACTGTGTGTATACATACTGTTGATGCCTTCTGTGTTGGCAATCTTGCCAGTGGTGTTCAGGGCATCATAATACTGCTTGTTGCTCATGAGTGTGTACATTCCCAGGATGGCTGTGAGGATACAACAACCTCGTTAGTTAATATACTTTATATAGTAATATAATTAATATGTTAAAATGATTTTTAACTAGTGAGAAATGCTGGCACAAATCATTTAAGATGCACTGACAGGTCGGTAAATAGTAATTTTGCATTTGAACAGCAGGTGGCGATGACTAACATGTAAGTCCACTATAACCGTCCCCTCCAAGTTTCAATTTACAGTGGCTGAACTGCTGAAAAATTACAGTAGTGCAACACCAGATACATTTGGGATTGGAATAGACCGGATCTCACCCTTTTACTACAGCTGGAATTCCATATTCACATACAATAACCAGATTAAAACCACCAGCGCTATTTAGAAATCCAGTTAGCTACCCTGCATCTCAGCAAAAGCAGACTCATCCATTAAATCACCAATGGCAAACCCCTATTGACAGTTTAATCCAGAGCTGGATGTGATCCAGAGTTAAAACTGTGTTCTGAATGAGGGGCTCTGCTGGGAAATCTGCAGCCAGTGACACACTCCAAAACTCCACAGCTTTAAATGTCCGTAAGGGCAAAGGCTTGCTATTAAGTGCTCAAGGACAATTAGTCTATTGACTGGTTTCCATCACTTTAGTGAGCTAACTTAAGAATAATGCGAATTCTGTGTGTCTCATGTTGCATGTTTAATATAAGCAGTAAGATAAGTGATATTTATGTTTAACTAAATGCTGCCAACACACAATCATAGAGCGTTTCTAGCCTACAGGCGACTTGCAGCCAGCTTAACACATACAACATTTTCACTCCATCTCTGCTCATGTTGACTAGTTGGCTGTGGCTCATTTTATTTTGGTGAGCTGCTGAGCTTGGGGAAATAGATACTGTGTGGTATAATTCTGTGCATGACCTACAATGTTCATAGTTCCACATTTAAGTCAGCTAGGCTGCTTCTTTCACATACATACATACATACATATTTAAAAAGTTGTTATATGAGACCCTAAATGTACAACACAAATAAAGCAGATGAAATTAGAACGGGTTTGACTGACAAATGTTATGCACAAGGTATTGTGATCAGCTGTTTACAATAGCAAAGAGAGGATTAGTCCTTAGTCTAAGATCAAAATTTGGATTACAGTCAGAGCCGTTTACAGGACGTTACAGGTTTAAAGTGAGGTTGTAATGCATATCTCTAGAGCTCTCCCAGACGGATATCATAAGTTGTTTTATATCATGTGAAAAGAAAAAACAGGAATAGAGCAGAAATGTGATGCCCACCTGCGATGTCACACATCTCAGCATCTGTTGCGTTCTTCAGTGCTTCCTCCAGCTCAGGTTCCAGAGTGATCTGTTCCTCCGCAGGGATTTGCCCTGATCCTGGTTTAGGGACAAAGGCCTTTCCTACAGACAGTGGAGGGAAAGAGAAATAACTAATATACAAACACAAGAAAGAAACAAATTATACAATTATAATATTATATGTAATGTAATTATTAATGAATGAGTTTTAATTTGACAAAAATACAGAATAATAGCTAAAAAGTGGCAAATCTGCTTTTAGTTGAATATTTTAATACTTTGTTTACAAAGGCTTTTCAGATGCTAGATATTGGAAGTGTTATGTTAAAAGAATTCAGTATTGGTGGTACCTCTCTTCTCCCCTGTAAAGGGCACCAGGTCGTCTCTGTCCTTGTGTTCCATGGCCTGCTTCTCCAGGTAATCCATCAGGGCGAAGCGATCAAAGGGGCCTGTGGGACTTTTCTTGGTCTGGTCACGCTGACGGAACCCGGCTGGAAGGATGGCATTCTGAAAGGTCAAGAAAATCATTATGCTTAAAATTATTTCTGCAATCAGAAATCTCCCGTTCACACACACACACACACACACACACACAATTGATTGGCTCATCCTTCCAAAATCATGTTTTAAACAAACAATTCTGTTGTAGGTCTTTTGGGGGGGAAAATGTCAAAATTGCTTTTTCTGTGAAAACAAAATGCATTTGGAGCAATGCCAAGTACAGCAGCAATCATGCTTATTTATAACATAGCTCCCTGGAATACTTGCTCAATCAGTGCATTCAGCTGTCATATATTTTCAAATATTTGCTGTGGTTTATATCAGATCACTGATATAAATACGACTACTTTCATGTCTCTCACGTCACATCCTAGACTCATTCATATATATGCCACTGATGCCATCTTGTCTCAATTGTAGTTTTATTTTGCAGATATAAACATGTGCCTCATTAAACAGTATTTCAATTGTTTCATCACAACTGGATGGAATCATAATTTGAAGCTGCAAAGTCTGCGACCATCATACACTACATGATTTTCTATGAAATCTGTGAACTCGGATCAGGAGACAGAGCAGCTCCACACAAATATAAAACACCCTCAAGTCATTCTAAAGGTAAAGACTTTCTTCTTTTAGATGAATACAATCTGAGTTATATTAAAAAATGTTCTTTATAATGTCAGTGAATGGTGGTTGAGATTCCATGTGGAGCCATGTGGATTACTTTTATGATGGATGGGCTTTTTTGGGTTTCGATCATCATTCAGTGCCATTAAAAAGATCCAGGATGCTTGAAGGTGAGTAAATCTAAAAAACTATCCCTTTAAGCAACCCTTCAGTCAGCTCTTACATCTTAAATCAGTGTATTCCACTGCCTACCACTGGTGTCTCCTCAAAAAATAAGTGCATTTGGCAAAACATTGCAATGTTTAGTCAAATGTTACCTATCCATGCTTTAGTCTTAAACAAATCTAAGGCAAACCTCAGGGTCCATCTCCTGTAGTTCATACTCCAGCTTGTCCAGCTCTTCGGCGCTGAGGCCCCTGAGGATGGCATCCTCGTCAATGTCTCGGGGATCACTCTTAGACATGTTTGCTGCTTGGTGGTACTCTCAATACACACAGCTCGCCCAGAGACAGTGGGCCCTGAGAGAGAGATAAAGTTAAAGCCAGAAACTTGTACAAAAAAAATCTTGTTTTACTATATTTGGCTTGCAAATAAGGCACATTAATGGCTGTTTGCTCTATTCGGTTCTTCTGTGCTTTCTGTAGAAGTTGGGAATGAATGGGGAAAACCTTTCAAGCTTTCCAGTCCAAGTCACTTTCAGCCTGGCCAAAAGAGCCAGCAACCGAAAGGGCATGATAGGGAACTGCTTACATTGTTAAATGCCACAAAGCCCAGTTGAATTAAAAGGACAAGGCTAGCATTTGTGTACAGGAAGAGCTTTTGGGGGCCTGAAGGAACAGTGTACTTGGGAACAGAGATAGGACTTTTTGACAACACGATGTAATTACAGTAGACTCGCCGATCATATGGGACCATGAGGAAAGTACTCACTGCTTCTTTCATTCCAAGGCAGAGAGACAGAGAGAATCTTGTCTATTTTTAGTCTCTGAACAGTAACGCTTGGGTTTTGGGTTACAGTAAGGAGGAGAAGGTTAGAACTGTGAGGACTTATCACTGGCTCACACTCATTTGAAGGTGGCCAATGCTGCCGCCCGTCTGCCTTATGAAATAGACTGATAGAGTCATGGGCTAGTCACCAGTTTCAGACCACCACACCCAAACTGGATCTACAACACAAACTACAGACAATACAGCCTAACAAGTTATGTAACTGACCTGAGCTCTTCCACCTGTAACTTCATGCTGGAACATGTTAAAAAAAATACTTCTAATCAAACTACTTTTCAATTTTTAGTCAAACTGAAAGTCTCTAAATTGGACGATTGATGTGTATGATCATGTGGTAAAACCATTTGGAGACCAGTGTGAGATAATGGTCTATAAATATATGCTAATGAACATTACTGCTACATATCACACAGTGAATCGCAGGGGTCTGGTATGGTCTACACTCTTCACACACCCCTGATGATTGCAAAATAAATTCTAAGGTCATTAATGTAATTAATAATGCAGATTATTAGCGTTAGCGATGGCTGAATTTACATTATAGAAATAATCCAAAAGACAAATGTGTTTTGTTTTGGGTGTGTATTTGTGGTTGTCTGTCTATCAGAGGTGTTAGACCAGAGTAGTGTGGCACTAATTTGTAAAGCCAGTGACACAAACACAGGATCAGAGAGCTAAGAACAGAAAATAAAAACTAAAGATTGTACACATCAATCAACCCTTCACAAGTTTACTGATTCCAGAAGCAGCATTGCCATTGCTAAACTTAGTCCTGACCTCACTTCAAGAATAATTATTAATCACTTGCAGAAAAAGATGTTGTTTATTCAGATTTAGCTAATTCAGTTGGATTAACGCTAAAGCTAGAAACGCAAATAAAAGATAACTGAATAAAGTGGAGACATTGCTTTCAATGAAAAACTTTGCTTGATATGGATAAAAGTAAACTATTGTTTAGTTCTTTATACATTCAAATTACACTATTATGTGACCTTCTAAATGACCTCGCTCTCAGAAATTGGCAATGCATCTGACACCATTCTTTCAGGAACCTGTCAATCTACAAGATTGATGGCTCACGGATTATAAATAGCTATTAACTACTTTGTCTCTTTAATCGTACAATAAACATACAAGCCAAAAGCAGGCCTTCTGCCGACCAGGTGTCATCTTTTTGTGTTGTGCACATATCCCAGGAAAGACCGGCTGTCTGCCTGTTCCCAACACCTGTTCTCACAGCTCCCAAAAGACACCAACTCAAGCCTTAAAAGTTTTAGCTGAGTTTCACCTGTTCAGGCTCAGTACTTGTGAAAAGGGTTTTTTAAATTATTCCTTCAACATGGAATCCTTGTTATTTCACTGTTGCAAGGCAGCAGCTAACCTTTGACCTTTCCAAATTGAGAAAATTTTAATTTAACTAAATTTATTTTTAGTAAGTACAGTCATTTAAAAACTCCAACAGAAGATATCAATTATTATTATTGTACTTTTTAAATTAGAATTTGAATATCTTGTGATTGGAGTTCAAATGAATTGGTTTGTGTGTAATTCCAAAGAACATCCAAAGAACATTACTCCTCTATAAAGAATCTTTTGTCAAATGGAAAAATTCCATGGATGTTCTTCATGGAAACTGTTCAGTGGAAAAAGATTCTTCAGATTTTTAAAACCTTCTTTACACTAAGCAAAATAATTTTTGGTTAAAAGGTGAACCCAACGTGGCTCTTCTATGGCATTTAGCCCTTTCTTATGTCTTCTTTCTCCTCTTAAAACATGGCAATTTCAAACTGCAAACTGACTAAACATCTCCAAAGCAACCTGACTCTGCAGTCCATAAAGTTATTATCGTCCATATGACAAAAACTTTGGTTGGGTCTCAGAAACCCAATTCCCCCTCTGGTACTTCAGAAGGACGTAGAACAAATATTGGGCACGGACACATCAGATACCAGATCATCCACCAGAAACACCAAAAGTGACTGCCAAGTGTCCAGGACTATCCTGACATGGAGCAAGAGCCTAAAAACAACCTTCTTGTTCAGATCCACAGTTCAGTTATGGAGTTTGATCACTGGGAGCATTTTCCAACTCACACACACAGCTCATAAGGCTTCACACTATTTGTAGGTTGACTTCACCAAGTCTAACCACCCAAGTGTAAAATTCCAAATCAACCCTCAGATTAATTTTAGCTTCACAAGTCAGCTACTTCCAGCTGCGCAAATCCTCTCTGCTTGCAAAGCTGCAGTGTGCAGCACTAAGGCTGGCCGGGAAAATAAGGGCTGTTTTGAAAACAAAAATGTGCATTATGCCACCAAAAAAGGATGACAATCAGCAGGTATTAAAAAAAACAACTGTCACAAGGTTGTCGTTTTGACATGCACTCACATCAACGGGTGCATCTACAGGCAGACTCTGCAAAACAACATTATCCAACAAACCAAAAAAACTATCCAACAAGATCTTGAATCTACTAACTTGACCTTTAACCTTTTACTATACACTTTACACTACAAAACACCCACTGGGCCCTTTATCAAAAACTAGACTGACTGCTTTAACAAAAATCACCAAAACAATAATTCATGCAATTAGCAGCTGAATTTAACAATTTTACATTTAAATAGTCAATAAAAAAAATAATAATCCTGCTCATTATAGATACTATACACAGAGTCCAAAATCATATACTAATGTGGTCCTGGTGCTAAAAAAGACACAGATTAGAGAAAGAGAGTTAGTGTGTTACCTACCCTCACTAGGACTCAGAGCTGCTGGGATCTTCTGTACAGCAACTCTACGTTTGAAATCAGAGAATAGCCCCTCACTCGCCCCCCCTCCCCGGTAGTCGTTCCCCCATTAAGCCCTCCCTTCTTCGTTTGCTATCTGGGTTGAGCTGAGACAGGCATACGAGCTACTCTTCATGAGGTCAGCATTTCATTATTTTGGCTTTGAGAGATTAATGACTATGAATCTGAGGGACAGAGAGAGAGAGAGTAGGCTGACACTGCAGAGAAGGTCCATGTAGTCATCTGTTTGAGTAACTCGGGTTTACTCATTAAACACGTAACATTTTAGTAGAGAGGAGTGACCTCTAGGGTAGAGAGATGGTATTACAAGTCAGAGAGCCGCCTGATTGGAGATGCTTCGAATTTTATGTGGAAGCTTTCCAACATAAACAAATTTATAGATGGCCCACATTTTTAATTATTATAAAAAAAGAAATCTAAAATGTTGCATGACAGCAATCTTTAATGCTGTTTTAATAATACAGGCACATTATAAATACATAATACTACACAATCAATCAAATTAAATAATGTAAAAATAATAAATAAAGTTACATTAAGCATTTATGCAAAAATCACATTCAGCTATGCAGCTTATTGCACTTACAAACACAATGGAAAGAGATATGACAGAAAATATTTTTATGAAGTTGTACTGTATGTATGTCACCAAAGAACATGTATTATTTTTGGATAGATAGATTCCATTTCATGTATTGTTCTACATGCCTTGTTTAATAATGATCTTCTGGCGCAGATTCTTTCCTGTGGTGTCGGCTGGAGGTGTCGTGACAGTGGAGGGCAGGCCGTGGGCTGCCACATACTTTTTATAGGCTTCCCGGATGATCCTAAAGGCTTGTACATTAGCGTAGGGAATGTCCGTGATGGGGTCTCGGTAGAGCGCTGGCTTATGGGTAACGGGGCAGATCTCCTGGACAGGAATTCGAAGAGGTGGGGACTGGGGAAAGAAACGTTGGAAGGATTCATCGTCACTGAATGTGATGTAGGTGCGGGAGCATTTGGCAGGCCCTGATGACAGGGAAGAGTTTACAGCTGCTGTGTTAGCCGAGGTGACACTAGGTGGCGCAGTAAGAGTTGATTCTGACTGAGAAAGACCTTGTGGAGGGTGAGGCCCTGGATTCTGTTGGGCGTCCTGGTCCAAACTGTTAACGAAATTAAAAGATAAAATACATCTAAGGATAAAAATATAGAGGTGCAATCATTAAAATTGCATAAGAGCATAAGAGTTTACTTGCAAAAACTGAGAACTAAATTTTTTTAAACTCTCAAAAAAAAAATTTAGATTTTGTTATCATGTTTTTATTGTTAGTTAGCTGTTTATTTTAGTTATTGTTTTAACCTAGTCAAAAAAAAACCCAACAGCGGTTTGATTGCAATTCAATGGAATGCACCAGGGAAAAATATTCTAGAATATTCTAGAATTGTTAAAAACAGAGTTATCTGTTTTTGCAAATGAACTCTTCATATATATATATATATATGTGTGTGTGTGTGTGTGTGTGTTCGTTTAAATAAATAAATAAAATAGTTTATTTATATAAATATTTTTTTTTGTTTTATTGTAATAGTTGTTTTATATAAATAATGTCTGTACCAATAAGATTACTCAAACTAAAATAACTCATTTCACCTCTAAATAGAAAAGAATCACATTTTGATTTTTGAAAGAGTGTTTGTAAACATAAGAAGGCTTGAGGACTTTATCCACATATTGTAACTGCCAGGCAATATAAAAGTTAGATAAAAAACACCCACTCAATGACAATAAAAGTCTAAAGTCTAAAAAGGTAAAAGTAAAAGACATTCAGTAAGACATAAGGAATCAAATGAAGTACCCCTCTACATCCACGTTTTCCTCTTTAAAAGTGACGTCAGACACCAGTGGCATGATCACAGAGTGATATCGTATAACAGATCCCACGCACTGACGCTTCATATGAACCTGTCGTTTTTTATCTGCCTCCAAACGTTCATAGTTTTCTGCCAAAAAAATCACAAACATCTATTAGCATTCAAATTTAGAAGACAGAACGATTTGTAGTTATCAGAATCAATTCCTCACCCAGTGATCGAAGGTTAATCTCTGCTGTGACCTTGGCCTCTGCTAATAGTTCAGCCTGGGTCAAAGGTCGCTCATGTCTTGTACCCTTTCGTCGGCGTGGAGCAACCTGCCTCTCCTGCAGCCTCAGGTACGTCAGACGTGTGTGTTCTGTTGTTGACTGACGCACCGACTTCCTGTCTAAGACAAAAACAATTTCAAAGTTTACTAGCATTTACTATTACACTCTACACTATTTATGATGTTTTCGGCACGTGCTTAAATTGTTGCCATTCAAGGAAGGAAAGTAAACTTGACTCATTGACAGCTTTCCCAAGAAACACATTTTATTGCACAGGAAATCATCTAATTCACGTGAAGAAGAAGCAATTACTTTTGGTTTATGACTACATTGTAAATCAGATGTTCGTAGAAATTGATTTTAGTTTTGTAAATCTCTGTTATCAGTAACATCTACTCACTTCTTGTTGGATAATGTTGTTGATACACAATGTTTACTTTTTTCAAAGAAACTATTTTTATGGCAGTCAATTCCTTGGAAAGACGAAGAGCCCAAAAAAGAAACAAGAAAGAATACTGTTTGTGTGTCATTGCATAAAAATAGATTTTATTGCATTAATGCAATATTACTATAAAGCACAAGATTAACATGTCAAATCTCATTTTCCACAAGAAACCCAACTGTCCAAAAATGTAAACTTTTTTTATATATATTTTTAAATATATTTTTATATAATATATTTTCTTTAATCAGTAAACACTTTATTTCTCATATACCTTTACATATATTTTCATATATAATATGTAACTATGAAAACAATAAAGTAAACAATCTAGTAAGCTTTAGGTTTATATACACCTATGTGTTAACTCATAAAAGAGAAGTAAATTAATGTTTAATTAGTGTATTTATTAAAATATTACATGTACTAAAAAGTATATTTTTTTATATGTATCAATATATAGCAATACACAGTCCATGCATATATTGTGGTATAAGCACCCATATATGGAAATATTATTTCATATATCACATTATATTTCTCAGTATATTCCCATATACTTTTTGCTTCTTAAATGTCATTAATTACTCACCCTCATCAAAACACAAATTAAGATAATTGTGATCCATTTCTAGACCCTCCCATAGACAGCAGACGTTTAGAAATGTAGATTATTAAAAAAGCCATGAGAATACTTTAGGTGTGCAAAGAAAACAACTTTATTCATCAATTTGTCAATGTGCGTCACCCTATAGCGTCATTTTGGACATTTTATCACATACATAAACAATGTATTCTGTTCTGTGTCAGCAGCACCGTACCTTGTGTTTATGTTGTTTATGCTTTGATAAGAGCATAAACAACATTTCTACGTACATACAATGTTTACATATTTGATACTCTCATACATAAATGCAGATGAGACAAATTGTTAATGACAAAACATCTGTTATGCGTGTTATGTCACATGTGCATGTGTAAATAAAGGGCAAAAGTCTCACTCTTGCTGATGTCCTCCTGTAGTTCAGGGGGGTTGTATTTGTCTATCTTTGTCTTGTCTGTCCTCCTGGGCAGTTCAGCCAGTTTCCTTTGTTTTGGTTTTTGCTTCACCACTTTAACCGGCTCCTACACAAACACAAAGTTCTAGGATTACACGTGGTGTAAATAAGAAAATTATTTACTATATAAAATAGTGACCAGTACATTCTGTACATA
The DNA here is from genome assembly GCA_032357445.1 of Enteromius radiatus. Lineage (NCBI taxonomy): Eukaryota > Metazoa > Chordata > Actinopteri > Cypriniformes > Cyprinidae > Enteromius > Enteromius radiatus. The sequence goes on along the minus strand of JAUCMS010000028.1, from coordinate 12,621,608 downwards.
AATTATATTACTATATATACTTCTATTTATACTAATATAGTCGCCTGAAGCTATTTATTTTTATTATGGTTTTTTGGTTCTTTTTCTTAGCAACTGTCCTGTACCTTGTAGGCTTTGGTCATCACTCTGCTCTTTCGACGTGGCCCATCCTCCTCCTGCTCGCTGTCAGGTTCATCCCCTTCATCAATGTCAAAGTCACTGTCCACTTCATCTTCCGTTTCAGACAAGTCACCCTTATATTCTTCATCACCTGATTCCTGCAAAAAGTTTCAGGACTCAAAGTCACAAAGGAGACACTAGACGGATGCATATTATTTGCATAATGCATTTATTACATTCAATTAGATTATATAATGTATGCAATATGTTACCCTGAACCATAAAACCAGTCATAAGTATCATGGGTATATTTGTAGCAATAGCCAAAAATACATTGCATACTGTAGGTAAAAATTATAATTTTTTTCTTTTATGGCAAAAATCAAAAGGATGTAACTAAAGATCATGTTTCTAATTTGTAATTAAAATGTAATTTGTGATTAGTAATGAGCATAGCTAAGATCTTTTTTGGATAACTTTTGGCAAATTTTAAAGGCAATTTTCAGTTGTTGTTTTTTTTTTGCCCCTTTAGATTCAAGATTTTCAAATAGATGTGTCTCGGCCAAATATTAAGACTCTATTCAAATACAATACGAGGACGGAACAATACAATGGAAGAGCAAATGAACACATACATTAACACATACAATATACTTAACCTTACACAAAAATACATTTCCATACATTTTCCTTATGTACAAATGTATATAATAATTTTGTAATGAAAATATTACTAAATGTAATTAATTAATAAAAAAATATACAAAACAATAAATCATGTTAATATACTACAACATATTGTATAACATATAAGGAATTGTAGCATGTTAATGTGTTGAACATTTTACTATATTTATATATTGCAATGTTCTTTCATTTAGAATATATAATTTATACAACATATACTATCGCTAATTTATTGGAGTTTTATAATAATACATTTTTACAACATGAATTGTGAAAATCTCTTTACAATTCGTTGAGTTTAGCCGGATTTTAAAAAGTGTAGAACATAACCAAACATACAGAATGACTAAAAATTTAAAATTATATGAAAACACAATATTACATACTATATATTATGATGATGATGATGCTAAATAACTAAATAAAAGCACAGTGACTCCATGAAGACATGTGATAAGAGATCTCCTGACAGTCTCAAGTCTCAACACAATAAAATCAGAGTGACGGGGCACATTCTTACAGGTTAATGTCCAAACGCTCGTGTTGAAGTATAAATGTATTACAGCTGCATAAATGTGTCAACACAAGCCCATGACAAGCCGCACAGGTGACATGTCATCACTCACGTCGTGAAATCCTCCATAGGTGGTCTTGTAGAACTCATCCTCCTCCTCTGCATCCAGCAGTCTGGACATGCGGTTTCCCGCAGTCTTTCGAGGAGCCCTGCTGAAAGCTAAACTCATCTTGACACCCAAATCTATTTCACAAATATGTAAAGACGATATGGGTATTTATAATGTAAATGAATGACATTACAAGTTAAAAAAAAACAGAGCAGGGGACAAGATTTCAGCAAAGGAATCAAATCTGTTGCGTAAAGCAAAATATTACTGCATTAACAGAAGCGCATCTGAAGGTTTTGAAAATATTACAAGATCATAAGAGTTTGACAGCTGAATAAATGTCAGACTCACTAGCCTAATGTAGTATTAAGAGAGTAATCGATGTAGAGATCTTGTTCAAGACCAAACTAATAGAACGAGGAAATTCATCCGCAGCCGCCAGGAGGAGACAGAGGTGCAGTGAAGAAAAGACGGCTGCACTGTGCCCTCGCGTCCGGAAATGATTAAGTTCATCTGCCGAACTCTCGCATAACATTGAAAGCAGGAAATTATATGAGTCATTCTATGAAAATTTTCCCATTACTATTCCCATTCCTTTTTTTTTTTTGTTTCGTTTTTTGGATTAGTAAGGGTTTAAAACTACACACACAAACACATTCACCAAAAGCAGTATTTACCAAATTAAATAATTTAATGGTGAACATAAATTAAAACATATATCCATAAAAAAGGTTTAAAAATAACCTTGTTTTCTTCTTTAATAGAAATTAATAACTTGTGAATTAATAACTTAAGAAATCTTTAACTTGTGAAGGAATATGTGGTTCTCCTTGTTAAAGTTGTCGTCATGGATCATTAACATCCAAGTGTCAGCAATATGATGTTTCTATTAATAGTAAAACAATAAATAAACACTGTTTAATCTGTTTATATTTTGCTTGATGAATCATGTGGAACGTTAAAACAATTGTGAGTAACTTTTGAACTTGGCTCTTCTGAAAACTGTTGAAGTGTGCTTCATCAAATGTTATAAACTCTTGTCATGGAATATCGTGTGTATATTTTGGGAAAATATAATTCGTTTGATTTTTTTAATGGTTGTCAATGCCATTTCTACATATAATTTAGTCTAAAAAACTTAATGAAACCCTGATCGAGCTCTTCCCATATTTCAGATATGTACTGTATTAATCAGAAACTAAAGCAACATTCCTAAGCAACATTCCATGGTCATTGTTGGTATGTTGGTATGTCATGAAAGACTCATGACGTCCAAAAAGCATTAAGACCTTTTTTTTTTACCCAGGCCAGTTACACTGAAAAATGGTTGAAGACAGTCACTAGTTCTAATCCCTACTGAGTAAATGAGAGACACTCTTCAGATTAACCAAATTGATTATTACTTAATACAAAAGGATGTGCTAAAAGCATGAGGCATTTCATGCAGATCAATATTTAAAGAAAAATGAAGGTGAAAATTGGCTGTTGGCCAATGGTTGTTCAAATGCCTGGGGACTTACCTTTGTGGTTTTGAGGGGGAAAATGCCAAGCTCAAACCAATACAACGGCTTAAAAAAAATTGGTAAAAGTCCATGGGGGAAAAACCTTGAGACCGAGAACCACCACTCAATTTATAGGAAAGGTGAATTTAATATGAAACAACAACACTGTGTGAAACTATGGTTCTTTAAATGAGATAACTGGTATTCATTGCTAAAATCTGTCTCATTTAAATGCATCTTGCCAATGATTAAAGTAAACCATCCTTGGTTTCCCCAGGAGGTCAAGATCATGTGAATTCCATGGATCTGTATATGGTCTGGAAAAGGTTAAAGTACACATCTATTGCCACCCATGCAGAACTCACTTGTTCACCCAGCCACACACACACACACACGAGAATACCTAAATCCAGATTTCCCTTGATGACCATTATGCACAGTTTTTAAAACAATGCATAGAGAGTGTAATGTACCAAAACAGTGCTTATTGTATTTTTAATCTCTAAATTTACCATAGACAATATGCTTTTGCTAGTCTTTCCTGGGAAAGTATGGTGCATGCAGCACTGACAGAACCCAATTGTCCTTGGAACAAAGCTGCAGTGTGTGTTTTAAGCAAACATTCAATGTCATTCCTTCTCAACCCATTTACATTCATTTGAAAACCAAAGGTAATGTGCACACCCACAAACCCAATCCCAACTAAGTTTACATACTTTAAACGAGTTCTTGCTGTGTTAGCCAAAAAGCAAGCAGATTTGTTTTTCAAGGTTGTTAAAATGTTCTGAATTCCTACTCTGCATTAACTTAGGCTTCTACGTGCCAAAGGATATTTACAGCTGAGGTGTGCTATATCATTTCAGGAATAAGGAAAATGTTGGTTCCAAGATATGGAGTTGTAATCCCTCTGCCAGATTACTTTATTCAGAACCTTCTAGAATCATTCTAGAACCAGCTGATTCTAGAATTTCTGTGTAGAATGAGTGGGTTTCGGCTTTTAAAAGAATGCGGATGGCATCAATGGATGCTTTGTATTTAGAATGGCATTTGGTTTCTTTTTCTTTGATGTCTGGCTTTTGTCTCCTTTTTTCCCTCTCTCTCCCTTGATGCCGTCTTTTTAGAATACAAAACATTGGTGAAACTGAGAAGTGGCATGCCCCCTCCCACCCCCCATAACTAACTTGAATTATACTGCATTGACTTTGTTAGTTTTTACAGACTGGAGTCTGTTTGTTGTTGTTGTGCGGTACAGAGCTCAAAGGCTCTCTCTTGGGTGGTGTGATTCCATATGAAGGATGGCGTTGTTTGGTCCTCTGAACACAGATATCTTTCTGAGAGCTGAACTGGAATATGATCTCACAGCTTTGGAATGTGAAAACACACTGCTGCTGGGAAACAAGCTTTGGGGTGGTACATATCCCCCTTTTAGACCAGCAGACCACACGCCGCTGAAATTAGAGGCTAGATTAGATCACAGGAAATGATAGATGATCATGGAAATGTTAGATAGTGTATAAAATGTTTCCTTATAAAGGTTTGTTGTCCAGTGTACAAACTAGTCCAGTTTGACTAGTGTTTGACCCAGTTAGCAGTAACTGGTAAAGCAAATTTAAAAGGGACACGTATGTTTTAAGGTATTCTGTTATATAATGTTTTTGAGTTGATAAATTAGGTTAAGTTTGCTTTTGTTTGAGCTGTCATTGCCTTCTGCATCACTTGTCCATGTCAAAAGCATTACACTGTGACATTACATAAGGCCACTGGTTCTGTTTGGGCTTGTTCAGAGACCGGACTCATGTTTTGACCTCAGTACAGAATGTTCTTGTCTGAATCCATGGTGACGTAATGTCTCAGACGTCCAGCCCACCGCTCACTCACAAAATGCCTTTTTTCCCTAAAGCAGAGAGAAGAATATACCACTGCTTGAGATTCAAGACTAAATCATCTTTTATCATAAACATGCATTTGAAGCTTTTATGGCTTTTTCCACAAAAATACAACAAAATAGGGCAAAATCTGTCAAAAGGAAAATATTTGAACAAATGGTTTGTTGAAGGAATTTATATTCAACCCACAGAAGGCTTTTTTGGTTTGACATTCTAAACTGTTACCAATTTAGAACATCTAAATACAGCATTACTCTTATGTAATAGTTATTTCTGGCAGCGAATATTAAATACACAAATTCATCAGGTAGCAGGGTTGAAAATTTTGCCTAAACTATAAGCTGCTGGTCAGCAGTTAGTTTACTTAGTCTCGTAATATTGTGAATTATTATTATACTTTAAAAATAGTTGTTCTCTATTTTAATATATCCTAAATTCCTGTGATGATAAAGCTGTCACTGGGGTGGTACCTTTTCAAAAGGTACACTTTTGTACCCATTAGATTCAAATATGTACACTTTAAGTGCCTGTAACTTTAAGGTCCCAAAATGGATCCTTTAGTTGCAAACATATACCTCTTGAAAAGGTACCGGCCCGGTGACAGCTTTTATAACTTTATTTCTGAGAGTTCACACTTATATATAACATCTCTCCAAAAGTTTATCAGTGCAGACATTTGAAACTGCCAAGCAGGCAGTAAACCCATTATCAACAGTATCACTTTTCTTTCATAAATCTACATTTAACGATATACCAAAGTGTGAAAATATGCCATAAATCAGTTTAAAAGTGTGCATACGGAAGTAAACACCACAGCATGGCACAAGTGACTGAAAGTTGGGCAGTTAAAATGACTAGACATATCTCATCCAGACATTATATACACACCCCATGTGTCAAGCACATAATGTTCTTAAATACATAACTTGCCATAGGCTACATGCGAGGAAGCATAAAAGCTGATTTCGCAAACAAGCTAAAACTAGATTTTGTACAAAAGTAATAAACTGACTTAAAATATTAAGTTCTGATTTTATTGTTTATATTGGTTTAAAATGTTCTTTTGGTCTTTGAACAGAAAGAATATACGTTCTTATATATATATTCTCCTTCAGGTATCCAGGGTGTGACGCATACCAGTCATACTCGGCTGAGGCAACTACCACGTATTCTTCCTCACCCATAGAACGAAACTATGAAGATAACTTTTATACAGGCCTCTGCATGCACTTATGAATCAGTTTGCTGTGTTTGTCACCTTTTGATATAAGCAAACCATGATATTCCTTTAAAGCTTTGTGGTTGCTATTTGTTATGTCTAATGAAGATGCAGTTTGTCTTCAGATAAGACTGGAAATGAATGTGAATCAGAATGAACGTACTGGTTTGGTATAAAAACACAGAAGTAAAATGAACATGCTTTTCATTTCTTCTAACGAATAATGCCATTGCCATTAATTAGAAAAAAAAACTTGTACACTGAAAAAGTATTCGCAAGACTATGCAAACAATGTCACAAAAAACAAGACAAAAGACAGAATGAAGGGAATGCTGCAAGTCACACAGGAAGTATAGATAAACTGTAAAAACATTTGTTCTTGTTAGTTTAGTGCATTTGGGTTTTGTGTTACATCTTATGTTGTTAAATGAATGTTTGTTGCGTTATTTTAGTGTTTTGTATTTGTTCATATGAAATTATACCTCAACTTGTGGGAAAGCTAAGTGATGCGCTTTGTACATTTGACATTCTCGTTACAAAGTGTGTTTTTAGGGTGTTGTCAGTGTATTGTTGTGTATGCACGAAACATATTTTAACACTTCTTTTGGTTGGTATTTAACATTATTTAAAAAAAAAGATTTTTTTTTGTACAATTAAGTAACAAAAAATGCTACCACAACGTTTGACAACCACAGCTACTGCTTTTCCCCCCTATTAAGGTCATTTCGGTAACTGAACCACAAAAACATGGTTGATGGCTTTTTTATTAGCTATAAATTTGACATTTTTTGTACAGAGCAATTTTTGATTTGAAGAAGCCTTATGATACTGCAGCTAAATGAAGCAATTAAACTCTAATATGACATCAAAGGTTTGTTTTCTGAGATTTCCGGCAGAAAACTTTCAAGTTGAAGCAGCCAACTTTTATTTCCCAGAAAGGTGTGGGAAGAAAACCAACGAATGCCAGAGAACAAGAGCATCAAAACATGTCATTGCCAAACAGACTCTTCAAACAAAACAGGACAAGTTATATCATGCTATAGGTGACATCACAGAAACTTTACAGTGACAGAACTGCACTGTGTACCTGTTACATTTCTGTGGGGTTTGTAACTGCAGGCCTACTACCAATGAATGTACCCAGATATTCAGGTGCTTAAGGTGAAAATGACAACAAAGCCCTGCTAGAAATGTGTTTCCAAGTAACTAAAGCCTTCATGGGAAAAAGTAGAGAGATCGACTGAAATAAGAGTCGGTCGTGGGAACAGAGTAGTGAAAAGCTCTCACGTGTTTACAGTTACTGTCAAGGTCAAGGTCAATGTCCTATTAGCGCATAAAAAAACATGAGCTCAATGTTGTTTGGGCTTAATTCTTGCAACAAGCTGAAATATTTAAGCTTGATTATTTTGCAGACGAAAAATGAGAGAAAACTGAATCTGAAAACTTCAAGGAACTTTGCAACCTGAACTTGTTATTCAGGTATTATTTTTAGATTTAAAAAAAAAAAACTCTTTGGCTTAACATGATTAAATCATGGACAGTGGTTCCAGATGACTGAATTATGTTTTTTGCACAAAATTTCATCACGTTATTTGGACATGTCTAGTTTTGGTGTAGTTTACTGAGCTTGCTTTAGCCCATCCTATGAGAAAAAAATTGAGTGGAGGTAACATGTTTTCATCCTGTAGAGCCACTGTGCATGTAAGTTCAGCCAAAGTGATCGAAAATAGCAGCAAAAAAATATCCAATACTCTAAAAATCTAGAGTAGCAAGCTGTATATTGATTATATACTCATATATAGGAGCAAGGAAACAAAGACACCTACAAGTTGCTGATAATCTTTGGACTATTTACCATATTATGCAGCACATGCAAAACAGCTAACATGTGAAAAATGATCCCTTTATATTTATTGTCCCTTGCATGCATTTACATTTTATCATCTGCAACATAAAACTTCTGCGGATTTAATAGTCAGAGTGAAATATTTCCTTGTTTACATTTCTTCTAAGGCAGAGTTATCTTACACGCGCAGAACAAACATGCTGCAGCAAGACATCACTTGTCAACACCTTTTCCAAACATGATACTTTGCATTAAGGCTGTTTTTCAGACCTGCATTTTGACACTGGGAAAAGAATAATAAAGAATCGCACAGAACAACAAACATGAAACTTTGCATCATGCAAAATAATGACAAATAATAAGTATAGGGGAATCCTGGTTTTCTGATACCTTCCTGGATGTAAATAGGTGTGGTTTTGCCAGTTTCCTTTTACATACTCCCAATGGCCACAGATATGTTAACAGCTCAACGATCTCTCTTTTTTGTATACATTAGATCTAATAGTGGGACACGTGTTTTTAAAGGAAAGAAAGAAAGGCAAAAGTGGCCTAATTTTCGACCAAAAAATATCACATCTATTTCTCGATTTCCATATGACAGCATGTGACAAAACATCCAGACATTACCATAGATGATCAGCTTTTAAAATAGCACAAAGGAGAACTCGGCTAAAAGAAGAAAAATTCCATAAAGCTGTATTTGCAAGTTCCCCTTGTAACACGATCTTAAAAGAAAACAAAAATTCCATTACATCACGATTACCACAATTTAGATTGGACAGCTAGTAATAATTCAACTGTTTCACTTTTAAACAGTATCAAAGTACAAGCCACATATAGTGTTCAGATTATGGACTGTTCTTGAACGTCATCCTTATGACACGTGTGTCAAATTCCAGTCCTGGGCCACTGTCCTGTCTAGTGCAGCTCAAACCAGCTTTATAACACCTGTCTGCAAGTTTCTAGTAATCATGAAGATGCTGATCAATTGATTAATTGGGGTTGGAGCTAAACCTTGCAGGAAAGTGATCCTTCAGGAGCTGGAATTTCTTGTCTAGCTTTATTTTATGCTATATTTAATTTGGCTGGTAGACATTTTCTGTGCATAATAATACAAAAATAGTCATTTTATTATATTATAATGCATAGACAACAAGACTGTCCTTTCTATGAGCATATATAGGTTTGGAAAGTTGTAAACTTACAGAGGCGCTAACCTTACCAGAATCTTAAGCAAAAATAGATTTCTGCTTTGGTGAAATTATTTGCCTACAAAAAAAAGGACAAGTATTAGTATTACTAGCACTGGTTTTTATTTCTCAGAAAACAAAAGAAATGATATATAGGCCTACAATAACAACATATATGATATAGAGATATGAAAATTAATTACAGCATCTATTTTTGTAAATCTAATAAGTATACATACAATACATAATGTAATACATAAGCTGAAACATTTTTGGTGGGAAAATAAATATTTGTACATCTCAGAAAAGCAGGAGCTTAAACACTGCACACACTATATGAAATTGTAAAGTGCATAAATTAATACAAAATGTTTAAACGTTAATAATAAATAATAAAATACACAAACACAAAAGTAAAGTGGCAGCCCCTTGCAGACGACTGACACACAAAACATAAACAAAAATCTTCTTTTTATCCTTTAGAGCTCCTCCATGGGACTCGAGACCGGTGAGTGGTGCAGGTGTCGCTCATTACCATTCACCTCCACCCACCTTGATCTGCTCCCATGGCTCTTGGCCCCATCCCACTCACTCTCTGATGATATGGGGGTGCATACGGTATGGGAAGTTTGCACGTTTTGGAATTATGAATTCTGAAAGGTATACAGAGGTTTATGTGATTTGAAATTTATTCAAATTTAAAAAAACATAATTTTTTTTATTCAGGTTGTACACCACAAAAAAGCTGAAACATTTCTAGGGAAGACACATTTAGTTCTAGATTTCCTATGAAAAGTAGGAAAATATATACAAATAAAAGCAGACATATACATAATACACAGACAACATGGCATCATGAAATGCTTGAATTATTTTCTAAACAATTAATGTAAATGTCATAAACCATAAGTGATATTTTAAAGACACTGTACATAATACACAATAAAGTTATGTTAAAGTGAATTATTATTAGAAAAACTGTTCAGAGTATTTCAGAATAATGCTGAATTATTACTGAATGAACTGATCATTTAAAGACTTGAGCAATCTACAGAAAAGACGCTTACTGTATTTATTTATTTTTTGTCATACTGCTAATAAACTCAAACCAAATTTCATAGAGCTGGAGTTGTATATAATAAATCATTATCATACCTTTTTTCACAACATCAGTCAGTCTCACATGCTCTGAGTTCGAGTCAGTAAGCTATTTTTGCAGTGAATGTGTGTCATAGGTCAACAAACCTTTGTCTTTCTTTTACAGCCTGAAGAGAATCAGACCAGTCCAAACTAGACCGGACCAGACCACATTACCACTAAAGACTAGTATGGCCCTGTTGCCTGTCAACCACACATCATAAGGTCAGCAGATTTGCTGATGAGGATTTAGAGTTAAATCTCTCCACAAACATGCTGGCTTCTAAATCTAAGAATTAGTCTTCCATTATGGCTATACCTGACACTCACTCAATAATCTTCTGTGTAAACAGTTATTTTAACTACTTGCTTGGAGATCAAGCACATTCTTCTCAAAAATATTCACAATCTTGATCAAGTTGATATACCTTGGTACAAAAGCTCAATTGAAGGACATGATTTGTATTACATTTACCTGTGCTTAAAATAAATGACCCAAGATGGAAGCCTCCATAAGAGGAAAAACCATAAGCGAGGGTTAAAATAAGGGAAACCAGATGAGATAAGATTAATTTATTTACAACACTTATTCGACTTACTCGACGGCCTAACACATGTGCCCTGTGAGTTTTACCTCATGCGTCTGTTTACACAGTAAATAATACAAGGAACACTCAATCCAAGTCAAGTGACTCGAAGCTAACAGTGAGTCAGAACAATATTTTCCTCCTAATGAGCTGACTAACATAGTCTACTAGGAACTGTTTAATCATTTAATCACAAGATTAAATATTAGAAATATTTATCAAATACATACATTACACATAAAACCTATCACCTGAGGGGTGAGAGGGCAGCACACTTTCATTCAGATTTTAGAGCAGTTATCTTTATGATCTTTATATCTTCATGTGGAAGTGACGTGTTTTCATTGTGGAATCAGGCTGTAGAGGAAAGGTCACAAACCTAATGATCCAGCAGCGGTCAGTCATGACTATGAGTTCTACTGTCAGCAAGGTTACCACAACATGAAAACTAAACACTAGACAAAAAAGAAAAACCTGTGATGAGACAGCAAAAGAGAACAGTTTGGTATGATATTTACTCAAATAACATAACATAAAATAACACAGTGTTTCAGACAATGAGCACAGTAGCATAAATAAATAAATGAAATGTATTTTCCCTTAAGATAAGACAACCTTGAAATTTTTTTAAACACCAAAGGTTTTCTATTAAAGGACTATATCATTATTTACTCACCCTAAAGTAGTTCCAAACCTGTATGAATTTCTTTGTTCTGTCGAACACAAAGGCTGTTTTGGGTCACCATTGACTCCCATAGTATTTTTTTTCCTACTATGGAAGTCAGTGGTGACCAAAACAGCCTGGTTACAAACATTTTTCAAAATATCTTCCTTTGTATTCAGGAGAACAAAGAAATTCATACAGGTTTGAATCTACTCGAGGGTGAGTAAATGATGACATAATTTAAATTTCTGGGTGAACTGTTCATTTAAGTGCTATTTGGGTCTTTTCTGCCTGCTTCCTTTATAGAATATAGTGCATGCTCCTCCTCCTTTTGTTCTACACTATCAATAGGCAATATCTAACAAAGTGGTTTCTAATATTACATGCAGTCCGGATATGCTCATTGTTTGCACACTCTTTACATTAACTCGCATTATGTTCCATTGGATTTTTCCCACATTGATTAATCCATTGTGTAACACAGCAGTCTAGAATGCTTGATTCTTATTGGCTATAGGGCACTCTAATGTTTTTCAAAAACTGCACAGTTGGAGTAGTTACAGTTTTGACCAGATTACAATATCATATCACTTTGGAAAAATTATTTAGAGCCTTAACACACTGGAAATGCCATATAAAAGGAAATAAAGAAAACTTTGATGAAGTTAAACAGCTCAGTGATGGCACTGTTTCTATCACTTCGCCAAGTTATTTTAGAAAGCCTACAACTGCAAAAACACTGGCTGAGGAAATATATCACAATTGAGTGGCTGTTGTGTGATACTTGAAAAATAGAACAATCTGTGGACTACCATAGAACAAGATTAATACATGTGTTGTCAAGGCTTTGTCTATATTCCACTGAGTTTAACAGCCATGTGCCACCTGGCTCAGGTAACCACAGCAGGTGCTGCCGCAGCGAGCTGGAGGATCAGGTGAGGCCCTGTGTGTGTCATTACCATAGTCCTCATTAGACCCCACGGATGGCCTGTAACCAGACACGAAGCCAATCTGAGCAAACAAGAACACTCACACAAATATTGTCAAGCTTAGCCAGAAAAACCAATACAGACTTCTTCGTACTGAACTGTGTTCTGTCAAGAGATTCTTTTGCAAATCAGCTTGAAATGTTTTAAGCATGCAGGCTAATCTGATTTTCCAGCAGGATATCCTGGACCTTAAAAAAAAAAAAAAAAAAAAAAACAAGATGTTTTGATAAGCAACTCCTGTCCACCCAAAATTAAAATTCTGTCATATTTTAAAGTATTTCACAAAACAAGATATTTTCAACAATGTTTTTATTTACTTTTGTTGTATGAAACAAAACAAAACATTCTTTAAAATATCTTCTTTTGTGTCCTACAGTAGAAAGTCATACAAAATAACAACATAATATTAATTTTAGGGTGAACTTTCCCTTTAAGGCATTCATTTAGCTTTTTGCTAGCAACAAGTTGTCAAATGTGGGAGTGCTAATGAAACTAAGACCCATTGAAAACTATTTCTACCATCTGTCACAGCATTGAGCACAAGTGTCATAAACCACGATACATACAGCGCCTCAAATACATCTCTTCCTTTAAGCAATACAGTCTGTACTCCTAATTCATAGACTGGACCCTGACCGCAGTCCCACTGCCTTGCTCATCATGACTTTTCCTTTTTAACTGGTTTTCCTTTACAAGGGTATGAGATACACACAATTAAAGTATTTAAGGTATTTCCAGAATGTCAATGCATTATGAATTGTCATTCTATTTTGGAAACATTTCCTGTGACCTCTTGCAGGACGTGGACGTCATTCACTAAGGAAGTGGACATTACCATATAAGCCACTAATATGTAATTTCATTCACAGCTATTTGAGCCAGAATTTTAAACAATATAATCTGCTGAGGTTTCTTCTAGCCTGATTTATAGGTCTGGCCATTCAGCATTAAAAAGTGACTCACTGTATGAAAGTCTAAAGCAAATAACGCAAACCGTGTGACAGTCATAATGTTAACAACTATCACTTCCACATTGGAAATCAAGCCAAACTGGCTACATCCACCAGCTTCAGGCAGAAAGTACAGCAAACAAAGAGATTAAGAAATCAACTGACGAACTTCCTCTAAAAGATCAGAACACAATGACATATACTGAGGTCATATTTACAACGTCATGCTTCCCGTTACACGCTAAGCAGCTGGAAAGGGATTCATATTTTGTGCTATTGTTAATTTCTCAGAATAAAATAAGACAGATTAAACGTGACAAAATATAAATATATTTTGAGTCAAGGTTACAGACAAGATACAGAAAATAATCAGTGGCTGATAAATTTGGTTATAATCTATTTATGGCAAAAGCTAGAAGGATGGCAAGGGAGGTGTGTATGAAGCATTAATATGAATGGGTCCTACAGTGTGTACACTGAGTTTCAACAAAATTAACTAATTGAACCCCCACACACATCTAGTTTCTTTATGACTCTAACTTCCTAAAAGCACAGTGCAACTGTTTTACAAGGCCGCAATAGTAGTGAATGAGAGCATACAGAGACATTGTCAACTTTTTAATTTACACGTCTGCTACAAGGACACATACAGATGAAAAGCGTTGAAGCTACAAATTATTAGCTAAATAAAAGCACAGTTTGCACTTTATCTAGCAACCCATTTAACGGTGCTTTATGATTAAACAAGGTTTTATTTGCAGTTCAGAAAACAGTATTTACAGAAAATTCTAAGTTATTAATTCTTACTTCTCAGTGGATCCAAAAGATCAATCTGCAGGTAAATGAAAACATTTAGCAGCCTTGTGGTTAGCTATCATAGCCCTAAACTTAGGACTCAAAATCAGAACCACCATAAGCTTTTAGATAAAAGCTTTTAAGCTTACTTAAAGCTAAAGCCAGCACCTGAAGTCATATGTGGATACATGTGCACTATATCGCAAAAAAAAAAAAAAAAAAAATTGAAACAAAAAAGTGACATTGTGAAAATGTGAAGGTGTTTAATGGCTTAAGTCACTTTTAAAAGAAAAAAAAAAAAAGGTTGCAACAAATAGTTATAAATTTTAAATGTGCGGCTTTCGATCTCTAGAATACAGAACACTGCTGGACTTGTAATGACAATTTAACATGTGGTTCGTGTGTAAACTGCACACAAACTGGCATTGAAGGTGTTACCTGCATGTCAACAATTGAGATCTGAACAGCTGAATATTTTACATTTTATTAAAAAAATAGATTTCAATTTGAGCCGCTTTTTATATACACTTGAATTCCAAAAGAGAAAATATTGAAAACAAAAAGCAAACTGAATTCTCTTAGATGTTTCCAAGAGGACAAAATAAGGGTTCACTTAGAGGTTGTGTTTTTCAATATCTGCCATAAAGTCCATTTGGATTCACCGTATCAAATAAGCAAGTGCAGCTCCGATTGTCGCCACACTACCAAATGCCATCAAGGTGTTTCTCACAGCTGCCTCTGTATCTGGGACACGAAAAAAATCCACAAAGCCATCCTAAAGAGAAAATATACAAGGTGAGTACAGGTTACAAACAAAGGAAAACTTAAATTAAGAGCATATTGGGGGGAGGGGGGTTGCATATGCTCACCCATGCTTTGTTTTTGAGCAGCCAGTCCCGTTGTTCTGTGAGAAGATAGGAAGAGATCTCGTCCCCCACTAGACTCACATACTTGCTAAGTCCTCTGTCATTCTGATGCTTGCATACCATTGCCCCAAAAGTCAGCAGGCTGGCAATACGACCCCAGTTTGTGATGCCATCGCTGAAGAGTTCAGTTGCCACAGTCTTGATAAAACTCACATCTTCTCCTTTCTGCTCCAGATTCAGCCGTGCAATCATACCTGAAAGAATGAAAAGTTAAAGGCCACTGCTGACTCGTAAACGTAGCAATACGTGGCATGAAGTGGCGCAACCTGCCTAGCCAGGTGCATGTATTGAGGGTGAGGCTGTCATTAGACTCTTTAACAATATTTGCCCTTCTCTTATCAACCCATAAACATTATGAAACAAAGCGAAATTGAAGCCGTGGAGCGTTACTTGCTAAATGGAAGCAAGCACTTGTGGAATTACCTTTGTAAGCCAGCTCGTGCTTCACCTCGAGACTATCCACAACTCGCTTCATCGTAGCCAGAACCTGTTTTTTTCCATTTTTAGAATGAGGGAGTCCTGTAAAGCTTTTTAAGAATAGGCCAATAATCTCCCGGGTGTCCATTTCCAGGGCGTCAAAGACGGAGGTGTAATCATCTATTTCTGCCTCAGGCGAGGATGGTACCGAGCCCTGGAGACCGTTCCCTGTGAACTGGTTCTGGGTTTTCAGTTCTGGCATTACCAGTGGCTTGCGACAAAACCCGCTCGAGCTGTTGTTGACGTTAAGAGCTGCTATTCCAATGTATGGCCAAAAGCCGTTCTCGTTTGAAACTTTACTCCCAGGAAACATTTTCGCTAATTCACATTAATGCTTTAAATCCAATTTTTTTTACGACGTATATGGTAGGAAACAACACTCTATCCACTAACGTTACATCTTACTTTTGCGAGGCGGAAGCGTTTGGGGTGAAGCTTATGTATACATGGCGACTAATGGGCGGGACTTTTGTCTGTTTTAACCAATCATTGACAAAACACGTACTAAACGCAGCTGCGCTTTCGAAACGTTAGGGTACAACTGGTTCTGCACGTAAAATGCGCCCGCATTAGCTTAAAACGTATGATAATGAGGATGTTTACATTCTCTTCGTAAAACAGCGCTAAACATTCATCAGCAGAGACAATAATAGGCTATTTAAAATCATTTAATGTAAAAATGTTTCACATCTAGGTGTTTGTTAGGATTAATAACCATTAAGTTTATGAACGACCAGAGATAGTCATGAAAACAAGATCCGTATTCTTGTGTTTGGGCTTAAAAATTCCACCCTGTGTTTTTCTTTCCTTGTTCCGCCCATTTCGAGATGGGTCTTGTTCATTTCAGATTTTCAAAGCGTGGCGCTCCCTCTAGTGAGAAATGTAGAACTTGTGTAGGACAGAAAAGCAACTTGCAAAGCAGCAAAAAGCTTCAGATTTCTCAAGGATAAGTTACATTTTTTTTTCCAAGAGCCCATTTTAATTTGGGAAACAAGATATAAATGCGCGCACTGGCAACTAGTAGACACCATTTACTTGCACTAGAATAGAAATAAGTTTTCAATATCACAAAAGTACACATACGGTTAGAAATAACACAGTACCACAGTGGTTTTGTTATTAATGTAAAACTTTATTTGAAGTTCAGACATAGCTCCAGTATTCATTTTAAACATCTATCTTTACTGCATGATTCGCCATCCTTCCATGTAAATATAATTGTACGTGACCAGATGACTCTGGAAAGTTCTGGAAATCCACTTTAAAAACACAAAGTAATTCAAGCAAAACATTTGAAAAAAAGGAATATATAAATGGGGCACAAAAATAAAATAATAAGCTAAAAGCTCCATAAAGTATGCAAAGAATACATTTTTGTGTGTCTAATAGAGAGCGCCTCAAGTTGTAGATTTAGAGTTAATATGTAGTTACCATTAATATCACATTGCAGTATAGTGGAAAGGTTTTAGATTTGTCCGAATTTAATCCAACCAATTAAAAAGCTGTCTTTAATTACAATACAAGCATCCTTAACCCCAATATTTACATTTCTCCCACTAGAATTGATGATATTCTTGTCAACGTGTTGCATCCAAAAAAACAGAACAAAACAAAACAGAGATTCAGACACACAATATTAACAAATAAAAGATAAAATACAAACTTGGTGTATACTGGAAAGACAACTCAGACAGATAATGCAAGACAAAATGCACAAATATGACACCAGATGCACAGTTTGACTATTTACAATTTGGCTGCAGCACAAAATAAGATTATCTCCTAGCATTGTGCAATAACGCATTCCTCAAAGGAAACATCCACACATACCATCAAGTGACAAAAACTAAGTGCAAGACCATCATATTTCCCTGATGTATTGCCAACTGCCACCAGCACCTCAACCATACATGAAAAAACATTCAATCCTTTACATGTAATTCAGCTTTTAGGTGAGATATACATAGTGATAGTACAGTAATTTATTTTTTTCAAGAATAACATGCATTAATATACATGTTTTTGTTAACTTCACATGGCTAAACACATTTTCGTTTAAATCTTCAGGCCACATGTAGGCGAGTATGTGGTTTAAGAAGGGGCAACTTGATTAGACTATGCAAATCCTGACTTAGACACCTGGATTGACTGCCTAGGTTGAGTGTAGATTTGCTCTGTAAGGTATCTATCCTCATACTAGGACTCTGTATGGAGTGTACAAAGTCTTACAGCCTGGAATAAACGAGCTGTTAAGATCCTCTACAAAGTTTCCAATGATTTACAACAGCCCTGCACAGACCTCTTCAGACTTTGAAGAAGCTACAGAGGTTAGACGATTCATGCCCTCTGAGGAAGGACACTTTGCTAAATGAGAAAATTGAGGAAACAAATGGGTAACAGGATGTAATATTCCCTAAAGTCGTCTGTATAACTGAGAAGAAGCTCCATGTCAAAGCAATCTATAGGTAATATTTGTCAATACTTTTTATATGTTAAAACGTGTAACTTTGTCCAAATTTAAGAATTTATTTAACTGTTTAGATCCTAAAATATTGAACCAAAGGTGCTGCTTAATTCTGCAAATTTCCTTTCGCATCTCATTCATTCTCAAAGATATTTAGGATCAAATCAACTAATTTTGTTAAGACGGACAAGATGATTACATCGTCATTATCTGAGATGATCAAAGGGGTCATGTGGATCACACTACATATGTGTAGAATATCACAAAATATCGCACATTAATCCCATTAATAAATACACTGCTGTTAGTGTACATGAAAGCTGAATGACTCCAGATGCCCTAATGATTTAACACATATAGCCACTACCTTCTATGAACGTACTTTATCTTTTAACGCATGCTTTGTGCGATGACGAGATCATTTTCGTTATCATGCCACATTCAAATACCATTTCTGCTCTTGGCTATTATCAGTGAATTACAACATTCTCTGTTTACACCCAAAAGCTGCGATTACAATAATCTAATCAGCCTGATTGGAACCGCTTCCTCAGATCCTACCACTGAAGGTGAAGGCTGAGAATAGTACAACAATCCAGTCATAAGCAGACGTTATTTGGTTCAACTGAGCCATATTTAGAGAGGGAGAAGTAGAAGAGCGGATGAAGGCTACCAACCACTCTTTACCGAAATTGCTCTGACCATTTGTTCACTGACTTTTTCAAAGAAATTCTCATAAAACAATCATTCATTTGTCATTATGAATGAAAAAGAGGGCTGCCAATGTACATCTGGGGCCAATGGCTGTCAAGTATTATCTATATAGAAAACAAAGCCTTTTAAAACAATCTTAAATCATTTTAAAATGATTTGACACTTTTAAAAGCATCTTTTAAACAGCATTTTTATGAAGTCTTCAGGGTTTTGTTCATAATTTCACTGATGTACAGGGAAGTACACAGAGTAAAGTGCATCATGCTCCACCGGGGCCTGAAGTACCGAGGGTTTTGATTATTCCTACTCTATGTGGGACACTTGAAGAGGGTAGCAGAGCTGGCTTGGTTGGACCTACTGAAGTAAAACGAAAATGACAGCAAAACTCTACACCCAAATGAAAACAAATAAAATCAAATAAACTGATAACCAGTCCTGAAGAAGCTGGTCTGGTGGGGCTGGGGAGGTTTTGGAAGTTTGGTAAGAGGGTTTATTCAAAAGCTATGGGTGATGTTAGCCTGCCAGTTTACTTGTTACCAATGAAGACTTTCTCTGCGGAAGGTCTTGAGGGGTTGGAATGTGATCCCCGGTGACGATGTTCTTGTCTGGACCGGCTGCAGCGGGCAACTGTTTGTTCTTCATTTTTGCCTTGGCCATGTTGTAATCTCCTGAGTCAAAATACTTTTGCTGGAGACAAAAAAAAAAGGAATTATAAAAAAAATGAAACATAGTTTGGTTATATTGCAAGCACCTGGAACTTCAAAAATCTGTATAAATGAATGCCTATAGTTCTTGACCTTTTTAAACTTACCCCTTTTTGCAGTCTCTTCATCAGGAAGTCAGAGCCACCTGGCTTTTGTCCCAAGTTGGGATACTTTGCTTTCAATTTGGCCTCCTCTTTCCGCACTGGGTTTGAGTTTGTGTCCTGGGATTCCTGAAAAACATTTATTGTGATGTAAATATGAGATTAGAATAAGTGCTTTCATTGAAAAAGTCTCATATGCATACAGCCGTTCAATAGATTGGTGTTAGTATGTTTTTTACGTTTCTAAAAGATGTCTCTTATGCTCATCAAAGATGTATTTATTTTGTCAAAAATACAGCAAACATTATTATTATTATCACAACTTAAAATAACTATTTTCTATTGCAATATATTTTAAAATGTATTCTATTCTTGCAATATTTAAGCTGAATTTTCAGCAGCCATTACTCCAGTCTTCAGTGTCACATGATCTTTCAGAAAACATGTTAAACTACTGTTCAAGAAACATTCATTATCATCAGTGTTAAAACAGTGCTTACTATTTTTGTAAAAAAAAACAAAAACAACAAAAACAAAACACATTTTATATGCAGTTCAATATTCTTTGATGAACGGAAAGTTTCAAAGGACATCATTTATTTGAAATATACTTTTTTGTAACAATATAAAAGTGTTTACTGTTACTTGATCAGTTACTGAACCCTTGCCATTTAAAAAGTATTTTAAAAAAAGGCATGAGATGATTTTTAAATAATTTATGTAAGCAATCTTCATAAAACAGTTTGCTTTCATTTGGTCTTACTAATATGATTATAAAAAGGAAGAAGGAACAAACTAATATCAACACTAAAACTAATAAATCTTACACCCACAATATAAAAACACAACAATAAAACGAAACTACTTTCATCATGTTATTGTTTGTCCAGTAATTCCCAAAAGGTGTGGTCATAAATCACATTTCAGGGCAAGGTGCAGCAGGACTTCACTTTTCGATAGGGAAACTACATTTTGGTTTCAATCTGAATGTCAGGAAATTATGTCATTCGAGTGTAGACTATTTGTAAACATCTTCATATTGTTGTCTCAGATAAGATGAGATAATTGTGTTGAACAGTAAAAAAGCCAAATTAGTCTTCAGGTCTTGCATATGGCAGCAAAACATAAGATTATGGAAGGTTACGAAAAGACAAATATTTGAGGACCTCAGTTGTTTGGTTGGTTGCATTTTGAATCATTCTCTGTTTTGCCCTAAGCTGAGGAATCATGTGGGGGTGTGTTTAGACTGAGGTCTGGATAATTGTAAACAACAAAAAGCAACCTTTAGAGCAGACTAATGATATAGATTGCAGTATAGATGTTTAAGCATGCTTCCATTATGACTACATGACTTGAGATAAAGACCATTTTTGCAAATGACTAGACTGTGTGTCAACAAGGGACAGATCTTTAATTCTTGTTATGCTGGCTAAAAGACACGTGAATCTGCTTGCAATTGTAGCAGAAAGCATACTGCAGAAAAACAGGTTTGTAAATCATCTTGACACAGTAACTAATTCTACATGCTACACCCTATGGGCCGGTTTCCCGAACAGGGTTTAAGACTAGTCCTAGATTAAAATAAATGTTAAGAGCTGTCTAAACTGGAA
>JAUCMS010000028.1:12588565-12600338 GCA_032357445.1 Enteromius radiatus | reverse complement strand
AAAATTCTTAAATGTCCTAAATTAGCAAAGGTCTAGTCCTGGCTTAATCTAATTCCTATCCGGGAAACCAGCCCTATGTGTCTCTGTGAGTCAAAAACAATTAATAAAAGAGCATTTTAAAACAAATGTTGAATCTAAAGTTAAGAGTAGGGTAAGTAACCCTAACTCTAAGGACCTAAGAGATAGCATTTTATCTTTCAACCCCATGATATTGATTACATATTTTGATCAGGTCTAGGGAACAAAAAAGCAGTTTCTTCTAAAAAAAAGTTTTAACATTATCAAAATTATATATTTTTTCCTCCACTAAAAGCAATTTCCACACAGTTTCGCATTAATAACCACAAAAACCTTATGAAAAAAAGTTACTCTTTTGATTATGTCCAATTTGCTGATTCACTTGGATCTATAACAAGTAATTTATGAGCTTCTATATTCAGCACCACCTGGAAAAAGTGCAAACAAGGCTATTATGTTCCCCTCAGTCAAAACTGGAAGTACTTGGGACTTATAGTCGTGTCCTGAATCTAATTTTTATCATGCAAGTTATACATACAATTTTAGCACAAAATTGTCAATAAAGACTCTATTTTTAGTTACGGTCTTCAGATTTTTTTAAATACACTAATCATGGCTCGTTCAAAGAAATATAAATGTGAAGCTTGTTAACATAGTTTGGCTTGACAACTTGATTACATTATGCGGAAACACGAAAAATGGGCGACCCAGTTATTTTCGTTGACACAACCCAACTGACACCATCAGGTTAAAGTAGGCGTGACAAAATCTAAAGTGACAAGATGAACCAATCAAACACTGTTATTTCGTGACGTCTGCGCTCCCTGGCCAATCAAAACGAGGCTCACGCTTGTGAAACCCTCGTCTATCACCTTGTTCAACTTATGCAGGTGACAGCTCAGAAATCAAAATCGCAAAGAGTCAGAGAGATTTCTGTGTTACAGGTGTCAATGAGCAAGAAGCAAGCAGCCATATTGATATAATAGCATTTAAGCGTAATGACACTATAGTGGATGAAACTGACAGACACCACAAGAGACTGCACGGAGAGAGGCGCAGCCCGAGTCTAATCCCCACCTGAGTCTCGTCCATCTGCTCCGAGTTCGTCTCCGTGTCCTGGTTATCTGATGACATGGTTGCTCGCCGTTTGCTGTCCAATTTATGAACGTGTTTGAGTGTATATTTCGCTGTCTATTCGTGCTCGATCTGGTCCACCCACGGTGTTCAGTATCAAAATGGCGTTCGCTGCAGTGACGTCATTTTGGAGGACGGTCACGCAGCGGAAGAGCCAATAGGAATCTAGATTGATGTTTGAGAGACAGGAGAATCAGCCTGTAGATTTCCAATAATCTTATCAAAATAAAAAAGTGACCAATGGTAGGCTACAATGCCTTTGGTAGCTCACACAATAATAAACATTATGGGGCAGTTTAAACTGTTAAATGGTATTAAAATCTTCAGGATTTAATATATTTTTTTGATAAATTACATTTTTTTAATATGGATAATAGCTGTGACAATCCTGTTACACAGGGGAGACATTTTAATCACTACTTTTGAAATAGTAATTATAAGGCCTATGCCTAAGTAGACTTTATTTAAGAATCAGTCATGCATTGACGTTTAAATAAGTAAATTTACAACCCCCTACCCCAAAGGTATTATATTTTCCCACTGTGTTCAAGGCTGGTATAACTTACCTGAGGTAAGAATGACATTAATATGGATCAGTGCATTTAGTAATTTTAATAATCCACTAATGGTATAAATATTGCATTTTTAATGTTTTGTCTCCAGTTTGTTTAATGCTTTCTTGTCAAAATAGTCAAAGTTATAACAATTTTTATTTTAATACACAAAAACAGTTGACAAAGTAAAGGTTTAATTTTACTTTTGAATTAACTTTTCATAAGCCCACGTGTGCTTGTTTATATGATACTTACACATAATTAGTCGAGAAATAAAAGAGAAGACATAATATTTCGATACTGTGGGTGTTCGACAGCTTTCTTTTTTCTTTTCGGCCTGACGTCACGCAGGAGTTTGTGGCGAGTCTCGCGTACTCGATCGGTGGATGGCGCGCGAGAGTGGCTGACGGTTAAAAGTCGGTTAAGACGGACCAACGTTATCATCGTTTATAAGTATATTTGCCATTATTTTACACTTTAACAGTTTGCCAAAATCACTTAAGATCTTTACTGTCGACTTTATCTGTTAAGAGAATTCTTTACATATTTATGTGCTTTTGAGTGACTGAAAATCTGGAAGTTGCTAAAGTTAATTGTGTTTGCTGATGCTAATTTTAGGGTTTTAATACGATCATCATGGCTTCTGAACAGAAATTGCGCCCTGTTCAGGTAAAGATGTTTGATTTTTC
This sequence comes from Enteromius radiatus, assembly GCA_032357445.1. Classification (NCBI taxonomy): domain Eukaryota; kingdom Metazoa; phylum Chordata; class Actinopteri; order Cypriniformes; family Cyprinidae; genus Enteromius; species Enteromius radiatus. The sequence continues at coordinate 12,597,943 of JAUCMS010000028.1, read as the reverse complement.
CATTTAACGTTAGCACAATACCATGTTCTGTGTGACGATAATTTACTTTTAGTTTGTCCAGATTTTTGCTAGCCTGTACATTAGCTGTAAATTTAACAGTAAGTTAACGTTATGTTTCTTACAGCGTGTGTTTTTTCTGTGTTTTTTAGAGTTGTCAGATGCTGCCTGCTATGGTGTCCACCGAACAACAGTCTCTGGTGCTTTTGAAGAAACTATTAGCAATTGCTGTGTCAAGCATCACTTACCTCAGAGGTCTTTTCCCAGAAAAGGCTTATGGACACAAATATGTTGGAGGTAAAAGTCATACATCAGAGTTTGACAGGCAACAGAAATCCAGATCAACTTGCTATTATTATTTTCTTCCTTTCTTCCTTTCTTTCTCTTGACAAGAGCTGAAAGTCTTAATACTGCGAGAGCATAGCTGTCCTGGTGCTCAGCAGATTGTGCAGTGGTAATATTTCCTTAATATTGAGTACATGCATGATTTGGCAGTATAATATGCTGCATGGACAGTATCTTACCTCCACTATTTCAGGTTGCAGGGATGTTTTGATGCACTTCAAAGAAGATACGTAAGTCTGTTCTTTTGCACTCATCTGTATTTTTGTAGATTTTGATATGGGTAATAACAAGTTTAGTAACCACATATCATCAATCATCAATCTTAGTAAATCTGAACCCTTTGCCTCTGCTTTACTTTATCAGCTGCGCATGGTTGTTCTGTCAGTGAGTATTAACTAATGGATTTGAAAATAGTAATCAATTTAAAACTACTTTTTTCATGTTAATGGTTTATATGCTCTAACGTATAATAATATTTTGTAAATAAAAATGTTACTTTTTTGACTTGTAGATTTACTGTGATCCAGACAATCCACAGGTGATCCGACACCATACTTAAATGTTACTTAGCATTTAAATATATAATAATAATAATGAAATCAGTGCATAAAGACTTTGTTTATTTAAGATTTTGAGTTTCCATGCTTACTTTTCCATTTTTGCTTTTGTTGTAGAAAGTGACTGAATGCTACCAGTTTAAAATCAAGTACACAGAGAACGGACCTCAGATGGACTTTGAGAGGTGGCTTATCTGTCTGAGCAGTTATCAAAACTAGTTTATGGATTGCAGCCATGTACTATGTTCAGCCCAAAATGCATAACTTGTATTGGTATAGAATGGCCTAATAACATTTTTGCAGCATTTTATTTACTACTCGCATATTGTTCACAAATGGACTATATTTGTTCACATATTGACTATATTATGTTATTCTATGTTGCATAAAAATGTGTATTGTCTGTGTTTTCAGCAAAAATGGGCACAATGACAGCAAAATGGCCTGTGACAGCCAGAAATCCAGTATACTGCTGGTGCGCAAACTTTTCATGCTAATGCAACATCTCGGCCCACTGCCTGACAACATCTGTCTCAACATGAAACTGTTCTACTATGATGAGGGTACATTTATGCTTGCAATGTCAAAAAGACTTTCATTTATTGTATTTTTTAGTATGTGATACGTTTTTTATGGCTAACTCAATATTTATTTTAGCTAAAAGCATTTTATACTTTGCAGATCTTCACACAACATACAGATCCGAAATGCACAAACAAGGGCCTGTGGCTCAAATTTGGTGCATGATGACCTTTAATTTGACCTGTCATATCATATCACAAGAGGAGGAAAAAATTAATAATTAAATTTCTCATTTATCTTTTTAACATTATTCATTTTTTACATTCCAATTAAGAGAATATAAGTTCATTTAATTAAATAAAATTAATATAATACAGTTGGATATGTTGCGGTATTTACTTTTGTACAACAACCCTCCATATAATTTGTTTTCAGCTTTTCATTGCAAAATGTTTGGTGACCTCTGATATCAATACTGTGTTATTCAGAATCAGTGTGTATTTGTGTTTCAGTGACACCTCAGGAATATCAGCCACCTGGCTTCAAGGACGATGACAATGAGACGCTGTTGTTTGAGAGGGATCCAGTAAATCTGACCATGGGAGAGGTGGTCACACCTTTTCATAGCCTCAGAATGAATGTCACCACTGAGCAAAAGAGACTTGAGACAGTGAGAAAAATAAGCTAGACATCTACTGATCTGTCTGGAAGAAAATATCAAATCAATGATGTAAAGTAGTGATCAATGTCTTTCATGTATATGTGAACAGTTTGATGAGGAGGAAGTAGTATGTTTGAGTACCACAAAATGGTCTTTGAACATGTTGGAGGATGGAGTGATGTCTGAGACCTCAGTTCAGCAGGTGGGGTCTTTTTAATTATTGGCAGATATTTTCTTTCAGATATTTTCTTTTCTGTCTTTACAAAATATGAGGATTAGTCTCAAAGGATGGTTGTTTTTGCTTGCAGGAGTGTATGACAAAGGAGAATGTCATCACTGATGCGGGAATTGAGTACTCAGGTAAATATTAGACAGTTTATTAACATCAGCATGAATCTAAATTAAGGAAAATGCAAGCAACTCCTAGCAACTGTTGCTCACGGTCTGTTACTTATACAGAAACTCAGGAAAATTCACAACAAGGTCACAGAAGTAGCAAGGAGGATCTCAACCTAGCAAATGCAAAGGTAGCACTACACAATTGACCGCACACACAGAAGTCTGCTTTAATGGCCTGTGGTTTAGAGGAAGTTGTTTAAAATTATGTGATGCATATTTTAGACTGATGGTCTGGTAAAGAAAACTGCTGACCTTGCAAGGAAGACCAGGAGCGGACGCATCTTTGACCCTCAGGTAAGAAATGCACTGCTCATGGTCCATATCTCTATCTTTTCACGTTGGTTAGATTTTTATCAGTATAATCACTGGAATTTTGTAAACGTTTTAAAATACAAAATACAATGTGTCATTCTGAAGACTCTATTGTGCAATCTGAGCCAGGATAAAATGTAAAGTAAACAAATGAGTCATGTAAAAACAGTTTTTTCAAGTATTCTTGTTCTGATTAACTGTAATTTCCCAATAAGCATTTCCTCTGTCTCTACAGATCTCTCAATTGGAGTTCCCGCTAAGCCAAGATCCCCAGCCGTTAGCCCCAAAGAAGCGCAAAGTCAGTGTACCTAAACATTGACTTGTACACTCATAATCTCATGTCTAGTATGGGGACACAGCAACATACTGACACATGCTGTTTTTTTAAAAGATTAATTTAGTTGCAGAAATGCATTGTTAACAAGTTGAATGGTTCAAGGGAATATGATAACATGAGGATTGCACAAATTAATTTTGTATTTTGTTATTTATTTATTTGTTTTTTGGTTTTCTGTCAGATAATTTTTTTCAGTGCCAGGAAATGTTAGTAGCATTGCATGATTTAGTCACTACAGCTACAGTACAGTGTACACATGAGTCCACTAGATGGCAGCATGCACTGTTCCTCAGTTTTTGTATTAAAACCGTGATTCCAATAAAATAACATTCGGTTTTCTGTAGTAAAGCAGACAGTTTTATGGATGTACTTGCATCTATGGGATATAATTGAATGAATAATGAGTTTAGAGTTTATGTCTAGAGAATACATATATTAGACCACAGATATTTCAAATAGATTTGGCTTTTGTTTTGCTGATCTATACAGCTACACAACATAGCGTTTTCAAGTGTGATCAGTGATGTTGGTGAGTTGTTTTATGTATTTTTAAAATAAATCTACAAAAGCACTAGCAGAAAATGTAGGCTGTAAAGTCAAGGCCTAATTCTTCCTGTATAGTTGCACCTGCTGACAGTCAGCTGTCAACAATCAACTGTTTATTATTTCTTGTAAATATGTTTTTAGTTTTAAAAATCTTACATCCTCTTCACAAAAATTCATAGCAATGGTTGTTTTGTAGCCATATTCTAGAATTCCACTGTAACAATGCTATCTAGTAGTCCCTGTTTACAGCAGCATTCACTTTATCTAGTTCCAAAATATTTGTTGGCTCATTGCCTGAGTGTTCTAAGAAGTTGGCTAGAGACAAAAGCATCTAAAAAAAAAAAAAAAATCAGGTTTGGCTGCAAAACACTGTCTTTGGGACTTGATTTGTCACTAATCAGAAACCACACAGGCCCCTTTGCCCATTCACAAAAGAGCTTCTGGTATTGACAGATTTTTAACTATTTAGCATCTTCTCTGTCTATTTTACAGCAGCTGCTAGTAGTCATGTTTACCTCACATTAATGACGTGAACATATCTCGTTTTGGAACTGATAGTACTATGTAAAAAGACCTGCGGGGGGAGGGGGAGGGTAGCGGAGTGGAGTTTGGACCAAGCTATCGAACCAAGTTAGCTGCTGTCAGGCTGTGTATCTATGTGTGGGGGGTGATATCACCCCTCAGGGCTTCAGAGAGGGGGGCTTCGGACATTTAGCAGGGGACTGTGATCCCCTGACCTTGCCAGAAGGGTAGAAAATGTTTTGCTGCTGATTAGCGATTCTTCAGCTTAGCAGCTTAGCTAAACTTTTAGTGCAATTACATTTTTTATGTTGTAAAGAAGGCCAACAAAATGCTTAAATAAGGTTTAATTGTAATAAAAATACAGAATATAGTTTGAGCTTAATACAGCAAGTAGTCAGTGATATTGTATTGTTTATCCTTTGTTACGTCTGTAAATTAAAGTGTTTAGAAGAGTCTTATTTAAATAATGAGTGTCCAAATTTATTAGACCACCCTCTTTCAGATAAAGAGGTACAATGCTGTCGCTAGGACTGTACCTTAGGTACATCTACTTTGTTTACCACTAAATAGTACATATTAGTATTTTAAAAATTCTTAAAAGTGATTGTTAGTACCTTCTAAAAGCTGAAAACCCATATACAGTGTCCTCCACTAATTTTGGCACCATGGATAAATCTGAGCAAAGGTGGCTGTGAAAATAAATCTGCATTTTCATTGAAAAAAATCACAAAATTCTAACCCACCAGTTAAGTAAAACAATTGAAAACTAATGATTAAATAAATGTTTTTCTCCAATACATGTTGGTCACACTTATTGGCACCCAATTATTGCTACGTCTTTTTCCCAAGATAACAGCTCTGAGTTTTCTCCTGTAACACCTGAAGAGTTTGGAGAACACCTGATAATAGAAAAGATACCACTCCTTCATGCAGAATCTCTCCAGATCCTTCAGAATACCAGCTCCATGATGGTGCTTCTCCTCTTTAGTACGCCTCACTCATTCTCCAGCTGTGGTCCTTGAAGAGTCTTTAGCTACTCAAACTCTACTCCTCACCGTGTATTAGGATGATAGAGACACATGTCCTCTTCCAGGCAGCTTCGTAACATTTTATGCTGATTGTAAATTCTTAATTATTTAGCTGATGGTGGAAATGGTAATTTTCACTGCTTTAGCTCTTTTCTTAAAGTCACTTCACTAATTAGTGAAGCTCAATTATCTTTTGCTTGACATCATAAATATATTGTTTGTTTTTTCTCATTGTGTTAATGACTAACAGGAAGCCAGGGCTGGATAATGGTCCATGATCGCCCTGGAGTGCTCATTGTGAATATGAATGAGAATATACTTCAGAGATATTTTACTCTAGGGGTGCCAATAATTGTGGCCAACAAGTATAGGGGAAAAACATTTATTTCATCCTAAGAATTCATCCCTGTTTTCAATTGTTTTGCTTCAATGATAGTTTAGAAAAAAAAATCAAAAGGATAAACACTGCAGACTTATTTTCACAGCCACCTTTGCTCATATTTACCAAGGGTGAAAATTGCACCTTTATCTATGACCAAACAAAAAAGTATAGGATCTTTCCAAGTGGCTTCCATTTTTACCGTATTGATTAGTATCCAAAACATCAAATAAAATGTGTCACAATCACGCTGAATTCATGCTTGGCATCTCTCAACATGACAGAGTGTTTTACACGTGTGTTCCATCTGAAATAGCAGTACCATACACTTGACCTTGGGCTGGATGTATGTGCCTGTGAGCTGCGGACCATCACTCCTGTCAATGGAGTGTGTGTCTGACCTTGGGCTGTAGTTACAGACTTGGCACTGACTAATTTCAGCGCTGGACTTCATATCGACACTGCAATCGCTAATATGTTGGATGATAAATAACTATTGACTGTGAAGTGAATAGAGCTCCTGGACAGAACAGAGAGGCTCGCTAACGTGGACCTTGAATTGAATACAGAAACTGGCCACCCATAGATCCAGGACCTGTGCTATCTGTCTTACATTTGACTAGAAACCGCATTTAAAAAAACAAACTGATATTGGGTCAGTATCTACTTTTCATCTTTTTTTGTTATGAAGAATTTCATCTGTAGATGTTTAGGTAGATAATCAATAACTTGTTATAATTTTTTTTGTTTGTTTGTTCATTTATATGCTGATAATTTAATTATAATATTTCCAACTTTCGACTTTTTTTTTTCAATTATAATTAGATCCCATTGCCCTTCACTGTATGGACAAATAACACCTTCTTTTGTGTCCACAGAAAAAAGTCATACAGGTTTGGATCGACCTGAGGGTGAGTAAATACTAGAATATTCGTTTTTGGATGAGCTATCTCTTTAAATGTTAAAAGTGGTTATGTAAACATTTGGCACCTAAATTTACACTGTTTACCCAAATGTGATCAACATTGACTATGATTAATCTGAGCGCTTTGACAAAACAAAGCGAACCCAATGAGAAACCGCTCTTTAAACAAAATGTAGGCGAGCAAAATCTTATATCGGCGAGCCAAGAATTAAAAAAAAAAAAAAAATTCAAGGCACAGCGTCTGACAAATCTCAAGAATCCCGAATCACGAATCAAGACACAGCTTGTATTAGGATGCAGTGTGCACGTCTGCTCCATAAAGTTTTGAAGTGTGCTGCCAAGTTCACTGCAGGCTCTCACTCTCACAACATATGCAGAGCGCTTGAGGCAGAGAAAACTTTCCCTCCATCACTCCTCTCTCCCACATGCCCGGCCCCAGTGCGGCTGACTTCTGCCCCGGTAGCCGCTGTGCCTCTCCGAGTGGATGGGTTTTCATCTCGCAGGGATGCGAGGGCAGCCACTCCGCTCCCCCTCACACTCCGTCTCCGCGGAGCACGGATTTACATTTGTACCGCTGCACAGAGCTCAGTACTGCAGGCGAGCAGCCAAATCCATGCAGCACTGATAGAAACACAAAAACAGCTTGAGCGACTTCAGTCGAGTCTCTAGAGATCAAGGACTTCTTAGCCTGGGACGACTGAAGTTTATGCATGTGAAAAGAAATGATCAGTGAAGAGCGTTCTTGGGAAACAAGGAGCTGGTTTTCCTTTGTAGATTATGCAAAAACAAACAAATTTAGTGATAGTATTTGTATGCTCTTAGTCTATATATATAATTAATAATATAAAACTAATTTTATACAGTTACTCAAGAAGTCAAACCTCTCAGTAATTCTTCTTAAACTCACACTAGGGTGTTGCTGGGGAGGACAAAGGCAAAAAGAAAGATGTAACCGACATCTCAATCATTTGAGTAATTTTTCTGAGCAGTGGCCATAAGCAAGGAAAGGGCCTTTGTCCTAGACCGGCTTTCATTTCCAGCACTGCAGGAATTGTGATGGCTGTGCCTCGGGGCAACAGAGGCACCTTAAGGAGCCCCACCTTTAAATCCAGTGCGCTGTGACTCCAACCGTGACCCCTAGCTGGAGGGATCCCTCAGGCCAGATTTAAACGAGCTCCCGCAGGTCCTTCTCCGTGCCTCGCTCTCCTTCACAAGCTCTTGCTGAACCGGAGCAGCCTGGTCTTCCTGGCCATTCTGATTTGTGTAGCAGTCGAAGCAATGGCTGGACTAAACTGCCTCACATTAGGTAAATGGCGTGTGGCTGTTCGCATATGCACACCGGGAGATGTGCGGAAAAATCGGATGTGACATTTTCCGTGCTGGGGTTTCTGTGAGGGCAGCAGTAAAGCGCATAAGCGAATAACACAGGCAAAGTGTCATGATGGCTGTCTATTGTTTTTAAAGTGTGCCAATCGGTCCAAGAAGGAAGCGTTTTTGGGGTTTTTTGTGATGAAATAGATCCAGCTGTCTTTTTATTATTGTTTCAGGCTTCTTCCTTTTCTTTTTGCTTCCCTCTCACTATCATTACCACTATTATGGTAGCCATGAGAGACGCAAGGCAAAAGAGGCATACAATATCAGGTATTGATCCACACCCATCACCACACAGAGAAAAAACGTGGGTTCAGGGGCTGCACAATTCAGACTGGACAGTGCGATCGATAGGATGCTCTATCAGCCGTTGCCATGGCAACTCACAGAGCAAGGACAGAGCCCCAGCGTTTATTTACACCTGTCTTCTACTCCCTGCCACCTTGTGTTGGTTTAAGTGCCACCCAAAAACGTTATACACTATTATCCATAGCGTTATACTTATTGTATTTATGAGTGTTTTTGTTTTTGATTTTTGTCACAAATCAATTTGCATTTTTTTCCCCAAAAAGCGTATTGGATATTGCAGGTGTACACAATATCTGTGTCTCAATAGTCACTGTTTGTCTGCGCTCTTTGCACAATTGTAAGGGTCTTTACTTTGCGTTGACCCCAATTTGCAGGTCAAGTAAACATGTTCAATGCTGCAGCCGTTGACTTGACGAGGTCATAAAAGAGAGCCGGAGAAGAACAGGCTAAGGCTTTTTTCAATGAGCGCATGAGTGAGCAAAACACTGCAACAAAGAGCGGATCAGCAGGCAACTTAACACTAGAAGCCAGCTAACTTAACACAAGAATCCGCTTAGATGCAGTTTATGTGAATATGGATCGCTTTCAAAGTCGAATGGTTAAACAAGTCATTGCATAGATCGTTAGTTCATTTTTACGGTAAAGGGAAATAATGTGCTTAGTAAAGCTGATATATAATAACGTAATATCAGCCTACACTCTTGTTAATAAAAAAGGGCATCACTGCAAAAAAAAGAGGTTTGTTTGCAGTGATGCCATAAAAGAATTATTTTGGGTTCCCCAAATAATCTTTTAGTGAGCAATAGTTAAAAGAACCATTTTTTCTTAGTTTTTAGTGTAAAGATCATTTTAATAATTTAAAAAGATTTTTTCATTATTAAAATATGATTATTCACTTGAAATTGTAATTGCAATAATTTAATAATGATTAACACAAATTACATTGAATGATATGTATTATTTGAAGCAACTGCATGTCATATTTTTATAAGAAATAAACAAACTGAAAATATTTAAACTGAAAAACTGTTATTGCTTTCCTATAATATTATCCTCAAATGTTAACTGTTCAATGGATTGGTTTCTTCTTTAAATTATATATATATATATTAGTGCTGGGCAATGATTAATCGCGATTAATCGCATCCAAAATAAAAGTTTTTCTTTA
>JAUCMS010000028.1:12565938-12588252 GCA_032357445.1 Enteromius radiatus | reverse complement strand
GATTAATCATTGCCCAGCACTAATATATATATATATATATATATATATATATATATATAAAATGTAAGTATATACATAGTATTGTAATGTTAAACTAAAAATCTAATTAAAACAATGGAAACCCTCAGGATAACCTGTAGAAGCACAGAATAATGGAATAATGAATTACAGCTTTATTATAATAATGAAAAATAGATAGTTCATTTCAAAATTCACTAATGTTTGCTTCTAACAGTGTTATTAAATGATTATTGGTATTAAAGATTAACTTTCAGTGGAAAAAAGAATATGAAAATATATTTTAAAAATAGGAGAATGAGGCTTTAACAATTACTTGTCCAATATAAAAAAAAAAAAAAAACACTAAAATCAACCAAAAACCAATATACTGTCTATATAAATATAGTCTTACACCGTAACACCTTTGAGTTATGGACGTTCTGAGTTCAAGTCCTGGCTCAAGGACCTTTCCTGGTTCCACCCCCATCTCTCTCCCACTTTGCTTCCTGACTGCTATTCACTGTCCTATCATAAAAGCAAAACACCCAAAAATAAACCTAAAAATGTATATATAGTCTGAGAAACTATCAAAGGCTTTCATTCACTTAGAATGTGTGTTTTGAGTTGTGATAGAAGGTTATAGAACCAAGATCTTTTATCCCTGCTGTGTGTGCATGTGTGTGTGAGAGAGACAGAGAGTTTAAGTGTGTAAGCATTACAGAGGCCATTTTGAACTCCCTATTGCAGTGTTAGGAATTGAGGTGAGCCCCATAACCTCACACACATGCACAGCTCTGACCATCAACGCTCTCCCTACCCCCTTCAATCAATGGTAGTTTCATGTGGCCTCTCAGCCCTGCAGTGACGTGTGTGTACGTGTGTGTGTGCGTGAGTGACCTATTGATTTATCGACCGTCTGGCTCAGCCCGGCCCATGGTACTGGACAGCCTGGAGCTGTGGATCATTGGACCTTCAGTTGCTGGGGTACTTTAGCCAAAGTAGCCACAATGCTAAATGACACAGGTTTGCCGGCAGGTGATAGATTCTGTCACAGTGCTTACAAGAAAATGAAATCCAAGGTGGAAATCAGGTGGCCAACTAAAGTGGGTCTTTCCTAACTTGCTAATTGTCTCTCTGTGGGGTCTATGTGTGCCAGACCTGCTTCTTTTTTTTTCTTCTTGGTTCCAATTGCTCTCATCAACACCAGGCTATTAAGCTTTTCTCTTGCTCACATGTACCCACACACACTAGGACACCCCCTGAGGAGGCAAGAGAGTGGCGAGTGTCCAGCTGTCCTACACCCCACCCCATCCCTGCCTTTTCACTGGTCAGTGTAGGCAGATTGAGGGGGCCTAAGGGTGTGTGCGTATGTGTGTTTTTGGGGAGGTGCCATTAGCACAGAACTAGTAGCAGCTGGCCTGAAAGAAGGGATTGAGTGTCACTGACCTGGCCATAGTGTCCAGCTGAGGGTCACTGCTTTGCCCTCCTTCGGGCACGTGCTGACCAACCATCTGTGTGTGTGTGTGTGTGTGTGTGTGTGTGTGTACAGAACGGCCTTTTCTTTTTGAATGGAGAGACAGTTGCCTAATCTCAAGCTTGTTTGTGAGCAGCTGGCCTATTTGGCCTTCAGAAAATGTCTGTGAAGCAATACTGGGGTCAGCTTTTAGAAGGAAAATAAAAATTATCTGGTTAGAAAACATGTACATAAACTTTGATGGAAGCACTTTTACAGAATACATTCCTTAATGCGCTTAAAAAAAGACATGTGACTTTGCGATGGGACAGTGTAAAACTGGACCATCCAACAAATCGATCTCACTGCACAGCATCTGAAATGCTAGTTTTGTCATTCTAAAATGCTTGAGCAAAGTCGTCATAATTAACTCCCAGAATTGTGTTCCCAAATAGCAGGCTCCAAAAATAAGATAACATAACTGCTTTTCGTCTGCGTGCTCTAAAGCTCATAATTTATTCAATACAAAAATGATTATCGACAATGCCTATTGCAGCAAATTGAATTTTTATTCTTGATATTTAGCACAGGTCAATCAAGAAGTGAAAGTTTAGTTCTCTTTAACTCACTGGATGGAAATGGTGCTTTATTTGCAAATAATATTACAATTTTACACAAAAGTTTACTAACTTTTGATGGAAAAATGTATCAGGTGGAAAAAAAATTGAAATATGTAGTTGTTACAGATATGGTGTATACTTAACTATTCTCTTAGAATTCTGATTATTAAATCTTTAAAGTTATATTTATCATTATTGTGATCATTTAACATGGAAGAAATTGCATGCACTGTAACCATATAACCCCCCCCCACACGCTTCTGTTTGTAATTAAGGCAAAAAAAAAATTTTTTTTTAAAAAGAAAAATGTTTCCTCAGATTGGCTTGCCAAAATTTGTCACATCAGATTTGTTGATAAACTGCTTTCATTCATGTCAAAAATCAAATATGGCAATCCCCCAACTATGGTCTATGGCTGTTGTCCTTGGTGTAAACAGGACTTTAGAGATTAAGGTATTATGCTAGTTAAGTCTGATTTTACAGGAATCCAAATGCTGATTGGCAAAACCAAACAAGCTAATAAACACTCAAGGTGTGCTGTAATGCTCCCGAAAAATCATGATCCTTGCCTTATGTACAGACTGATTGATCTTTTATAAATCGTTAAAATATTCTCCTGCATGCTGTGAGCCTGTGGAGCGTAGTGTACACTGTGAGTTTTTAAAGATTTATTTTTGCCGTTTTTGCCTAGATCTGGCAGTGGGAGAGAGAGGGGGGATGGGATCAGGAAAGATTCGAATATAGGCTATTGGCGCCGACTCACTATGAGCTTTTAAAAGCTAAGCTTAAATATATGTAATAGTGAATAAACAGTTGTTGAGCTAGTATTCCAACACAGTCTCAAAAAGACTTGTAAGTATTGTATGAGTTGGCAAATTTGTGCTAATTTATACAATTTGGTACAACCTCACTTTGTCTAAAACCCCAGTGACAGGTATTTTTACAATTTAGCAAAAGATTATTTGTACAAGTGAGGTCATAATACAGTATATGTAGGAATTGCTGTAAGCTCAGGCTTATTTATTCTCAACTTGAATGCATAGAAGCTTGGACCTGGTAACACTATTTCTTACGTCACGTCTTAAGAAGCGGATTAGGTCATCAAGATCATAAATTCTCATAGTGGTGCCTCCTGTGTCGGAAATGATGATTAAACTCCTCTCAAATGATGTCAGGCTAAAGGTACGGTAAGTGAATTTTGTCACATTTCACCATCAGATTAAAATACAGCAGAGGTGGAGTCGAGGTGGACGTGCCTGTCATGCTTCTGGTCTTCTTCATCTCTCCATTCAAGGTGCTGCAGGCCCTGATCAAGGCACAGATTGATGCTGCATCTGCACTCATCCATTCTTCTGTCCCTTTCTCAACCCCCCTCTTTTCAGTACCTCCATCCACCCTGGACGTGCTGCCTCGGACTGTTTAAGGTGATTGGATCGTGCCCATCCTCCTCTTGTGGTCAGCTGGGGTCAGAGGTCAGTGACCTTTTCTTGATTGGATGAAATGGAATGGTCATCGTTGCCCTTTGTTGTTATTCAGTGGAAAGCAAAGAGGTTTTAGTGTCGTAAGTGTATGGGCACACTTTTTCATCCCTTACATTTTTTATTTTCACGCTGAGAGGAATATCATACTTAAGTGTTTCCTGTGCAAGCGTGACAGTCGTTTTGGAGTGCTTTACTTGGCAATGCTTAAATGGAGGCTTAATGTAAAGTATACAGTATAAAATGATGCCATGACTTAATTCTTAAAATGGATGACTGTAATTCTGAGGGTTCTATATTAACGTTTTTTGGAGTGTGTGTAATATCTGCGATAGCCCCTGGTCTTTGACCTCTGACTACGAGGCCTCTGTTGCTAGGTGACTGGTGCATTTCTGATGGAGGTTTGAGTTGTGGGGTGACAGTATAAAGGGGGGTCAGGGGGCAGTGGTCACTCTAAACCTCCCTAGGGACGCTCACACACACACACGCCACAATCGGAGAGAGCCATGAGCTGAAACACAAGCTCGCATCAGTGCAAGAAATATGATAGGGCTTCTGTCATATCAGAGATTTCTGGAACATGGCACTTAGGCCTTTTCAATTAGTCATTAATAATTCCAAGCATGTAAATAAGCCACATTTGATGGGTAAAGCTTAATATTACGGTATATGATACTGTATATTTTTAAACAAGAACGTTTGCCATGTACCTCTTAAATGGATAGTTGAAACAGAAATGAAATTCTCTTATTCAAAATATCTTTTCTCATCTTTATATTGTGTTCCACAGAAGAAAGAAAGTCATAGAAGTTTGGAATGACATGACATGACATTTTAATTTATCCTTTTATGGAAATATTTTGAGTTACACTAAATTGTCAACATAAAACTGCAAACAATATACATTACTAACATCGCATAATAATGCATTTAAAAATAATAATAACAAAATAATGCATTTTAACAGAAGAATCAATTGAAGTTCCTTTTTTTTAAGTAAAAACACACAGGAGGGATGCGTCTAATTTATTTATTTACTTGTGTTAATCAATATAATCTGGCAAATGCTATTGATTAAGCTAACTTGCATTTAACACAGAAAATGTCAAAATGTACAAAATCCTTGAATTTTACCCTTTATCTAAAAAAGGCTTGCATGTTTAAAATGCAAAAAAAACAAACCTTATCTTTAGAAGAATGTACAATCTAGTTTCTCTGATCTGCCAGCTCAACATGCAAACAGTTAAGGTCAACCAACAGCAAACATAAGAGAACTTTGCTATGTACACACTTGCAAAGAAACTACCATGAAGTAAAAGCATGACCACAGGTCTGCACAATGTCAGCTTTAAAGGCCATTCTGTGTTTGCATGCGTGTTTAATGTTTTTCTCCCCCAAACACTTTCTTCTGTGAGGGAATTCTCTTTATCCTCTGCCATTTTTCTTTTTCCATCCTGTTGGATTTGGCCATTTGTAGTAGAAGACCTTACCCTGGGGTGAAGAACACACATACTCACTAAGAGATATTTTTACTCTTGGTGTTGATGTTGAAAAAGACGTGTATCACCATGTGCTTTGATACAAGTGAAAAAAATCATCCCTTTGTGTTTGCGGACCATGCACATTTAATAAAGCAAATGCTTGAATTCCCCATTCCCTATTCTCCACACTTCAGATTCCTTAAAGATACCAGTATCACACAGATCACTGTTGAATGATCAAATTTAAACTAAAGTAATTATTCTCTCAATGTTATTATATACATTTCTGTGTACTATTTAGCATTTTCTCATAGAGAGAGAGAGAGTGTGTGTGTGTGTGTGTGTGTGTGTGTGTACGTCAAAGAGAGAGGGGAGGGAGGCTGAGATGGTATCAATCGCCAGGCCATTGAACGTATTGATTAGTTACCTTTCTTATTAACATGCTGATTAAAAAGAGCAGGAACAGAAACCGCATCTAGCCACACACACACTGAGACAGGGAAGACGCCACATCGCCGGGCAGCAAAGCAAAATGGATACAGGACAATATGTGTGGAAACAGACGGATGCAGGACACAGAGGGGACTCACAAAATGGGGGATTTCTAGGAACAGGAGAACACTGTCTTCTGATAAAATTGAAGATGGGATGGAGGACGTGGATGCTAGCTCCTGCAGAGAGGAGTGAAGAAGAGAGAGAGGAAGATGGAAAAAAATGGAAGAGAGAGGGGCAGGGAAAAGGATGCTAACCGACTGCAAGGCAGTCTCAGAACCCTCCACCCACCCACAGAGCATCTATTAGACGGATATACAGAACACACACTCTTATAAACACATAAACAATGTGAAGGTTCACTTCACACTCACTCACTCACAAGCTGAGTTCTACATGGACAAAAATCAGATCACTGTGTTTGCATAGAATTGTATTTATATTGTGCAATGCATGTGGGTGTTTGAAGTGCTCTGCTGTTGCTGTTGTTATTGTGTGGAATGAATGTGCAATGGAAATGTAGGCAGACGTGTTGGTATGTTTAGTGTTGAGTGAGGATGAGGAGATTTTAATGCTGCTGTAGTTTTGATTTGGAGAAGGCCTTGCACTAAATTATTTTAGTGGCTAAAATCTAGAATTATTCGAATTTTAAGATAAAGTGTTGATGTTGTAAATGTTGATTTAAATATGATTCAGCAGTGCTTTATCTTCAAACGGATTCATCTAAATTGCATTATCTTGTTGCATGTACGATTATGTCGTTAAAATCTTTACTAAAATGCTGTACTGCGTAATTTAATCAGGTTCAGTCGAATTCAAACGCTGTGGTGTAGCATGTAAAGCATTAGAAATCTTTTAGCAATTTATATTAAATATGCTGTTTTATATATATGGCTGGTTGTTATACTCCGATTGCTAATAATTCACAATGGTAATAATAGATTGCCATCCTGCATGTTGGCAGCACGCCCACGTTTCCCAATCGATAAACAGAACCAAATACACGGGCGCGCGCCCATTTGAATGCGGCTGAACACTTGCTGTGGCTCAGAGGTTAAATCGTAAAATCATAGAAAATATTATCCTTTAACATTGTGGTTACGTTTGTGAATGTGACTAGTGAAACGTTACTGAAAGCCGAATATGAGCATGACCTTCATAGTAATTCAGCAGACTCCCTTAATACAGTCTTGCCTTCATATTTGTGAAAATTATAAATCTCTCTCAGGATTTGTCTGAAAAGCGTTTTTTTTATATGTAAAGCCTTAATATTAAATACTCTTGCAAAATTTTTTAAATAGGATACCAACCTATATGTAGGGCTGTAGGTAGGCCTGTGTTATATTCGTAGCCTATGTTTAATGTAATTGTAAATTCTTGTAAATAATTAAATCTTATGATGCGATCCAGATGAAAAATGATTACGTTCTGTGTATGAAAAAAAATCAGAAATTATTATTAAATTATTTAAACTAAATAATAAAGCCAGTGCAAAGAGCTGTACTGTACTGAAGATGCTCAGACATAAGATCTTGTGTAATGTAAGATGTAGCCTATTTTACATGATCTTGATTTTATAATTTTATTATTATTATTATTGTTCTTTATTATTAAAAATGTTGGCTTTACACTTCAACTTAAGTTTAAACTTTAAAACGTGAAGAAGGTTAAATGTATCCTGAGGTGAATGAAATCGTTTTCTGGTGCAGTCCGTTAAAACAGCCACCCCAGAATGTTAAATGTTTAAAAAAAATGAAATGTAATTGTTAATAATTATATAGAACATTTATAGATGCATTTGTTTTTAAACTTTTATAATGGTTATTATATAATCCTTCGTTTATGTTTTGTATAATTGTAAAGTTACAGTCGGGCGCAAAAAGTTTTATTTTCATGTGAATTTTCCATGTTTCATGGGCCTGCTCTCCGTGAGGTTCGGACATGTTAATTGAGTTATTGACTTTTTCATCGATCGACTTCTTTTTATTATTCACCGTGCGTCCTATTATTTTTGGACGAAATTAATTTGTTTTGGGCCTTTTATATTCCGCATTTGAATGCACGTTTTAGTTTGTAGGATGTATAATTGTTCATTAATTTATTTTTTGCTTTTAGACACTTGTTTTCGAAGCCAAAATATTACGACTGATATAAAACATTAATAATAAAACAGTAGACAAAAACGCATGAAAACAAATATTGTTAAATATAATAAAGAATAAATACATGTAAATAATCAGCGTTTTAATGATACACATACTCCAATTTGTTAAATCTGAAAGGAATAAGTGACAATAATAGGCTAGGTATTTAAATGTTTTATTACAATTTAAGCTTGCTGCACAATTTCATAATTGTTTTTTTTTCTTTGCATTTGCAGATTTGCGTTAGTTTTTTTATTTTGTTATATTGCTTCTGGTTTCTTTAATTGTAATATTTTGTAAATCTAAAGCGTTGCAGTCAAAAGACAAACAGATAAACATGGATGAACAGGAACATCTAGATTTAGGAAATTATACTGGACAATCATTTTTTAAAACAATATAAAACAAAATCTTGTGATGCTACAAGTAGGCTATAAACGGTTATTACTATTCATCTTCTACTAGATGTTTCTATGAATAGTATTTTTAGGATGTGCTAAACGTACTGTTTAAACTTAATTTGTTTTTCGCTTTGTATGTTTCTACACAAATTAAATTCAAAGAATAAATTATATTCTAATAAGAAGGCTTCAAGAAACCACACAAACAGCATTGTTTCCAAATGTGATCAATAACCAATTATGTCTTTGAAATGTATCAAAAGGCCAAGGAAAAACAAATCTGTAATGCATAGGCTACTACTGAATTGCATTGAATTGTAAAGTTATTCCGTAAATACCAGAAACGTATTTTATATGATCTGTAAATTTTGCACAGTGAGTTTAAACTACAAATGTGCTTTCGTAGTAGAAATGTATTTCTGCAAAAGCCGAGATTCTGTCGCACGTCTATTCGTGTATTCAGTTTCGTGTAAGTGCTGAGTGATATGAGCTATTTAGCACCGTCTTTGCTGTCTCAATGACAAGATATGAATATTACGACGTTAAACTCTTCAATAAGTTTCAAAGATCACACGCTGTTCCTATCTGTCTGCTTAGCTCTGCTCGTTTAGCCTCATGTACGTGTTAACCTGCAGGCCTCTTGATACACACCACTCGAGAGGAGGACGTGGCTCGACCAAAGGCTCAAAGAACTCAATAGACAGGTATAAATAATTTACTAACTCGCTGGCCGCTGTTTTGATTTTCACGGTTTGTTTTGAACAATGTTTGATCATTGATACGTGTCCCAGACAGAAAAAGAGAATTGGTGAATAATATTCTGCAATGCCTTACATGGTGCCGAACTTGTAGCTCTCAGATAAGCTGTCTCTAATTCGTGCAGATACCTTAAGAGTGCTACATAAAATTATTTTGAAATAACTATAATATGAATAGAATAAACCCTCCTGATACAGCGAGGGGGAAGCTATGTCAGATAGGAGAGGCCAACAACAATCCATAATAATCATTAGGGTACTGTTATTTATCTATATTTTTAATATTTTATATTTATATAGGCCTTACACAAATTATAGTTTTCTGCTAATGTAGAATTACTATCACGATTCACCTGAATTTACTGACACACATAAATCCCATGCAATCCTATTCTTTATTTTCTATTTTTTTTTTCCATTATAAAATGCACAAGAAAATTATTAAAAGGTTAAAGGGAACTTCTTGTGTTTTATTTATCAGAATTTCAAATTATAAAGGGTGTAAAGGGTTATCAATGCACTCTGAATCGGATTGTTTTCATTCGGGTGTTCTATCGTCTATCGAGCTCTCGAGCCGCAGTGAGTGAACTTTCACCTCGACCCTCAAACAGACCTTTTTTGCGGTAAGAGCTGACCATTTTACCTCCAGCCACACACTCTCCGCACGCACACACTCCCTCACACACACTCACACCCCTCCTTCCCTCCCTCCCTCGGCCCTGCTCGGCGCGGATCGATAGTGCAGCATCTGCTGCGGGAAGACAGCGGTCCCACATCGCACTGGAAAATTTTTCAAGCGCTAGAATTGCTCATCTCTAAAAATTAAACTGACAGACAGATATGATTAATATTCCAAGTTTCAAACACCTACCCGCATCAACTCCCACCTCCTTCTCCCTCTCAGACGCACACAGACTCTCGTCGCATAAATGGCTTTTTCTCCCTTTTTTTAATGGAAACATGACAGAAGTGTAATTCTGTTGATTATATTGCGCAGTTTAGGAAAGGTCGCGTGTGCTCTTAGAAAGGGGGTCATAGGTGCGCATTGGATAGATCAAGTGCATTGATCT
Source organism: Enteromius radiatus (assembly GCA_032357445.1). Classification (NCBI taxonomy): domain Eukaryota; kingdom Metazoa; phylum Chordata; class Actinopteri; order Cypriniformes; family Cyprinidae; genus Enteromius; species Enteromius radiatus. The sequence goes on along the minus strand of JAUCMS010000028.1, from coordinate 12,578,355 downwards.
TGTTTAGCACTTCTGTGATTGAGGAGCAAACTCTTATGTTAATTGTCCACTACACTGTAAGCTGACAGCTGATAAGAACCGCTCTTTGTCACTACGCTTTGTTGCTTCACTTAATTGCCATTAGCTTGGGAAAATAAAACTGTAGTTAATAGTACATAAACGTTTTGGCCTTCAAATTGGATTGCACAGTGTTTTTTTTTTTTTTTCTCGTAATGTTTTAAAAATTTCATAAATAAACTTAAACACAATTCTCGAGGGGCTGTAGATTGAACTAAATACAAAATATTGCATAAACATCACATCGTATATTTAGACTTAGAAATATTGCTGCGCGTTTGCAATTTTAGCTAACAGAAAAGCAAAGTAGCGTTGGCCTGAGGAAGTAACCGTAGCAACAGTACGCTGACTGCTTAGTTTTCGTTAGTAGCCTATCGAACACTAAAAAGGAGAGATGTCTATCATTTATCATCACTTTATTAAAAATGTACATATTAAAAGCAGCCCATAATCTATGGCAAAAGACGTGTGTTTTGTTTGTAAGGTCTTTCAGATATTTCATATTTGTATAAATGTGATTAGGGCAGTAAAAGGTAATTTGGGTTATGCGAGAACCTCAGCAGATTGCGTTCTGAAAATGTTCTTGAATTGAATTTTTTTAAGTCAACTCTTATGAAACTCTGTATAATTCGAAGACTGTGACGAGCCCCACCTAAGACAATGGCTTCTTGAGGTCCGCAGGAGGGAAGGAGTTAACGAGGGTTGTAAATTCACCCCACATCTGTCAGATTTTAAGAGTGTGACGTACAGAGAAGGGGGGCTGGGGGAAGAGAGAGAGAGGAGAGAAAGAGTTGGGGCCGAGATCGATGAGGATACAGAAGGGCAAAACCACAGAGATAATGACAGCGACGGAGCGCGATGCTTAGACATACATCGGCGCTCATTTTTGACACGATTGCAGCATAACGAAGTCCGGCCATCGGACAAAATCGTACGGCCTTACGCGTCGTTTGTGTTGCATCCTCGGCAGTTGTGGTCCAGCGAGAATCTAGCGGATAACGGGAGTGAAGGACCGGACCAAGCCGTTGCTTTTTTTGAACACCGAAATGTGCTGATGACACACAAAAGTCGTTGTTACGTAAAACCGACTGTTGTGTGATGGTAAACTCGGGATTTCTGCAGGTGTATAGCATAACCCATCCCATTATCGGCTTTTGATTGTGTTTTGGAGAGGCTGTTTCGCTTCTCTCCATCCTGTCGGATAAGCTACGTTGTGAGGTAAGCAATTCTTAGCTAGTTAATTTGTTTTTAAACCTCGATTGTTAAAGTTAAAATGTAATGTAATTAATTTTATGAACAAAATAATGTTGCTATAAATAAACAAACAAACAAAAAAAGTTAGTTGTGACGGTATTAATAACCATGGTGGTTCAAGTAGTATAATATTTGCGACTAATCAATAAAGCTGAATAAATCATCAACAACAAATCAGTGATCGTGGTCCTCTCTTCTCTTTTTCAGCTTTGGTCAACAAGGCAAGAGCAAGACTCACATGGATAAATTCAGAAGCATTTATGGAACACAGAATTTGCTTGCATGACCCAAGATGGTGCCACTGTGATGAAATGTCTCTGAGAGTACACTGAAATCAGATTTTGAGATATAAACAGCATCAGGAACTGTTTTTTAGATCATATTACTGAAACTACACTCTAGACGGTTAGAAAAACACACCAGCTGGAATTTAAAGAAGAAGTGGAGCAAGGAAGGTACAGATATGGATGGTAATATGGGTGAGATGTCCGTGCACAGCCACGTAGAGCTGGCACACAGTCAGGACAGCCGAGCCATGCTGCACTCTCGGGATCTCACGGCTGCTTTCCCTCGTCCCTCTCTGGGAGGCCCCGCCATGGGCCTGGAGTCTGACCACCAGAGCTCAGCATATGACCACAGCATGGCAACTCTGGGGTACAGCAGGGACCCACCAACCAGCTGTGGAAGCACCTACACCACACTGACACCCCTCCAGCCCTTTGATGACAAATTCCACCATCATCATCACCATCCCTGCCTGCCTGTGAGCAACGTCATCGGTAGCTTCACTCTCATGCGGGAAGATCGAGGCCTGGGAGCAAACTACTATACCCCGTACGCAAAAGACTTTGGTTTGGGACAGTGTCTGTCTCCACCGTTGGGCAGTGCAGGCCTGGAGACCACCATGCATGGCTATGGCAGCCTGGGAAGTCAGAACGGACACAGTAGCCAGATGCTTCCAGGTGGCCATGAGGTCCATATGGGCAGCAATGGGGGTAACATCTGTCGAACAGCACCAGACTTCGGGAGGGAGATGTCACCGCCCTCTCTGGGGGGCGAGCATGGGGTCAGCCACCAGCTAAACAAAATGGATGCCCATCAGCACACTCCCACCTACCACCCCCATATATACAACCAGAGTTATCAGCACCACCTCCAGAGCCAACAGGCTTCCAAACTCGGGGATCTCCCCTCTTCCTCCCCTTCCTCCTCTAGCTCCAGCTTGGGGAGGGAGGGCATGCTTGCCAGCTCGCAGAATGGTGGTGGAGGGGATGAGATTAACACCAAAGATGTGGCTCAGAGAATCATCACTGAACTGAAGAGGTACAGCATCCCACAGGCCATTTTCGCAGAGCGGGTTCTTTGCAGGTCTCAGGGCACTCTGTCAGACCTGCTTAGGAACCCCAAACCTTGGGGGAAACTCAAGTCTGGCCGCGAAACCTTCAAGAGGATGTCCCGCTGGCTACAGGAGCCAGAGTTTCAGAGGATGGCTTTGTTACGCCTTGAAGGTAAAAAGCTGAATTTGAAATGGATTGTTGTTGTGAAACAAATCTTCAAAATCAGTAGTAAATCTGGGCCAGTATTGTTAAAAACAGTAGAAAGTGGTACATATATGATTAACAACAACATTTAAGTTATTCAGTCACAATACCTGAAAAGTAACACAGATACAACAGTGTCTTATGACCAACAACTGCTTAACGTACAGTAAAATATCGGCACTTAAATGTTTCAGTAATGTGAAATGTACATTGTATGTATTATTGAAAAAGAAGTCATATTTCACTTCAAATCTCGCTGTGTTACAATGTTTTGACATTAAAGAGGTTGAAACTTTAACTGTTGTCCAAAGCACACAAAGAGATCCAGAGAAAAACAGTAACATGAGAATGGATGAAGGTGGGGGGGGGGGTGATGCAGGGATGGGGCGGTTTTCAAAATGTCGGCTGGCGTGCTGCAGCAGCCACTGAGGATTGTGGGGTGGGAGACGAACACAGACACGCAGATTCTGCCGAAATCTTTCCGAATCCCAAGCGATCAATCACCTAAGCATGAAATACGCTTCAGAATGAATTATTCTGCTTGCATTACCACTACAGATATTGATTGGTGACCACTGTGCCCTCAGTCGTAGGGGTGTTCCATGCAACGAAATACATGGAATCAATCAATGCCCTGTTGGCCTGAGCGGTCCCGTGTCCTGCTGTTGTTTTCTGTGGTAGTCGCTAAACATGCCATTGTGGAAATTGGCAGCAAATGTTCGTTTAGGATGATGAGCGGTGCTGTGATAACATAAGCCCTGTTTGTATATGTGTATTTGTATTAGTATTTGTATTTGTATTTGTATATTTTTTTATATATATATATATATATATATATATATGCATAGTGCATAATTTAGAATTGGTTAGTAGTTGGAATATTTTTGATATATTTCATTTGATATTGACTGTGAATTTTTCTGTCGTCCAATCGCCATCTGATGGATTTTTCAAAGGCTTTTTTCACAGCTTCTGTGCACAAAGGCATAAGTGGACACCTCCGTATTTCCCTATATAACCCACTTTCCATGAGTGTTGACTTTTCTCACCATGCCCTTTGTTTAATTACTAGCTAGTATTGATTTCCTTGGGAAAGCAACGCAGAAGGCTCCAGCACACACCTCCTGTGAATAAGACGGCGTGAGCAAACATTAGAATGCATGCGGCTACACGCCTCCTCTCTCGAAGACAGCAGGAGTTCAACTTACCGACACGTTTAATGATGATTCAGCTTAATGCAGTGATTTTTAACAAGCATTTATAGAACAAATACCCATCGTTTTAAAATCCATCAGCACTTTTGAGATACTCACCATCGTTATTGGGAGGAAAAATGATGACACTTTTTTTTTTTAACCTAGTGCAAACAGGGTCTGAGATCACATTATACAACAAATGCATATTTTAATACTTTATAAGCTAGATTTATTGACTTGAGCGCGTATCCTGTTTTCCTAGATATCCTGAATTGTTTCTCTCCTGCTCTCACACAGTTTTTCCTCAGGTCTTTTGTGTGGATGTGTTCTGTTGCTTGTGTCTGTGTGTTTTCACAAACTGGCTGAGCTTTGATTGGGAGAGAGATGAACAGAGAGAAATTCAGTCGCAGGGCAGGGTAGAGATCATTACTCTAAAGCTCGGCATTCGGACAGCATTGGGATTTCACACACAAGCACTGAAGCCTAAAGCTCTTGTCTTAAGGAATCACAGAGATATAATCGGCTTAAATAGCAGAGGCTTTTTTTTTCCCACTGATGCTGTTACTTTTACATTTGCAGCCTCAAACTATTGTTTATAAAAATTGTATAGTTAAGTTTAGATCTCTGCCGCCCTGCAGAGATTGACAATAAATGTGGTTTGGCACGTAGAAGTTCCCCTTTCATCCAGCACTAAAGGGGTTAAAGCTCCTCTATAGGTCGGGGAGTCTGAGCAGCACAGATTTAATCAATAATTTCTATCAGCCCCTGGCCGAAAAAAAATCAGCAGGGGGTGGAGTAGGCAGGGAGTACGGCTTCGGGGGGGGGAGAGGGGGGGGATAGGCAATTGGGGGGTGGGGGTGGTTTATGAAAAAGGCTTTCGATCACGTTTCAGCTACATGAGACAAGTGGTATACATCATGATTAGGGCCTGCTCCCACGATCATAAGAACTCTATGGGGGGATGTTTATGTCTAGGAGCGTGGTGCGGAGAGCAGGATTTATAGCATGGTAATTCCTACCTTTTACACATGATTACAACATCAGGAAGCATTTAGTTAATGGTCACCGTTGTATTGGCGAAAGCAAGTTGGCCCGATCGAGAGAATCAGGAGTTTGAATATGACACAGAGGTAGATGCTGAACTGAAACATCAAGCATTTCGAGGACAATAGACTTTCTGAACGTTTTGATTCTTTCGGTTTGCTGTACTTGATATAGATCATTATTGTTTAGCACGTTTACAGTCTTTCTCTTTATCACTTAATCTCCCTTATCCTGAATTTCCACTCAGGGATCAATAAAGTACATTTATCTATCTATCAAGTTGGCAGTTGTCTGATAGACTCTCTCTGGATTTCAGGCAACAGTCTGGTCTACACCCAGCACAGTATTTAATTAAGCTGTATATTATACAACATTAATAGCGATATATGATAAATGCAGAGTATTGACAACATTGGCTCTAACTGATCCGTTGCATCTTTTTCTACTGCCCAGGACTTCTTCAGTTTCATTTTACATGCAATGTTTTTTTTAGCTTCTTGTTTATGATTTCCTGATCTGTTGCATATTTTTCTGTAGTAGCAAAACTTATTCATCATCTCACAAACTAGTTGCACATTATATGAAATGTTTAACATTTTAAAATGGTAAGATGTCTAAAAGATCAAATAGCAAAGCTGTTTTACAATTGCAATACTCAAATTTCGCCTGTAATTATCAGACTATTTGCATATATTTTTAAAAAAGCAAAGGAATTGATTATTATGTCTTAAACTACTTGTATTTCAGATTGAATGGTTAGCATTTTACTTTAATTTCCTTGATGAATCGTTCTCTTTTGTTGCAGTTTACAATTTGAAACTTTGGATATTATATTATTGTTAAAGATGCGAGTCACATTAAGAATCTACACTGAGTAGACCTTTATCAAACACTATTCATGTTTTGTGTGGAGCGTGCAGCCTATTAGATAAGATAAACTGCTAATAATAATGGAAAGACCATTTAAGATTTTCAGGTCTTATCTATAGACTAATGTTGTTGTTTTTCTCTCTCTCTCTCTCTCTTTTTCCAGCTTGTAAGCGTAAGGAGCAGGAGCAGTCCAAGTTAGAGCGCAACCAGGGGCCCAAGCGCACCCGGCTAGTCTTCACAGACCTGCAGCGTCGCACTCTCATGGCCATTTTCAGAGAGAACCACCGACCGACCAAAGACCTGCAGATCACCATCTCTCAGCAGCTTGGCCTTGAGCTTTCCACAGTAAGCAACTTCTTCATGAATGCTCGCCGCAGAAACCTCAACCGCTGGACCGAAGAGGGCCGCCCATCCTCCACTGGCTCGTCGGGGTCGAGCACTGCATCTCCGGCTGTAACCTGCTCCACGGCATGATGGGAAAATGAGCCGTTTTATGCTCTGCACAGCACAGGTTTACCTGTAGCTCCTAGAGTTTGAGATTTTTAATCAAGGGTGTTTTTGTATACAAATCAACAGCATATGAAACCAAAGATGAAGTCTGATGTTCGCAATGTCTAGATGAAACAGGATTTGATTGTAGTTTTAGCGTCGAATATTTTAGCTTTAATCGCAAAGGATGGGCCCGACGCATCAGGGCTTATGAAATCACTCACAAATCAATATTGAAGGTTATGAAAAGCTACTGAATAGATATTGAATCTATTAATTTTGTAATTCGTTACAGCGTCTAAAATCAGTGCAAATGTTTCTGGTTTTTCTTTGTTTATCATGACAGTCAAAATGCTATTTTTAGAGTTCTCGAAAGAGAGAGAGATGATTTTGCAAACAAATGGATAATTAATGACCAAAGAAACAAAGGAGGATGCAAATGAATCTTTCAGAGATTCTTTTAAAGGGAAAAACTACTGGATAAAGAAGCTGAAACCAAAATATGAACATTTTTGAGAGCTTGTTTTCTTTTTATACACCTTCGTTACAAAAAGCCAGGCCTCATAGTCCAAAAAAGGCATCTGCTGTGGGACAACTACAGTCTCAGCACAGGACTGGAGTCGCATCCTTGCAGACAGCACGAGGAGGAACTCAGCCATGACTCTTTTTGCAACAGACTTTTAACTTGTTGGTGAGTTTCCGCTGACAGAATGGCTGCGAAGAGGAATCCAGGACACATACTTTCCATCTGATTTGAAATGATTTCTTAGATGTCACACTGAGGATGGAGAAGTCTGTTTGTTTTTGTAAAAATTTCAAGCACACAATCTGGCCGATGGCTGTTGTACAGGAAAAAGCTCAAAATCTCGACGAACCTGATGAAAAATTCTCACAAAAAGCTTGAATTGAACATGAACTGAGAACCACTTTGTGTATTTATAATTATTTATGTATTTATTTCCAATCTTCTAGCTATTTATTTTATTTATTTGCTAGTTACCGTCAGTATTTATTTCACCGAGTGTTGTTTGTGTGTGAAAAATGACCCTATCTCTGATAGGAGTCCCAATACCAAAGATGAATATTTGTCCTCCCTGAATGTCCGACGTTTCCCATCTCCTGAACGCTGTGTTAGTATTTCGATAGCCAAGCTAGCGTACCCATCATGTTCCTCGTTCACATGTGCTGCATGTCTAGACCCCCGAACAAATCGAGACTCAGCGTGATCGTAAAACAGCACACAAGTGGCTGTGAAGTCGAGACGATTCTATATTTAGGCTGTTGAACTGTGATCTCCTCACTGCAGTCCACATTTACTGTACGATGATTGTACGTGCTGTGCCGTGGTCTCTAGGGGTGGGCCGTCGAGGGAGAGATCGTCCCTTTTTCAATGCTCTTTCACGTTCCCCTGTGTTTAACCTTTGCAGGGCATGTAGTGAGGCCCCTTCACAGCACACACTTGAAAGAGGGCCCATGAAAGAGGCCATCGACTTTTGCCGACTTCAAAGAGGCCCTTTTTATCTGTGTCCTCTCTGCGGCTGAGGCCGGCGCTCGGCACTCGGTTGGGCCCATGGGCTTAGGGCGTTCACGGGGAGGGGTGGCAGATCAGAGGCTAGCAACATTACTGAATCACGGTGAGGGAGGGGAGGGGTGCTTGAATGGGAGTTTGGGGATGTGAATTAAAGTTTAATGAGCGACAATTGTAAGCGTGCTGCGCGAGGGGCAAAGTGTGTCAGCGTGTGTGCGTCTCAACTCTCCAGGTCACCCTGTTGCAGCACTGGTGGTTAGCCGGGCCTCTCCTTTTGTAGAGATGTAATGATTTAGGTTATAACAATTTGCAAACTTAACGCAGTTAATGGTTAGAGATCACTCGACGATCTGTAGCGTCCCGAAGATCACGTTTTAGCAGCTCGTGGCAGATGCGTTTAACGTAATTTAGTATTTGGCGCCTCCTAGTGGACGTTTTGTTCACACGCTTACTGAGAGGAGCATAAATCACGCCATGTTCTCGTAGTGTTTAACCTCTTCAGATGCATTTGAAAGAGTTACTACAGTGTGTAAATCTTAAGTGATATTTCCATTTCGCCGTAAAACTGAGGGGAACCCGTTTGGCAATTTTTGTTCTACCCGACAGCTCTAGTTTCATCTACCTCAACTGTGTGTGATGTGTCGTGTAGCTGAGATGTAACTGTACCAAAGATCCCATCCATTCAGGGAGTGTCTGTGCGTTACTAAGTTTTTATAGCCAAATGTGCTGGAATCAATCCGTGAACACAACAAAATTACAGCCCTACCTGCAGGCAGAGAGAACCTTGTTTGTGTATGTGTGTGTGTGTGTGTGTGTGTGTGTGTGTGAGAGAGAGAGAGAGCGAGCAATTGAAGAACAATTATCAGTATAAAGACCAAATGGGAATGACAATCGGAGCAAGAGAGGGGGTCTTGCTGATCTTATGATTGCTTATCCCTCCAAAAAGAAAAAAAAAAGCCAAAAAAGTGTTACCATGTAAAAGTGATAATAAGAGACCAAAATAAATGTTAAATATTTGTCTCTACAAATATGATGCAATTATGTTTTAGCTGTGTCATATGAATCACCCGAATAACAATATGATTTTAGCAAACTTGATTGTTGGATCACAACATAGGCTGACAGAATTCATTCTCTCAAGGCATTTTTGGCATCTGGAGATCCACTTATTAACGGTTCAGATAAGCAGACTGAAAAGGTAGCAAGTGTTTTCTTTTTCCTTTTACCTATCACTCATTTGAAATCTCTTTCTGCTGGTGTGAACATCTGTGTCATTTTATGCCATTCTCTCCCTTGTGTTACCTTATGAATGTGGCTAATCAACCAAAGGTGTAAAAATCACAGCAATCTAAATGTCAATCATAACTGGACATTGTGTGCTGATCTTGAAAAATCCTTTAATACCTCATGTGAAACTGTTCGTTGTGATGTTGCACTGAATAAAACCAAGTCATTTGTAAACATACTGAATAGAGTGAGAGCTTTCTTTCTTTTAAAGCTTTAAAAGCAAGAGAAAAAGACAGATTTAAAATGTAATATTTATTTCATTTACATAACTGGAAAGGAGACACACATGTTGTTCTTGTTTCAGAGAGAGAGAGAGAGAATTATGATATAACTACTAAAACAGGAAACACAAAAACTTTGGAATATTTACACTTTTTGACTTCAAGCTACATTTAAAAGAAATATAATGTAAACCTGAAATCCTTAAAAATGCTTCAAACTAAAAAATGGTGTAATCACACCTGCAATTTCTAGACACTATATTGACTTAAACATCAAGAATCTTTTGTAAAGAACAAATATTGAAAAAAATGATGTTTGCTCACACAGAATAGCTTAATGTAAACAAAAAAAGGAAATAAAGTTGCATTACGTGTCAGAAGTTTTTTAAGCAAACTGGATGCAAGTGCATACAAACAAAAACCGCAGACAAAGAAATGCAGTGGAAAAAGGGAAAAAGATGCACACATGTACTCACCATGTCACCCATGTGGTTCATGCCCAGGTCATATGAATGCAGGCCCATGGAGGCCTCCAGGTTGTGAAGGGTGATAAGTTCTAGGTTTCTCTCCCATAACTCCCTCCTGCCCAGTTCTTCAACCTGCAACAAACAACAGACAATTTCACTGTTTACTACAGCATTAAAATAAATGTCACTGTTCATGATTTTGAAGTCTCAAATGAATTATTTTTATATAACAAATAAGCGAATGAATCTAGATTCACCAGTTTGATAAGAAACAAGGAAGAAATGTTGTCCACAGTATATGTGAAAAAAATTCTAGATCTAGGTAAAAGCTAATCTTTTGGATCACCTAACAGATGAATGAAATTCATATTCTCACCTTACTGGAGTAAAACTTATGTCTTCTTCCACTTCTCCCAGTGCTGGTCTAGATTAGTGTTGAAATGAGCCAGTGCTGCAATACAACACACAGCAAACAGCAAGCTCCCGAGCATCATGTCCTGAGAGGAACTAAACGATGATTTTAAAAAGTGAGAACTACAGCCATGCATTTAAACATCGATATTTTATGTGATAATATATTCTCATTGCATTTTGTTGATAGATGGTGGACATATTTGCCACAATATGAGGAGATTATTTCACTGAATGACTTCTGAAACTGTAGTATGTGTCCATTTACATGTTAATATGAAAAGAACGAAACCAGGGAAGTTAAAACGGGCTCTCAGTCCCACCTACTGGCCCGGACAAGTACTGTTCTACTTCAAAACTGCCTTGAGCTGAAGAAACGCCGTTCACACAGAACGCATCTGTGTTTTAAATACGCTAACAAAACGAAATAACACAGACTGTCGAAAGTTTCGACTCGAAACAAATCTTTAAACGTAGCATGAAGCTGAAAAAGCAGAGAGGTGAGGAGCAAGGATCAAAGACGTCTGATGCCGTTCTCATTTTCACCACTAGCACAAAAGAAAGTGCAAAACTGTAATTTAAAATATAAATTAGCTGAGGTTATCTTAAAAGGTTCAGGGGCTTTGGATAGTACACACTCAGGAAAGCTAGCTATTATGAAGTCAGTCAATGGATTAAAACAGAAAGAGGACAACAAACAACAAAAACACTTTGTTCTATCACATGCTAATATTTGCCTATTGCCACCTGACACTGCTTGCTTAGGTTACATGGCTGAAAAAAACGACTGAAATAAAATTATTGTTTGATAAAGACAGGTTAATTCATACCATCCATAAAACATGCACATGTGACAGCCTGCATGTTTAGCATCGAGATCTACTAATGTAATAGTTCAGAATTAAATGTAGTAAGTTATTTACAAGCTGTGGATTAAAGTATGGGGTTCCATTTGTGCCAAAAATGAGTCAACTACTTTGTGCTCCGTACTATCCATTTGTCTTTGTCTGTCAATGCTTACATCCAGTTAAGATGAACATTTAGAACATTTAGCTGTGAGACAAGGGAGAGAATGGCATGTGGAGGAAAATTAAATGCAAAACAATTATAATTGATTGAAAATCAGTACACAAATTAGTGTACTTACTGGTACTGGTGTAGCAGTTCTTTTCAACCTCTTTTAAACTAACATTCTAAATCTGTTCTGTAAAATTAATTGGAGGGCTAGTAAAGAAACAACATAGGCCATTGAAGATCACAATTGCTGTCATCAACAGGATTATGAGATGAGATGGATCCAAGATTAGTGTGGAGATCTTGCTGTAAGTAGTTCATGAGCAACAACAAAAAAAGATTCAGACTCTGTTGTACAGAAAATGCCACATTATCTGTCTATGTTTCATTCTTTTGTCATCTGATCTCATTTGTCGCCCTCAGACTATTACACAGGATTCAGTCCATATACCCACCCGCCCGATACTAAAATGACATGCCAATAAGTACGCACACACGCACGTACACACACACACACACACACACACACACACACTCACACAAAAGGTTAAAACTTAACTTTCTCGGAACACAAGACCCTCCCCTGGGGTCTAGGCTTTGGCGCTGGTTGGACGGAGGGGAAGCAGAGCAATGCCAATCCAGCGCTCGTGAGGCCACCGGAGAATAACGCCACCGGAGTACCCCTGGTTGAGGAGCTACGTCGCCTAGCTAGCACTCCTATGCCCGGCCTTATCTACAGGTTATCCCCCTAAGCTATCTTCGCCGCCGGCAGCCCTAAACAGCGTGCGAACGGCACCCACCCCGACCGTGAGTGCAGCTTCGGCGTGATCACAGCGCTTTCCAACCAACCCGCTTCTCGTCTCCCGAGCTCCCTTTTCTCTCTTCTCCTCTCCTTCACAAACAAAAACCCTCCGCCCACTCCAACTCATCCATAATTAGACGTCAGGTGTGACCAATCGACCCAGCAACCCGTACCTCCCGCAAATCCCTCCCCCCCCGGAAACCCAACATAACATACACACAAAGTCCTTCATTACA
>JAUCMS010000028.1:12515989-12565838 GCA_032357445.1 Enteromius radiatus | reverse complement strand
TGGTAGCTTACACAACAATCTTGATACATGGGAACCGCACTCTAACTCCATGTAGCCTTTATTACCCAGTTGTTGAACTGTTGAAAATGTCTTGAGTTGGAGGAACACTTAACTGGGTAGGCCTGGAACCACTTCTACCATAATCGACTCTGTCACAAGATCTCTGGGGGAAAGACTGGTGCAAGGAGGGTGGGACATGAGTTGGTGATGATATCATCTTTAGCTGCCTAAGCCTCTGTTCAAGGTCATATAAACGATCTGGTCGGGATGACTCCGCTGCACTATCATTCATTCTCTAAGGTAGCTTAGATCTAGTCAGGGGGATCGGCTTAGGATCTGTTATGACTGGCAGTGTATGGACACGGGGTTGAGGAACAGGGGAAGATGTGCACTGTGGGTAATCCCTTGAACGATCACACACTGCAAGTAGGTTCAACTGTGCTTCCAAGGCCTCATTCTTCTCTAACAGTTTCCTTATCTGTTCATAGGAATGGCGTCGCAGTTCCTCAGTCTCCTTCCGCAACTGCTGAAACTCTGTTAAAACTACTGACGACTGCTCAGGAAGGGTTGAAGTATGTGTTCGCTGCTGTTCACACTCTCTATGGGGACTCCACTCTGGAAGCCATTGCTGCATACTTGTTCCATATTCAGGGGATGTGTCTTCGATATTAGGTGCAGCCGCTCCTTGTAATTCTAGATCGTCACTCATTTCCGAAGTATTTACTCTCTGTCTTGGAGGCAACCTCGGTTGTTGATCAGTGAGCTCGAAATCTGACAGATAACTAGGGAGCCGCACCACTCGTCTGGGTCTGACCGTGGGCTCAGGAAGGTCAGCTCTGAGGTCTGGATCACTCTCATGCATCGTTCTTATGACAGCTCTTCAATACAAGCATCCGGCTCGAAGGACCATTTGTTCGATAGGCTAGTGTGGTTGCTGGTGGAAATTTAGTAGACATAAGTCATCCGGTTAGAGACGAAGTAACTTTAATAGTGTCAAGCTTTCAAAGGGTTACAGTCCTTTAATCTGGCTGAGTGAACGATTGGAATACAGAGAATTGAGTATATGTAATGTAGTACAGAGGAGTTGGGAGGAGAACGTAGTATGAGTGGTTCTATACAAACAGAAATAATAATCAATTAGTAATAATATACAATAACAGAAATATATTACCTCTGTTCCCTTTACATAGATCTGTAATAGCAAATACAGTATAATCACGAATAGCGATCTATACAGGCATACGAACGCTAGATTAATGCTCATGAAAATGCCCTCACGTTCCCTAACTCGCGAGCTCAAGCGATTCAATATATATAACTTAGATAACGGTTAGTATATAACAGTATAGACAAACTCAAATTGACTAACAGTCTACGATTAAACACTAACAATGCTATTTCACTGTCTCTCAGATGCATTCACGAGCGCCGTTCATAGATGATGCAATACACAAAACGTGTGGCGCACACACCTGATAATAATTAGCAACGAACTATAACACAACTTATGCATTCGGATATCAGCGGTTTAAAGATAATGAACAACTTATACAATCACTCACTTGTTTATGAACGCACTCTGTAGAAACGACAACAACAACGTCGCGCTAGTGAAGATTCTCCGTGCCCTGAATTACATACAGTACAAAACCTCTTAAAGGGATCCTTAAAGGGGAAGCGGGGGAACTTTGTACTATACATTTGTCTTTGTCTACGGTCATTGCCTACTTGTACAGTTAAAGCCCAACTTATACTTCTGCATTATACATTGTACACAGAGACGCACAGGCCTACACCGTACTTGACATGCACCGCCACCACCCCAAAAAAGTCTAGACTTCAAGCGCTGTGACTGGTCTGCTAGAACCCCTCACTCCATATGTACTTGAGTCTATGAGTTTTGTCTGTTTTTATGAGCACTTTAATATATTTCAATTTTATTTCAAATAAAACAAAGCAAAGAACAAGTGTCTTATCATTTATTATACTACATAGCATTATACATAAGTATAGTTGTCCGTGACAAACAATGTTGATCTGTCTTTGTGGAGACTGAAAGAAAGTCATCTTCTGTTCCATTGTTGTCTTCTTTTTGTAAATAATAATTTAGTGAAATAATGTACAGTAGTTTTATTCTGTCATAATATTGTGATGTATTTACTGTCATCTAATTCTGTCATGCTAATGTCTTCCTTGCTGTCGTCTTGTTCTGTCATCTTTACATTCGTCTTGCACCGTCCATACAAGAGTCTGCTTAAAAAGGGTGGTCTGCGGAACGACTATGTTTCGAAAAATCTAAATGTAACATGCATCCACCAATCCCCCCTTGAAGCAATGATTGACAGAGGATGGGCGTGGTCAGCTCGGAATGCATTTTCAAAGACTCATTGAATTTTGCTACAAATATCCCATGGCGACATGATGAAAATGCAATGGTAAGTGTCCTAATTGTTAGTTTAAATGCATTTTGGACAAATAACATTTAAATGATAATTTTGCTACTATTTCTGCTTGGACATGTTACACATATCAGATCAATTTGGGTTATACATTTTCATTTTGCAACTTATACAGCATTAAACACTCCAAAGACGAAGGAAACTTTGAAATTGCATCATATGACCCCTTTAAAATATGCAATGTTGTACTGACCTGTTGAAATTTGTAAATATGCCAACCAGTAATAGCATACTTACATTTAAAATGTCAACACAGGCCAAAGACAATATTTAAAATTTCATATTTATTTTGTAAGATTCATAAAATACATTTGAATTTTTAAAAGATAATAGAAATGTAAAACCACATACAGAATACACATTTACAACTAAGAAATTAGACTATAAAACACTAAACTTACGGTTCTGTTTTTACAAGCCCAAAAACAAAATCATACCATATAATTGACAGTCACAAAACTTTACAACCTTTGATTGAACCTGTTTTTCACCTGCTGAAAGTCTTACTTACTGTATCCCACAGCCAGCATGTCATGGTTCACATTTTTTGTACAGGTCAGGTCATTGTAAATTCCTGTGGTGGACAGATGACACCACCAATGCAACCCTTATTGCTGTAACTGGAGGAACAGTCCAACAAAGACAAACAGGCCAACCAGCTTTCCTGTGGTCTTTATCAGCTGTCCTGCAAAAACCTTAATGGACTGCACCCGGATAGAAGAGAGAAGCGTAAGAAAACTGCTAAAACAGGAAAAACTTGGTTTGTAAAGCTGCAAAAACTCCATTTTGACCAATCAGTCTATAGTTCTTGGTTTCTGAATTTCCAAATCATCATAGAGGATGTTACAGGAAAGGGGAAATAAATTCTCTTGAACACTGACTGGACAAACATATTTCAAGGAAGTGAAATTTAAAAAAGAAAGTCTGACAAAGATTGTAATCAATTCACTTGACGTCATGAGAGCAACATCATAAACAACAACTGAAATAAAAACAGACACAAAACTAATTGAGCAGAAATCAGTTAGCATAGTTTCAAACCTGCTTCACAATTCATATCCCTCTACAAATTAAGAGTCTGGGACAGAAGCTGCAGAAGTGGCAACAAAATTCACTGTTTGCCTTTTAACACTTGTGCAGTCTTCTGTCATTTCTGAGCTTAGAATTTCCCATTTTGAATTTTAAAAAAATCAAAGATTCACCAGAATGGTACAAAACTGCGACTTTAATGGCACTTGATGTGTGAACAAACAAACAAATTAGGGCATGATTCAAAAAAAGCTAAATGGCCATAAATGTGAAGCTGCTCATAAAAAATAATAATAATAACAACAAAAACACATCTTGACCTCAAAGACAGAACGGTCTCAAATCTACCTTTACTGTCAAAGATACTAGAAAACGTAGCATACTCACAACTATATTCCTTCTTAGAGAAAAATGGTATCTTTGAGGATTTCCTGTCAGGATTTAGACCGTATCATTAGACTGCTCTCATTAGAGTTACGTGGTTGTATCTCTTTATTAGTGCTGTTGGATCTCAGCGCTGGGTTCAACACTATTGACCACAACATTCTCTTGAATAGACTAGAAAACTATGTTGG
Source organism: Enteromius radiatus (assembly GCA_032357445.1). Taxonomy (NCBI): domain Eukaryota; kingdom Metazoa; phylum Chordata; class Actinopteri; order Cypriniformes; family Cyprinidae; genus Enteromius; species Enteromius radiatus. The sequence goes on along the minus strand of JAUCMS010000028.1, from coordinate 12,561,775 downwards.
CATTAGTGGAAGTGCCTTAGCATGGTTCAAATCATATTTATCTGACTGCCTACAGTTTGTAGCAGTAAATGAGGAGGTATCATATCGTTCACAAGTGAAATATGGGTACCTCAAGTCTCAGTACTAGGGCCGTTACTTTTCACACCTTACATGTTACCCCTGGAAGATATTATCAGGAGACATTGTGTTTCACTGTAATGCTGATGATACTCAGCTCTACATTTCTTTGTGGCCAGGTGAAACCTATCAAATTGAGAAACTAGCAGTATGCATAGTTGATATAAAAAACTGTCTACAAATCACCAACAATGCAGAAAATTGCACACCAATGAAGGGGATTTTTGAATTTTGCAACAGAACACGTGTTAACTCATTTTTGGGTGAACTATTCCTTTAAGTGATGTGGCATGTGCCACTGAAGGATTGTGTCAGTGTCACGTATTGTTGCTGCTGTCAGCTGGAGACTGTGTAGCATGTGCACTTAACAGCATTAGTACTTTTAATTGATTGTTTCTAGCATACTGTACATAGAGGTACGGTCCACTACGAATACCGCATTTAAAGTTGCATGAAAATGTCAATGAAATTTGAGCAAGAGAGGGAGTCTTACTGATCTTATGTTTTCTTATTCCTTTAAAAAGAAAACCAGACTGTTACGGTGTAAAATATTTGGCATCTGGAGATTCATTTATTAACGGTTCAGATAAGCAGACTGAAAAGGTAGCTAGTATTTTTGAGTCATTTTATTCAATTATCTTACTTGCTGTTACCTTAAGAATGTGGCTAATCAACCAAAGGTGTAAAAATCTAAATGTCAATCATAACTGGACATTGTGTGCTGATCTTGAAAAATCATTTAATACCTCATGTGAAACTGTTTGATGTTATGTTGCAATGAATAAAACCTGTGTAAACATACTGGATAGAGTGAAAGCATATTTCCTTTTAAAGCTTTACAAGACCCCCTCCAAAAAAAGAGAAATAAAAGACAGATTTAAAAATCTTTATTTTAAAAGACAACAGAAATTAGGTAGAAACATATTTAACACATTTACAGTTTAAAAAATTTGATTATAAAACAATAAATCTTTTTTTGATATATTCATCGTTTTAACAGGATTTCTGCTACATAACTGGATAGCAGGGGTATGAGGCAATGCCACACATGTTATTCTTGTTTCTGGCCATACGGATGTAGCCACCATCTCCAAATGTAGTTCCCCAACTGTTCAAGCAAAAAAATAACAATCAGCATTTCTATTTTTTCATCTTCATGCTTTGTTTGATCCAGAAGTTTGAATTTTACGTGTGTTTGAGAAGGTACATTTCCCAAAACATTATCGTACCCAGTAAGTTTATAATTTCGTAAGTCAGCCTGTACCTGTTTTTGACCAGCCAAAACTCCTGTCCAGTAATTGCACCATATCCCACAACCAAAACTCCATGGTTTATCTTTTGGGTGCAGGATGGATCATTGTAAACTCCTGTGGAAAGATGTAAGATACTTTTATAATAGCTGACAATGAAAAATAAATAATTTCAACCCTAAATTTGTAACCTGAATACCTTGATCTGATAATAAGTCTTAAATGTGCTGGAAAAAAAATGCTCACCACTGCGGTAAAAGATAAACTGGGGGCGGGTGGCATCAATGGCCACTGAAATGGGTCCGACGTTGGCAACAGCCTGCTTCAGGGCCTCCTCATCTCCCTCATGGACGTAATAATACTTGGTGCAGTTTGCTGCACGCTGGGATGGATTGTATTTGCACTGCCCTTGCTGTAAGACACATTTATTAATTATTACATCATATACATAATCATACTGATAAATCCATCAATGTAGGGCATCACTCAAATCTCACAATAACAACCTTTCACTTCTAATGTGGAACATGGAAAGTAATCTCACTGTTTTTAAACACCATGCAAAATACTTACTACTCCAGTATAAGGGTAAGATGACTCTGAGTCTATTCCTCCATTATCAATAACATACTGGAAAGCATAAGTCATCCAACCACCATTGCAGCCCTTGTTGCCATAACTGGAGGAACAGTCCACCAGATTCTGAGGACTGAGTTCGACCAGCTTTCCTGTGGCCTTCATCAGCTGACCTTCAAGAGCCTCAACAGCACTGAACGCCCAACATGAACCACAAGCACCCTGACAGAAGACAGAAAAGCATGATAAAACTACAAAAACAGGAGACATTTAGCATTTATGCTACATTTAATAGATACTAGTACAGGTTTTGAAATACTAATAATGTAAACTAAATAAAAGTTTGGTGTCTGCTGGTCTATTGAAAGGAACAGAAATGAGCTGTTCAAACAAACTGATTTTTAAAAAAAAAAAATAAAAAATAAATACAGTATAATCATACCTGGTTCTTCACACTTGAGACATATCCCTTTTCTCTCCAGTCCAGAGAGTCTGGGACAGGAGCTCTAGAATAGCTCACAAATTCTGGTGTCTGCCTTTTAAAGTTAGGAGGCAAACGAGTTGTAGCAAATGACTGGAGAATCTCCTCCGTTGTCTGTAAATCAACATGACACAAAAAAAGTTACTGGTGATGAAATTATTAAGTGTTCCAAAGGGCATCTATTATAGTTTATAGTGTATTTCAAGGATTTTTTTTTCTAGCTGCTACTAAAAAGTAAAGATACAAAGATACATAGAAAATAATACAAAAGAAAAAATGCAGTGAAAAAGGGACACTGTATTCATGTTCTCACCATGTCGCCCATGTGGTTCATGCCCAGGTCATATGAATGCAGGCCCATGGAGGCTTCCAGGTTGTGAAGGGTGATAAGTTCAAGGTTTTTCTCCCACAACTCCCTCCTTCCAAGCTCCTCATCCTGCCAACATAAGACAACTTTTAAAAAGCAATATATAAAATTATTGACATGCACTAACAAAACATACAGGTTCAGTCCTAAGATTTCAACCTCAGGGCTGCTTGGACCTCAGAGAGGCCGTCAGATACAAATTACCTTCATACAGTAATATAACTTAAGTGCTAGGCTATATAAAGTACTGTTTATTAAGTAAATACAGTATACACAAATACCCATCTACGCTATATAAGCTATTAGTTAAGAAGAGTAAGTGAGTCTCTGTTTTTCTTTTGATGTTACATTAACATTATTAACACAAGAGTCATACAGATCCAATATTTTGACACGCTAACTTTTAACATTTTCTTAACCGTAGGCTTAAGATGGACGATATGGGCTTAAAAATATATCACAATAATTTTTCGCAATTATTGCAATAATAATATTGATGACGAAAACCCTAATTTTGTGTTTTACACAAAATAGGGTGTATTACTGAGAACACAAGCAATGTAATGACAGAGAGTGCCCTTGCGTACTTAAACTCCACATTTGCATAACGTGATTTGGCACCGCGTGCTTGGAAGCTTTAAATTACAACTTCAAAACTGAATTAATTAACTTCACAATTGAACAACCGGAACAAATTAATTGTTATATTTCTACCTCATTAATTTAGTCATGGCTGTTTCAGTCGACAGAAATACGGGACACATGTATGCACAGTACAGCCGTTCTGCAAGCGCCACTGTCCTACACTTTTCTAACAGCCTAAACAGGCATCTCCATCACCAACTTCCCTAACAGGCGAACGCACACAAAAATTAAGTTACTGTGTCTGTCTGCCTGATTAAAAAAAACGTTTCAAACACTTTTAGATAATGTAGTAAATATTTCCATCATTAATGATTTATTTTATATTTATTTTTTAAGCGTCATCCGCGCATCACTAATGGTCGTGTTCTGTTTCCTGCTCTGCTACTGGTCGGTGTTCCTGGTTTACCCGTGTTTGGTTTAATTATTTTCAGTAAATACACATTCTGTGCAACTGGATCTGCCTCATCTGTCTTTTGTCTAAGCATTAGTACAAAAAGTCTCAAATTAATTCTTAAATAATCCATGAGACAAGCATTATAAATTTGACGCGAAACAAAAAAAGAGTTTGTATTCAACAAGTTGGAGCGGGGAAAATAAGATTCTAAATGTGACTGAAGGATCAGATGCTTGTGAAATTCATATTCTTACCTTACTGGAGTAGTAAAACTTGCTATGTGTCTTCTTCCACAACTCCCAGTGCTGGTCTAGATTAGTGCTGAAATGGGCCAGTGCTGTGCTACAACACACGGCAAACAGCAAGCTCCCGATCATCATGTCCTGACAAAAACACAACGCTCGTCATAGTTACTGACACGCATTCAAACATAAGTATTATGTTCTACTATATTCTGGTTTCATTATGTTGACATATGGCTAAAAAGCCAAAGAGATATTTGTGTGTGAGAATTCTGAAACAATAGGCTACACAATAACACAAATATTAGATTAGATTATCCCTGTCCCAATGTGCATACTATCCTATCTGCCCTAAATAGTATTGCAAATTACTAATACCACATTAGGATGGATAGTATGCACGAGGACCCAGACTATATTTCCCATCTTCCACCTGCTGGCCAAAACAGATATCGTTCAATAAGGACTTTTAAAACTGCAGTGAGCTGAACGAACGAGTCGTTCACACAGAACGCATTTGTGCTTTAAAAACAAACCAATTGGAAAAGATTGTCGAGACATATTTTAAACTTGACAGTATTTTAAATACGTGGTGTAATAAGCTGAGAAGCTTATTTTTAGAAGATTATAGAAAAACAACCCTTTTGTTCTTTTTCATCACAAGTGCATACCGAAGAAAGTGCAAGAATCTATATTATATATAAATCTACGTTGACTATCTGATGTTATAGCATGAGTGAAAAAAAAGACACAAAAAAAGGGGGAGAAAAAAGATTGATGTCTCAAACTGAAAAACGTCAAATTTCTTTGTGAACAAGTTCTCATAAAAGCAGCCGACACCTTAATTAAAACCGAAAGAGAAACTTTGAGAGAAAATTCCGACTTTTGTTAAAACTAAAGATTAAAAAAAAAAAAAGAGAGAGAGAGAAAAAAATAAAAACCTTCTCTCACCTGTGTTCTTTCGTGAAGCTGCAATTCTGGTCGTCTGTGGAGAGGGTGATAATGAACGATTTCCTGGTTGCTTTATGCTTTTTTGTTTTCGATCACGTGCTAATCACTGCATATTGTCATATGACAACTCTTTTTGCTTTACCCTGACACGGTAAAACAAAACAAACAAAAAAAAACTGAAAATAACTTAGTTGGATCAAAACAGCCAGTCAAAATTTACTACCTACTAAAATCTCATTCCGCTAAAGGTGAACATCTGTGAGAGGGAGAAAGATTCGACCACGATAGGCTGTGTATCAGAAAATGTGTCCATTTGTTCCAACATCTAATGAGATACTTTGAAATCTTTTGATTCTGGTCATTTAATCTTTTATTAATTTCTACAGAAAATGGGGATAACGTTTGTTTACAAGTATTTTAAAAATCAGTAAAAAAAAAAAAAAAAAATTTTTAATAAAATTAAATAAGGCTTACTGTGTGCATCATCCTACCCTGACAGGATATGGTGGTTTCATTTCTGGTGTGGACAGGTAGGTGGATGGCATGGTCCACATTTATGCAATAATTTAGACACGGTTACCCCTCATATTACCTTATGAACGTGGCCGATTTCTTTGAAGGTCTAGATTTTTTTGCAAACATACTCATAGCACATAGTCTATTACCCTAGTAAATTAACAAAGCCAAGCAAAACAAAAGATAAAATAAATTCATTTATTTTTGTAAGATTCATAAAAGAGAGACAAGTAAAACGACATACAACATGCATTTACAGAGAATAATAAAACAGTGATACAACTCCGTGTTGCAGTTACATAACTGGAAAGCAGGCATACGAGGCGATGCCACACATGTTGTTCTGGTTTCTGGCAACACGGATATAGCCACCATCTCCAAAATGGGTACCCCAACTGTTAAAGTAGAACAAAACAAGCATTTGTAGATTGCACCTCAATGTTTTGGTTGTTACCCATGTTCTGGTTTTATAAGCCTTTGAGGGAAATATACTTTAAAGTAAAAATAATTCAGGGTCGTACTTTGTGATCATAAGTCTTAATTGTTGTGATTGTACCTGTTTTTGACCAGCCAAAAGTCCTGTCCATCAACTGCACCATATCCCACAGCCAGCACTGCATGGTTTACGCGTTTTGTACAGGTTGGGTCATTGTAAACTCCTGTGATTGACAGATACAAGAAAGACATTGTTAAACATTTGAGATCTGGTAATCAGTTTAGATGAAATGCAACGAGGAGAGAAAAAAAAAAAAAAAAAAAAAAAAAAACCCACACCACACAAACAATCCCAAGCCTTACCACTGCGGTACAGAATAAACTGAGGGCGGGTGGCATCAATGGCCACTGAAATGGGCCCGACACTGGCCAAAGCCTGTTTCAGGGCCTCCTCATCTCCCTCACGGATGTAATAGTACTTGGTGCAGTTTGCTGCATGCTGGGATGGATTGTATCTGCACTGCCCTTGCTGTAGGACACATTAATTACATCAATTATAATCATAAGCAATCATAAATTATTGGTCTTAATGCATACATTGAAAACTTACCACTCCTTCATAAGGGTAAGAGGACTCTGAATCTATTCCCCCATTATCAATAACATACTGGAAGGCAGAACTCATAAAACCACCATTGCAGCCCTTGTTGCCGTAACCGGAAGAACAGTCCACCAGATTCTGAGGACTGAGGTCAACAAGCTTTCCTGTGGCCTTCATCAGCTGACCTTCAAGAGCCCCAACGGAGCTGAATGCCCAACATGAACCACAAGCACCCTGACAGTAAAGAGAGAAACATGATAAAACTACTAAAACAAGAAGCACAAGAACTTAATGGTTTGCAAATCTGCAGAAACATCATTTTGACCAATCAGTTCTTAGTTGCCAAATTATCATAGAGGAAGTTACAGGAAAGGAGAAATAAACTCCCCTCACGCACTGACTGGACAAACAAAATGAAGGAAGTGAAAGAAAAAAGGGAGGACGCCATGTTCTGACAGAATGGGGTCAACTCACTTGACATTAGAGCAAGATCTGAAAAATCAACTAAACCATTTTACTTTGGTGAACTGTAAACATAACCACTCCACCTACTTTAGTAGGTGTCAAACAGAGTGCATTTTTACCTGCATCTTCACACTTGTGACATATCCCTTCTCTCTCCAGTCCAGAGAGTCTGGGACAGGAGCTCCAGAAGACCTCACAAAATTTGCAGTTTGCCTCTTAAAGTTGGTAGGGACACGAGTCATGGCGAATGATTGCAGAATCTCCTCCGATGTCTTTGAATCAACATGACATAAATAGAAAAACAAGGTCAGGATGAAGTTATTAATTAGCAAAGTAGGCATGGGCAAACCTCTTACGGTCTGGTTGTTAGTGTTCCAGCAATGAAAAGGTTACTTTAGAACACCAAGAGTGTGAAACAGACAAGCTCACACAGAAAACGAATGAAATAACTTTGATCTGTAAGAATTCTTATAGATCATAATCATTTATGAAACAATGATATAAAACTATTGACAGTAGGCGTACATGTCAACAGATTATATGCATTTATTTACCCATTTAGCTGATAGAAAGACCAAGATCTACGTGATCTACCGGAGTATAAATTCTGGTAACTGTAGGTGAAATGGTGTCAGCTACAGAGCTAGTCAAAAAATAACCCAGAACTATGCAAATAAAGTGGTTTTGCTTGGCAGAAGCTACTGCCTGTGGATTATCATGAACAAAAAACCCCCCACACAAACACACCCACCATGTCGCCCATGTGGTTCATGCCCAGGTCATATGAATGCAGGCCCATAGAGGCCTCCAGGTTGTGAAGTGTGATAAGTTGAATGTTTCTCTCCCATAACTCTCTCCTCCCCAGTTCTTCAACCTGCAACAAACAGTCAAATTACAGGGATCACATGTGATTCTTGTCAGACTGCATCACTGCATTTATTATAGATATCCTTGGTAAATACTTCCAGTTCAAAAACAGACATTTCAATGCAACTCCAAAACATGGACAGAATCAACACCACTTTGAACTACAGTAATGAAACTATTTTAGCATCACAAAAAAAAAAAAAAGAATCCATAAGTAAATAAGGTTTTGGATCTTAAAGAAGCTTCTTAGACTCACCTTACTGGAGTAAGACTTGTTATGCGTCATCTTCCACAACTCCCAGTGCCGGTCTAGATTAGTGTTGAAATGGGCCAGTGCTGTGCTACAACACACGGCAAACAGCAAGCTCCCGATCATCATGTCCTGACAAGAACAAAATGGGTCATTAAACTGACATGCATTCAAACATCATAATTTTAATTCTTTTAATTTATTCTCATTGCATTATGTTGACAGTTGGCCTAAACATCACAACTAAGACACAGTATGGGCAGTATTTCTTCTGCACCAATCTATGGTTTTGTTTGTTTTTAATAAAAATGTTCATATCTATTGAATAATCCATATGTTAAGTCTTGTTTTTCCTATATAAAAAAACCCCAAAAAACCCACTAATTCCAAGTAAATCTAAGAGGAAGTTAAAACATTCAAAATGTTGTTTGGTAGAGTAAATTCAAAACGTTATACGACTTCATAATTTCAGACCAAGTATTTACAGACCCCCCCAATATGCACTGTACTTATGCAGACCACAGCAATTGCTCGATTCTTCGTGTATCAAGTAGGCGATTATATCTCGGGTCGTTTTTATGATGCGAAACGGCAACTTCAAAAGGTTAACCATTTAAACCGAAGAAAAGGAAGGAAGGAAGAAGAAACGGAAATTAAACAAACGCTGGTGTTTGATCGATTTCACCTGATCCTTCATTCCATGACACACGAACACGACAGATTAAGGATTTTTGAGCGTTTTCACTTTAAACCCAAGTTACTATATGAAACACTGGATATTTTTTAAAACGATTTGAGGAAAATGTTCTTATAAAGCCATTTACCACCCGAATTAAAACCGAAAGAGAAACTTTTGGGAGGAAACGCTACAATGGAGACCAGATTAAACACAAAGGTGAATAACAGCAACAAAAAATTAGGTCATTTGTTTCGTCTCACCTGTGCACTCTCTTCAAGCTGCACTTCTGGTGGTCTGCAGAGGAGATGATGATGAACGTCTTGAGTTCCTGGTTCCTGCTTTTATTTTGTGCCATCACGTGCTAATCTTAGTTTATTGTGATATGGCACAGATGCTTTTGTTTAATTCTTGCTTCGCCCTGTTACATAAATAATAGAGTCTAACCTATATTTATTGTAATCAAATATACAAATGTAATTAAAATGTAAATATAATTAAAGTGGTAAGTAAAATCATACCATGAAAAGTTTTTTAGTAGGCCTATTTATTATTAATCATTTAATCAGATGATATAACAATAAATAAACTACTGTTAATAATAAAAATAATTATATGCAAAATACATGGCACTTGCAGTAACCTAAAATTGTGTCCGAGGCTTTGTTTAATTATATCCTAGTTCTTTAAAAGGGGGTTTCCAGCGAAGTTACTCTGTAACTATGAAGAAAATACCACCAGCAGCAGCTCACAGATGACCTGCTAACTGAGCTGTTAAAGACAGTCATCTACAATTCGTGGAAATGGGCATTCACCTCTGTTTCAAGAAGCTGTCTAGGTAGGCACTATGATCTGAGTTTCACAAGAATCGGAAACGAAAATGTTTCTATTCTACAGTACGTTCTTTCTCATATCTTGTGTTTGGATCGCCATCTAGCGGAATTTATATTAAACACCGGAGGAAGGAATTCTTCAAGCGATGCACAGTGACTATTTTTAATTTTAGACGATATATAATTGATACCAACCTTGCAGTTGAGACCTGCAACCACGGTTAGAATTTATTACATTCTATATGAAAGTATACAGGAAACAGGAAGGCAGCCAGAGGAAATCATGTGGTTAAACAAGCAAGCACATGACATTTGAAACACCTGCTGGCCTGGTATCTGATTTTGAGAGTGTACCACAAGGTTTAGCTCCTAAATGAACACGTTGTGCTTAGAATGACATTTCTTACCACTGGGCAAAAGTTATAAATGTCAAGTAAGCACTGTGGAACTGGAACAATTAGTAGCATGACTTAATATTTCCATTCATGCAGCATTTGCTGTTCACTTATAAATAAGTCATCATCATGATTTGACAAATATTTGTGCTGATCTGGTGCTGATTTAGATTGAAATGATATATCTACATTTAAAACGTGTGCTGATAAGGGGAATTCCTAGTTAGTATTAGAACCTACTGGTAATGCCGAGTGCTAAAATGATGATTATATTTTGTCTCTCAGAAAAATAATTTTGTGAATTTTGAATATGGTGTTTCCAGAACATCTATCAGTTCATTTCACACTGATGTGGTCTGTGGGAACATTTACTAAGCAGAAAACTTGCATTCATTTAGAAAGTACACAAACAAGCATGCAGAACTGAAAGGGGAGTGTTCTGCACTCACCATTTTAAATAGTCATGTTACTTTTCAGACCATGCAGAGCTTTCTGAATTAAATTCTTATTTATTTTCTTTGCAGAGACCTCGTGCGCACAAAAATGAGGCACTGTCACTGCATGTAAAATTGTATCTACAAACTATACTTAAATGGGAACAAATTACATATGGAAAATATAAAATAAAATAAAAATGTAATTTAGCACAAATAGTGGCTAATGAATGCATTCAGTTTTATAATTGTGCCATTATTTCTCACAATTACTACTTTGTTTCTTTTTACATCTTTACAGTGCACTTTCTTGTTATTTGTACATGACAGAATTAAGAGAATCTTTAATAAATTATATAACAAATTGGTTAATATCAACCCTTGACATTTGCATTTGTAAAAAATACATTTCCAGTTACAAGGTGGTAAATTTTGATGTAAAGTCAAAGTTTAGAGATTTTAAATGGCAGTTACTAAATGTGATGATGCAGGTACAAAATAAAAGTGTAAGGCTTGCTCATTCATCTGGAGAATGGGGAAGTGATTCAGTTATGGTCATATGATTTCATACCACTGAACACATAACTGTAATTTTTGTTTAAAAAGCCCAGACTGTTTAGTTCCAAATTTAGTATGTTGTGTCTTTTCTTGACTCGTCTTGGTTTCACCTTCGCAAAATGAAGGCTCTGATGCTTTCTCTTCCACCTTAACATAACTAAAACTACATCTTCATACTCACAGTTACATGATACAGATACCACACTGCAAAAAATACTTTGCAAGGTTAGATTATTTGTCTAAAAATTCTTAAATCAAGAAGGATTTTCCAGACAAAGAAAAGATGTTGTCGTTTTCAGCAAAACATTTAACAATTAAGTGAGTTTTTACTTGAAACAAGCAAAATAATCTTATTTCACACTAAAAACAAGATTATTTTGCTTACCTTATTGGCAGATTATTTTGCTTTTATTATTATTTTACATTTTTTGCAGTGCCTGGTTTAATGACAAGTTCTCTGAATTTAAATTAAAAGTTTTATTCTCTGAATGCCATTTATTATGTTTTTGTACAGAAGTTTTATATTGACTGTATGGTGGGATTAACATGTGATTACACTCTCTAAAGATAATTTTACCCAGATATGTTGTTCTCAAAATTAAACATTTTATTCAATATTTTCACAAAATAAAAACATGGTAATCTGTATAATGAAAACATAATAAAACAAGTGTTTCAAATATCAGATCCCACCAGGGGAATAAAAATAAAAAATTAACAGACTGTATACACAATATCAAAATTTCCCTTTTGAATTTCAAATATTGCACAAAACAGTTTCTACCGCACAAACTGACAGGATTAAAATCAAGACATCTAAAACACAAGAGGAAAATAGCACTTAACGATGGGGTTTTCAAATTAACTGCATCTTTTAGAGAGTGTTTCCCCAATCATGATTTAATGTTGGAGCACACTGATAGTGATCGAGTCCCTTTTGTTATTGGTCAGCAGAAGACAAGTTTGGTTTTATGTTCGGTCCCTACTTCCAGCTCTCACATGACAGGGAAACTGGCCAGGCTGGCAATGCCACATGCATTGTTACGGTTACGAGCCATCAGGACGTACCCCTTCTTCCCCCAGTCTTCACCCCAACTTCAGAAAAAGAAAATCAGATGGATTAGGAGAATTTTACACTATTACATGCTGAATATGACAACATGGAGATTTATTTATTTTTTATTTTTTTAAATGTATTGTTTTTAATTTACATGTACTTTTTTATTAACATATTCATTAATGAACATTTTCATTAATTCTTTTGAATTGTTATGTTATTATTTTAACAATGCTGCACAATGCTTCTAACATATTTTCCTTACCTGTTCTTCACAATCCAGTATTTTTTGCCCTTCGGTGTGACTCCGTAGCCAACAGCTAGAACTGCATGGTTGACGTCATCCTTGTTGCAGTTGGGATCATAGTACACACCTAGAAATGGGATTTGGATATAGTAAGGAGTCAAGATTTTAGTCTTATCCTTCACTATAAACATTTCAGCAGAACAACAACAAAACACTTTGTAGATGATGTAAGTACCGCTTTTGTAGTACAGGAAGGTGGATTGCATAGCATCTATACCCACTGACACAGGTCCCACCTTCGCCACAGCAGAAGTCAGTGCCTTCTCATTACCCTCAGGAATTTCTTTATACCTTTTACAAGTGGCTGCTCTCGCTGAGCTGTTGTAGGCACACTGCTGGTCCTGAAGGGGCAGTAGTGAGAGGAAAAATCATTACTGTCCTGATTTTTTTTTTGTGGCTAGGACATATTTCTCAATTTTTTTTTCTTTGCACATCTAAAAAAAAGCACTAAAACAGCCAATATACTTCATATGTGTCTCAAATTAAGTCATTTGTCCATAAGTATCAATAGTTATTACCCAACAAGCATACTTTTTCACTCACAAAACAGTGATCTCAAAACACTAATAACTAACAACTAAAACCAAAAAAAAAAAAACATTTGCATTTAACCAAATAACATAAGGAATCATTGAAAAGATGTTGTTTAGCAAAGCTGACTCTTACTGTTCCAACATAGGGGTAGCCCTCCTCTGAATCAATGCCTTGGTTGTTAATGACGTATTTGAAAGCATTTGTCATATATCCTCCGCCACAGCCGTCATTGTCAGTCACACAGTCCACCAGGTTCTGAGGACTGAGGTCTACCAGTTGACCTTTGGTCTTCTTCAGCTGACCTTCCAAAGCTCCAACAGAGCTAAAGGCCCAGCATGAGCCGCATGAACCCTGAGGAGAGTGAGAGAAAGAACACTGAAGACACCCTAAAACTCTATACTGGTAAAGAAATACTTTTTTTGACCACTGGATGGCACTTAAGTACAGTGATATTTATAGTTTGGATGAAACAATAAATTATATGGATTATAGATAGTTGCTAAACCTAATTGTGCGGAAATTTGTGTGAAAGCGCTTGAGGATGAGGGTAGGGTTGATCATGTGAGTGTTTCTTATAATGAGGAAATATTACGGCAATATTATTGAAATATTTTATTATTTTCTCACTTGGTTCTTGACAGAAGTCACATATCCCAGTTTACGGTAGTCAATTGTTTTGGGCAAATTCTCCACTGTGTTGTCAGGCCAATATGTGTTAGTTGGGTCCCGGTACATGGGCATTTGAAGTCCCATGACTTTCTCTGCCACTTCTTCTAGAGTCTGCAGAGAAATAAGCAATAGACAAAAAACTTGATTAAAATTGCTTATCAGCCCTAAAAAATGTCATCAAGTTGAATCTAGTTTTGGTAAACAAGCCTTTATAATACATTTTGTTGATAGAACATTGCGGTTGTTACATACTCTGCAAACAGGTTTAGCAAAAGTGCGAAATCTTAAACTTAAAGGGTCAGGATCACATAAATACACCTGTTTTCCAACATATGTGACTGGCAAATGTTTGTAAGACAATGTATTACACATTTTACAGCAGCAAAATATTAGCAGACTGAATTAGGCACTTACCATATCTCCAAAATGGTTCATGCCCAGATTATAGGTATGAATCCCCAGTTCATATTCTTTGTTATGGGCTTCAATAAACAGCATGTTCTTCTCCCAAATCGCCCGTCGAATAGACTCTTCATCCTGTCCACCATAAAACACACATGTAAACACTTAGCTCAAGTGTTTGGTTCTCAAACTGTATATAAACCACTACCTACATTGCATGAACCTGAAAGTTATATTATTTTGAATAGTAGAAAACTAGCTAGAAGCAATGGTGTGACGTTAAAAATATCTTGATAGATTTGTTTATTAACACATGCGGCTTTTGCTTCACAAAGAGTTAATTGATGAACTGGAGTCATGTAGATTACTTGATAATTGTTGTAATGTTTTAACTCATTTTGACAGCACCATTGACTGCATTGATGAGGAAATGGTCTGGGTGAGTAAATATTTTCCATCTAATCTTGCACCTAATAACTAAAACTCTAAAATATCAAACAATAAAAATTACTTTTTTCTTATTGAGCTGCAGTGCAAGTAAAAGCACAGCCCTCTTAGAAAGGAACTTAGCCAGTACATTCCAATCAATGTAGTCACAAAAATACAAGCTAGTTTTCCTCTCTTTTTTCCAGAGAAGGGAGAAACAGATGGCTTTTCATGTAAACACTAACCCAGCCATTTTATGAACCTTTTCTGGCACCCTAAGGAAACAAATATTATTGTGTTGTCTTCAGAGGCTGTTACTTACCAGGCCATTGTACTCCCTCTTGTGGGTGAGTTTCCAGCCCTCCCATGCCTCATCCAGTGTGAGATTCTCCAGAGAGTGAGCTAGTCCACACCACGCCACCACGAGTAGGGTGATGCCACCAAAAGCAACCATTATGCCCTGACAAACAGACCGACAGTCAGAGGTGTAAAGCCACAACGCGAAATATCACTCCAGCGGCGCTCTTGCAACGTACAGTACGTGGCGTGTTTACTGTAAACCACAACCACAGTGACCCCAGTAAAACTTATTCAGGCATTTTCGATAAATAAGGTTCAAGTGTTAATTTCTGAAACGATCTAGAAGAAATTTACCCTGTTATTATATTTTTTAAAAGTGTTTAAAGGTTTCGTGAAGAATAAAAGGAAAGCGAAAGTGGTTGTAACAAAGCTGCCCCCGCAACTTCAAATGTTTAGATTTTTTTCCCCCGAGTATTAAAACTGCCTTTTACATCACTTTACATATAAGCTATTCAAACCATTTCAGACGAGTTAAAAAGAAGAACAGAGTACGGATGAGGAACCTCGGTTACCTGCACGATTTCCAGAAGTTCAGAACAAAAGATGGATGCTGGTATGAAACTGGGTTAGTGGACGACGTCTTTATATGCTGAAGTTTTGAGGAAGTTGCTCCTGTAGCGGGAAAAGGAGGAAGACCCGCATCATCTGGAATCATTTAAACACCAGCTTAGAGCAATGATGTCAGGGGTCAGGTTACAGATTTAGGAAAAGTGGGAAGTTGGGAATAGTATGACCTATGCCAAGGTCGTAGAAAGAGATTTGCAATTGAAATGAAATAAAACAGTACTGACAACAGAAAGTATAATATTTTAGAGATAGGCTACCTTATTGTTTTTGTGAAATAATTTGCATATACAGTTGCCAGGAAAACAAATTTGCAAGCAGTAGCAAGTTTCAATGCATCCATTATTTTTAGATAACAACTATTAGTTTTACATATGCATTTGCTGCAGCTTTTTCTTTATGTTCCAGAACTGCTTAAATTCTCTCTGAAGTGTTGGGAATTGCTTACTGACAGCAGTTTTTGATTCTTGCCATTGATTCTCTTTTGCATTTAAAGCTTTGAGCTGGCTAGATGATAGTCACACTAACAAAATAAACAGTCCACCCAGCTTTCCAGGGAATGTCTTTTGAGATGCTGCAAAATGGTGGATGTGATTAAATGATGCATATTTTCTGTTCTTGGAGACTGTAACCCTCTGTACATTCATCAGCCCACATTTCAAGCAGTTTTTACTGGCCAGTTTCTTCTTGTATATCGTCGCTGTCGGGCGGAAACCTTGTATGTCTTCTATATCCTGCACTTGCTGCTCATTGAACTGATGGTTAGACCTAAACTGCTTTTCATTGCCTTGTACTTGTACATGTGTAATGACAATAAAGTTGAATCTAATCTAATCTAAATGGCATATGATTTCAAATTCAACTTTGATTTGATTTGATGGTATTATTTAATAGCATCTCTTTCTAAGCTCTGTTCTCCTAGGGCCATGCTAGCTTGTCATGAACATGTCCGCTTCTTAGTCAACAACCTAAGTTCCCTGTGCAGTGTGTCACTGCCTACTGTATAGGCATGCGGTCAGCACTAAGATATAAATGTATGTTGAGGAAAGTCCCCTAATGTTAGTTGTTCACACTATGTGCAGGTTACTCACAAACATACAAGCAAACCCAAAAATATCACAGGCCAAAAGCAGCCTGCTGACATAGAGACAAGACTTTGTTTATGGGAAACGAAAAAGTGTGTCCCAAAGGTATTCAATTCATCTTAAAAACTGCATTAGCCTTAGTCAGTTTTGCAAAAATTGTTTGTGGTACACAGCAGCTATTAATTTAATTTGATTGCACATTATTCACTATATGTACAAAATAGTCAATAAAATAATAATAATAATAATAATAATAATAATAATAAAAAGCCCTAGCACTCTTTTTTTTTCTCCAGTGTAGGAAGAAAGATCCTTCGGATACTGTGCATCTCATGTACTGCAGTTTCTCAGTAAAAGTGTTCACTGGAATTAATTTGATATTATTACATATTAAACTGCAATACCTAATAGGAAGGATTGACTTTGACCGGATACATTAAATGAATTAAGCATTTTTTGGTAATACACACCTGCTCATTCATGCTTTAGAAAATGTTTTGCTTTTTTATTGTTCATCTGATCCTGATCTTGTTTTAATATACATTTAAATAGCTCCTGCATGACAAATGTTCAGTCACATTACACAGCAAAAAAAACTTCCTCCTTTACTCAGCTAGCTGTTAGCAGTGAACTCATCTGTTTCCTGTTACTTTACATTCCAGTCTAACCACAAAACTGAAGAAACCCAGAATGCCTTGCTGCAGTCATATGTCTGCTCCCATGACTGTCACGAGACAAAGTTTTTTTTACAGTTTATTGTTCAGACTGAGAGCTATACATCAAACTTCCCTTTTTTGTGGGACCTATTGTATATGTCCTAAACACAACCTAGTCTGGAAACACTTAAATACGTATTTTTTACATTTTAGTGAAATAGTAAAGTCATCATAATTATGAATGAACACACATGGCAGGTGACCGAAAGATGTTTAACAAATCAATACTATTAAATTTACTTAACTCTCTGGATTTCTTTCAACCAGCCTCATGAGGTGCATTCTGGGATGTTTTTTTTTGTGTTTTTTTTTAAACATCCATGAGCAAATGATGAGTGATTTCATAGGGACAAACATTTTAATTTAACTTTTTAATTGGAGTTTGTAATGAATATTTGTAGTACTTTATAATTAAATGTTACATTATATATTTTAATTATGTTATATGTGTAAAAAGTGCTGAAGCAGAGGCATTCCATTCATAAATCCCGTCACAGGAGCTAGTTTCTGTTTTCCCAGTGCTGCCACCATTGATGCACAGATGTCCACAGATTCAGTTGAGACACAGAGGCCTGGCAAACTATACATTATTGCAGCTTGACAACCAGTCTTTGAAAAGCAAGAGCACATTCACAATTTCAAAACTGTCCCATCTGCCACGTGCACAGGGATCTAGGGGTTTGTGATGGCAGGGTTTGACCAATACAAATCAGTGTGCATCCCGTCTTACTCTAAGCCAAGGTCAGTACGGCATTTATAAAGGCGGGTCAAGAGATTGTTGTGTCAGTGGATGCACAGAAAAAAAGAGAGAGAGAACTATTCAGCTGGGAATGATGTAGTAGATTTCAGAAGGTTGTGCTGGGATATGAGATAAACATCTTTTGACAATCCTTTTATAAATATACAACAAACAGCAGTAAGGCTTTGTTTACAACACTGAAGAAAAAAAAAAACTAAAAGCAAATAATCCCAGTTTCTGGCTCTATACCAAGACCAAGCTCTGCAGAAGACATTTTAGAAAATAGGAGAAAACGGTACACTTTACTTAAAGCCTGTACATATAACTCATATAATCTAAAAATAATTTTAACGCATTAATTATGCCTTGTATTCACCTTATAATGCATTTTACAATAACATGAGTAATTGTATTGAATAATTATAATGCATTATAATAACCCTTTAAGGTTTTAAGTGTTACTGAAAAAAACACTCTGAATGAGAAATAATGACAAAATGCTCTCATTTATATAATTTTCTGACAAACCAAACTGTTTGTTTATATATGTGTATACTGTGTATATTTATTATGTATATATAAATACAAACACATGCATGTACATGTAAGAAAGATATGTTGTTTATATATTGAATATATTTAAATACAATATAAAATATAAGAATATGAACATATAAATGTGTAAATATTTTCAAAATATATACTATGTGTGTGTAATAATTTATAAATAGCCTAATAAATATACACAGTACACATACACATGCAAAGTAAACAAAAACTTGTATTTTGGAATGTGATTAACCACAATTAATTTCCAAGTTCTAAATATACACATAAATATCTAAAGATAGGTACATATGGTTTATTCAAATATATTTTAATAAGTGCTACTGTAGCTTAAGCATGCACGCATGATATTATGTGATGTGTTACTGTTAAGTACGATAAAAAGACAAAGTGTTTGGCAAAATAGGCCAGTCTTGTTGTGATGTATTACTTTCATGAAGTTTAAAGAACTTAGAGCTATTAAATGAGGATAAAGGTGAATGTTTCCTATATTAGAGACGTTTCTACTCTCAGTCCCTTCCTTCATTTGAAATGTTTTCCCTCTTGTGGCCAGATTTAATTAAAATCCTACAGGCAATGTGGAGGGTGTCACTGTTCTCCCAAACCACTGATGTGTTACTCTACTGCAGGTATCTCTGTTTCCATTTGAATTACTCTAGCAACGGGTTAGCAGAAGTAAATAACCATGTGGCAATAAATCTGCTGCCATTAGGGAATATCCTTATGATGATTATGAGCAAATGGATGCTGTGTCTATGGCATGACTTGCCTGATTCATTGTTTTTGAGACTAAATATCACACCTCTATTCATTTATACACTGGGGCCAGAATTAACATCTATGGTTCATTGGGTGAAATGAAAAGAGAATTAAATTCACGATGATGTTTTACATTAATAGTGCTGGTTAATGTTGTGTGATGCCCATTAAAAGGCACTTAAGTTACTTAAGAATATATGTAGTCTAAATGTTAGTGATTTTGTGACTTTTTCATCCTGGCATGAGGGCTAAAATAGCTGCCACACTCTGATTAACCACAGAGATGTTTTAACACAAGTTATATAACATTGTTGTCTTTCTACAGATGGTGAAACTTTGCATATTCTAAAAGCAAGGTTGAATTGCTACAGTTGTTAAATATTATTTAATAAAAGCTATTTTAGTACTGCAGTATTCCTGGGAGATCTGACCATGGTCAGCATATTATAGGATCTTGGTTGCAAGCCTGCACATCTGACTCAAAGCCTCATGAAAAACAAATAGTGATTTATACACTGTATAAGCCAAGGCTGTTAAAAAGTTATCTTAACAAAAAATGATAATAAAACTACAGAAAAAAACCTAACTGACAGCTGGCCAAGTTACCTTATACCCATATAAAATTAAAAATAGATATTTTAAAAGACAATAACAATGTAATTTTACAGCAAAATGTTGTACAGATGGATTTGAAAGTAAAAACAATTAATAATCTCATAAAATACTGAAATAATATGTGAAAATAGTATTTACACAAGGCAAAGGCCTACTTGTATTTAGTATTGTAATAGGCAACACAAGAGTAGGCTATTATCAATATATTATATTATATTAGTTATAGGCTATTTATAGAATCGCACAGGCTACCCATAATTCCCTATGTGCATGTCTTTTAATTTTTAATTTAGGCCATGAGATTTTTAACGAATTTCTTAAAGGCTATAATCTGTGCTATTCTGTAACTCGTTTAATATTGTGACTGTATTGTTACCATAAAGTTCTGACAGTCAGCAACAGCATTTTTCCTTAAATTAAATTAAATTAAAATAATAATAATATAGCCTAAATATTATTCATTTTGAATAGGCTACTGTTCTCTTTTCGACAAATACAATGCGATTAAAACCAGTTTACCACAAAAAAGTCACTTTTGCTTTGACACGTTTAGTCTTTGTATCGTATAAATCGACTGAAGCAAACATGTGTCCTATTAGATGTTTTCTACCATCTACAAGCCACGAGTCTCATTCAGGCAACCATCTGCTGTTTTACCTAAATCCGGAGATTTGGCCAAGCCGCGCAAATATCTGTCATTCTCTCAGAGTGCCCTCACGAGGTGTTATCCTTCATCAGCTCTGCTGAACAGACCAGTAAACACCGATCTGCTGTTTAAAACCGTTGGGGTTCGGATGTTCACTCGTACTGAAACGGGCAGGTGGGAGCTGGAAGTTAGAGGAGCGTCAGTGCAGAGAACAGCCAACCTAAATTAAGGTTACAATTATCCTACAAGCCCCTGGAGGGATGTGTCGTAGACAGAAGGAATTAATGAAGGAGCAAAGCGATTAAAAACATTCGGGTCTTGTCTCAAGACATGCTCGTCGTCTTTCTGAGCACGATGTTAGAGGACATTGTGCAGAAGTGAGGAACTGCGAACCGAGATGGACAGAGACTTGGAGAGCTATGATATCGCTGCCATGCAGATATCGTGAGGGAAGCGGGTGAGTTCCGCTTTGTGTTTTTTGTTGCGATAGTTTATACAGGCTATATTTAAAACAATGTTTGTTTTGGAGTTCAGGGTTACGACTAATTTAGTAGTAACTAATTTTGTCACAGCCAAACATGCATGGCAAACATTTATTGCATATATTAAAATATTCTAAGCTTTAAAAAAACACATACAAAGTTGACGGATTTCTTATAGCCTACAATTGTAATCAAAATAATTTTTGTTTACGTTGGAAGTGATATTGTAGAAGGCATGTGTACGTTTTCATTTTGAATGATTTACATTTGTTTCCTTTATAGACTTTTAAAAAATTATGTTTAAAATTATTTGCCTAAAAATAGCAGCTAGTTTGTAAACTGGAACAGGAAAACCTTGGTTTAACCAGATAGGGATATGGATTTATTGACTCTTTCACTGATTTTCATTGATTGATAGACTAATGGATTGATTGACAGAGCACTGACTCTAGATAGATAGATAGACTGATTGATTCATTGATTAAAAAAGAAATAGATGATAGACCGATTTGTTGGTTGATTAATTCATTTTAATTGATTGATAGACAGATTAATTGATAAAGCATTGATTAGAATCATTGACTCAGATAGATAGATAGATAGATAAACAGACAGACAGACAGATAGACGTAGATATATAGACAAAAAGACAGACCTACAGGTAGATAGATAGATAGATAGATAGATAGATAAATAGATATGTTGCATTGTTTATTAAAGCCCACTTGACAGGGCCAGATCAGTACTATGAGGGACATATAACTTTAATACAACTAAAAATAGTCAGGACCCCAGTGGTCAACTGGCAGTGTGTGCACCAGGTGTGTTCTCCTTTCTGGCTTTTAAGACGCCTGGCAGTCATAGATGTCTTAATTAGCACTAATCAACTGTGCAAGTTCTTTCTAATGAGATTTCAAAGAGCATCCCACACCACTAGTGATGTGCAGCACAGCAAATTCCCGTCGTACCCCGTATGAGCCATTGCTAAAGGAGCGCAAGCTTTGGGGCCGGTCCAGATGAGCACTTTAATCAGAAGAGTTGTAATGCACAGCAGGGCCTGATATATCACCGGTTGATGGGGCGGAGTGGTAAAAGCACTTACTTGATCACTGGTTTGTTTTGCTTGGTCACTCAACATTCTCATCATGCCCTCATATGTATCGGCATGTGATTTATGAGGTCTGCCGCTATGAGGTCATTTTGGAGCAGGGTTTAATATCACTGAACAGGTGCAGATGCCCTGTTTTGACCACTTTTACCTTTTTAATAAACCACAGCAGGACTAAATTTGCGATTTGGGGACCTGGTTAACTCTGCCTCACATTGTGAGCATCATCCTGGTTCTTTGTGTAATCCTGCTGCCCATATGACCCTGCTAATGGGTGTCCTGTATTACAACACACAGCCAGATGCAGAGGTCTCACTGGCGAAATTTCCCAATAGACCAGACCTATCTTTTAACTAAGCAATAGCTGTTTTTCCTGTAAGGACGTCTCAGTTGAGAGCTGGATCTGTGACCCTGGATGGGAGGCAATCTGTCAGCGTGACTGGGTTGCAACCTCAATTGATGGATTAAAATCTATGTACATCTAATACATACATGGGTGAAGCAGATTCACGGATGACATATGAGCCTAAACCACATCCATATGTGAGACCTCTCCACAATTACACTAAAATCAATGGATGCAGACTTGATTTATACTCTCTTCTTCAAGACAAGTGCATCACTGGAATGAAATCTGAATCCGGGCTTTCACAAACAAATTATCTCTGTCCCACCAGCATGTTGACTGAATTGCAGAAGCTTTTGCTGCTGCATGTTTCACAGGTTTATATTATGCGGCGTATATGCAAATGTTTGTCATCCGTTGTCCATAAAAATGCCTAAAATTAACAATGAACTTGAGCACATGTACAATGACCCAGTTACATTAATGCATTCAGTTTACCCTGAGGTGACCTTACTTGGATGTCCTTGAAAAGTTCTGTTGAAGTTTGTTTAAAAAAATGATACGCGTAATGCATGTGTGCTGCCTTCTGGCAGGCAGTAGGAACATGTGAGAGGATCTCACGTTCAT
The DNA here is from genome assembly GCA_032357445.1 of Enteromius radiatus. NCBI lineage: Eukaryota > Metazoa > Chordata > Actinopteri > Cypriniformes > Cyprinidae > Enteromius > Enteromius radiatus. Next base: position 12,538,713 of record JAUCMS010000028.1, on the reverse strand, counting down.
TTTTTCCCACAGATATTTTCCTTTTGCATTATATTTGATTCTCTCTGGGGTACACAATGTACATGCACTGACTAAAGTGACCAGCACAAAGCTGAATTATCATAATCTGTCCTTCAGACTGTTGTGATCTAAACCCAGCATGACCTCTCTCAGCTGCTCCACATAATCATGAAAAACAAAGAAACATGAACATTCATATGTTTATTTGAGTAAAACAGACACAACATATTCAACATTTTAGGTTCCTTTCTGTGAGCAATACCTACAGCGATTATTTGTCTATATTTACAGTTTTATTTCTGCTTTCTTGCGCAAAACTAAATTATGTTCAGTAGCAGATTTATCATCAAAAAACATTTAGCATTAGATCACGCGTTCACCAGTGAATGGGTGCCGTCAAAATGAGAGTTCTAATAAAAACATCACAATAATCCACAAATAATCCACATGATCTGTTCCATCAATTAACATCTTGTGAAGTGAAAGAGCTGGGTGCTTATAATAAAAAAGGCATTTTTATCTTTAAACTTTCACAAGCTTCTGGTTAAAATAAATCCCATTCGCTAGTAAAAAAAAAAAAAAAAAGCTGTCTCATCTGGATCAGGAGTGAAATATTATTATGGATCTTGGATTTGGCCATTTTGAGAAAATAGGGCAACTGTTTCTTTAAGATAATAATTAAATAAATAATAATAAATAAATAAATGATAACAATACATTTTAAATACTACAAGTGAATTGATATCAAAAATGATAATGCATACAAATACATACAGCATAATTCGATGTTCATTTTTTGATTTGCAAAAGATTTAATTTAAACGTTTTTATAAAATTAGAAATACTGCTTTACATCTAAATGTAAAAACAAATACACAATTAAATAAATTCAATTGCTAATCGTAATTTACTCAAAAATTGAATAATTTAGCACTGCGCACTTTTGTTGTGTGTTGATTCCTAGGGAATGCATAAGCTGATGTTAAAAGCATAAAGTGCAAAATGTGCAAACCCATTGCCACAAAACATACTGTATTACAGCCTTAAGTGTTTACAGTACAAACTGATCGTTACAGGCCTGTAGCCACTCTTGTCAGATTATCTTCTTCTCACACTCATATAGACTAAAGCAGCAAAATCAGTCACACGTCGACCAGAGCTGAGACTATAAATGCATGTATTATATGGTAGACATGCAGGCGCACAACTAAGATGCCTTTAAACTCCATCCTTATGGCTTTCAGCAAAAGGCGGATTACAGAAGGATGAGCAGAAGCGTCTTGTAAATTCACTGTGGGTTTGAAATACAAATACTTTGAGGAAGCATCTGTGGTTTGCGCATCCAAGTGTGAACCTCACCTTCTCTGTTATATTCATTTTTCTGTTCCCCGGGCAAGCTCGAAAGGAACAAATACTCCATGTCCAGAAGATCTGTCATCGTCTCCCATTGCTAAACAACACCTGTTTCAGAAAGCTTTTAATACTTGTGTTCATTCACATGGCTGCATTCTGTGGCGGGGGTGGAGGGCCAGGAGCCATAAACAGCCTCTTTCTCACGCAGTTGCAATTGTTGCTGTGAAGAATTGATGTGAGGAATTCTAATTGGAGATTGGAGAGCGGCTCTGGGCAGTTTTCACCCAGCTGGGACCAGAATAGCATGGTCTCCAAGAGACAGGTGAAGTACATTCCCTGAACGCACTTAGAGGTTAGAGATCGCACTAAATATGCAGGTCAGAGACCTCTGATATTGTCAGTAGAGTTTCTGCGAGTTGAGGCATGGTTATTGTAAGACAAGCCAAAATAAGGATAAAAATAAAATCTCTTGTGGGTTTGGCTGGCATTTTGTGAATATCCTAATGTTAAATATTCATTTTAAAATGTCTGGATTCCCTCATCTGTTTGCTCGGCACGTCCCTCTCCTGACCTTTTCACATAAAAATACACAGTTAAAACTCAATAGTACTTCTTTTAGCATGGTTGTAAGCCCATTTGCACGCCTGGAGTCAGTGAAGTGCAAATTGGAGTCAGACTGCAGAGGCTTTAAGTGTTGTGGTTTTCTAATGGAGTCAGGGGAACAGCTACAGCAGCAAAGGTTTTGCTCCCCTGTTTATAGTACCTGGCAAAGGTCCATGTCATTTACTGTAACCTAATGAAGCCTGTCTGACTCTGATGAGTTTTGATTGTTGACGTGAAAGTATGAAAGTCAGGCCCGATATGAGAAAACAACACAATGTGTGTGTGTGTGTGTGTTCAGCTTATTGAAGGCTGGCTAACTGTGATGACATTGCATCAGATCGGCAAGGGCACACTCAAAATTTGGCAGACTGTTGTTTGTTAGATAAGAGCATTGCCAAAGCTGGTATGTAGACAGTCGGGGTAACCGATTATGCAAAAAGTTTTACTAAGAGGCATCTTCTTGAGTTTGGGCCACACATTTTTATGTTGACGAACAAAAAAGTTACATATAAATATATTTTGTGGTTTAAAATAAATGAGTTCAAAATGTTTTTATTTGTGTATACATTTTGTATTATATTGTAATTTTTTATTTCAATATAACAAAAAAATTATATATAATCACACTAATTATTAAGTATTTATATATATATATATATATATACATGACATCAAATCACTTAAACTAGTTATTTTGCTTTCATTAAAGATAAGCTTAGTTGAATTTCGTCACCTCCATGTCCAGTTTTCTTACACCTGCTGCACCGTGTCTTTCACAAGTCGACAGAGAGGGATTCACACCTTTAATTTGTGTAAGCCAGGCTCTATGCTGTGTAGAAAACCAATATAGTGTCAAAAGAGCCAAGCCAGGATTGACTCTCTCTCTTTCCTTTCGCTAGATACAGCATTATGAGTCAGCTTATTTGGGGAGTATAAGGCCTTTGTGTAGAGACAGGGGACGACACCGGACTCAGGGAAACAAGTCAACCTTATTTTAAGTGGTTTCAGCAGGAACAAGTTCAAAATAGAAGCTTTGTGTGTAAACAGGAGATGTGAGAAACCCAGACCCATGTGAATAGGCTATAATAAGCAAGCAAGCAGTGGGAGAGGTGTAATACAGGACTGCATTAATTGAGATCATTTGTCACGACAAGGTAGGAGTTTATACCCATTTTGTTTCATTCATTAGAGGACTACAGGAAATGTTTATAAATTCAGTGTAAACTTATGATTTATTAAGCAGTTTAAGAAACTTTTTACAGAACAGGTCTGTTAATGTGATGATTTAGAGATGCATTTTCTAATTTTAAAAAAGTGTTTTCACATGGTTTGTGGTTTTTGATTTATACCGATGTTGTTTTTGTCATCACTTTCTAATGTTTTATTTAAGGCTCAGTTTTGTTCTTAATTTAACTGTTATTTGTCACCATTACTGAGGTTTATGTGTGAAGTGTTGAGGCTGTTTACCTATAATTATAAATTAAAGGAAAACATCTTTATGATGCAGAATGTTCTCTGAATAAGAAAGAAGCAAACTTTCAGAGGCAAGCAATAAATAAAAACTGTGTGTGATAATGATAAATAAAATATTCCTGTGCCGCTCATCAACTTGAGCAGATGCAAGATACGTTTAGCATTCAGTGAACAAACACATCTAAACAGACTAAATTACTGAAGACACTTTCTAATCTCAATCTCAAATCTCAATCCATGGCATTGCAAGTGCAGTGCAAGTTGGGTAAGGTTACATTGCTGTAAGAGTTCATTTTAAGGTGCAGTTTTACATACATACATAAATAATAATTGCAAGTTTGTATCACACAATTCAGACTTTTTTCAAGTTACATTTCAAGTTAATTTCTTTTCTGAGAGTAGTAAAAATGTCAGAAAGGTGTATATAAAGTTACAAGTACCTTTGATATTTTATATTCTGTGTTGGAAACAGGATTCCGTGTATGTATTATTTAGCAGTCCAGTTCTGTTGGATGTCTGATGTCATTTGGCACAGCTCTATTCATTAAACTGAACGTCTGTCCATGCTGGGTGGGTAATTCCTAATTTGTGTCCAGGCCTGTGCACCTGTACCCTGTGACATGAGGTTAAGCTGGACTGTAGTGAAAGTGCCCTGCACACCTGTCCTCTCACATCAGACACTGTAGAGCAGTAGAAAGGGAAATAAGCGTGTTACTGTGCAGCTGTCACATGGCTTGCCATTTTTATTTACCTAATGACGGTGCATTCAGGTGACAGTCTTGCACCCAAACAGGTCTAGAACATTCCACTGGCGTCCTTAATCAGAAATGGATAAAACAACTTTTACAACTTCAGCTGTGTCTGGATCAGTCGGTCTGTCTAAAAGCAGAGGATTACAGAGGTTTTTAACACAATCATCATTTCACAGTATCAGTCATGTTTTGTTAATTCTTTTCTTCTCTCTGGTTTCAGGTTTTTGGAAGTGTCTGAATGTGACTAATGCATCTTCAACAACCTCTGAGATCAAAATAGATACCAACCTGAAAACACCTGGTTATGAGAACTGGCACCACAAAAGTCCCTTGGTAAGCAGTCCGTTTGGTGAATTAGACATAAAAAATTGTTATTTGGTAAGCAACTAAGCAATCTATTAATGTATTCAAAAATACATAATTGCAATTGCATCTCATACATAAAATGACTAAATCCTAAAAGGATACAAAGATTACATTTCTAAGAACATTCCTGTTGAAAAAAAAAACAGCATATGTTGGTTAGATATGTTTTAAGGCACAGCAGCTGGTTAGAGCTGGTCCTTATTTGGTCATGAGCAAGTTTAAATTTATGAGCTGGTCCTGAGCAGAAGCTAGTAACTAGCTTAAATCAGCTCATGACCAGCTGGCATGCTTCAAAACATACCTAAACAGTATATTAATTTTTTTTCAACAGGGTTTACATTACAGCTTTTTAAGATTTTTCCTCATATTTGACACATCAGTGACCATTTGGTTATACTTTATTTTGATTTCTTTTTTCATTTTTTGCAGGAAGGAGGTAAGATGTTCATGGATCTGCGTGGCCGGTGGGGCGCATGGACAGTCCTGCTGTTGTGGTGCATAAACCTATCGGCTGCAGACCTCACCTGCCCGCAGAAATGCACTTGTTACCCTGACACTTTGGAGGCCAACTGCTCCTCAAGGCACCTGACGGGTGTTCCTGAGGGGTTACCAAACAATGCCAAACGCTTAGATCTTTCAAGAAACCAGCTGAAAACACTGGCCAGGCGTCAGTTCTCCAGCCTGTCAAAGCTAGAGGACCTGGACCTAAGTGAGAACATAATCTCTATGATCGAGGTGGAAACATTTCAGGGGCTGAAGAACCTGAGATACTTGAGAATTAAGAACAACCGCCTCAAGATCCTCCCGGTTGGGGTCTTCTCTGGTCTCTCCAACCTTCGACGTCTGGATATCAGCGAGAATGAAATCCTGGTTTTTCTGGATTACACATTTCGGGACATGATTAATCTGCAGCAGCTTGATGCAGGAGAAAACGACTTGGTGTTTATCTCGCAGAGGGCATTTGTTGGGCTTCAGGCGCTAAAGGAGATGAATGTGGACCGCAGCAATTTGACCTCCATACCCACCGAGGCTCTGTCGCAACTTCAGAGCTTGACCAAGCTGCGTTTGCGCAAGCTGACCATAAGTGTCCTGCCCAACAATGCCTTCCGTCGACTGCACCAGCTGCGCACCTTGCAGATCCTCCACTGGACTTCTCTCGAGACACTAAACAGCAACAGCTTGGTAGGCCTCAACCTTACCACCTTAATTTTAAGCAGCTGCAACCTTAGCACTGTACCTTATGCTGCGTTGCGTCCTCTCACCTACCTGCAGTACCTTGACTTGTCCTACAACCCCATAAGCTCCATACAGGGCAATCTTCTTGGAGAACTTCTGCGGCTCCAAGAGTTGCACCTGGTTGGTGGGAACCTACTACGTATTGAGCCGGGCGCCTTCAGGGGTCTGGTCCACCTTCGTCTGCTTAATGTGTCCTTGAATCGTCTGTCCACATTAGAAGAAAGCGTCTTTCACTCCGTAGGGAACTTGCAGACACTGAGGCTGGACAGAAACCCGTTGGCTTGCGACTGCAGGTTACTCTGGGTCATGCGACGGCGGCGACGGCTGGATTTCGATGGCCGCCAACCCTCCTGCTCGCCTCTAAATCAGCACAAGAAGGCATTTCGTGACTTTTCAGAGGCTGATTTCCCGATTATATTTACTTGCAGACAAGCGCAGATTCTGAACCGCCAGCAGCAGGATGTGAATGTTATGGAAGGCACGAGCGTACGGTTTGACTGCAAAGCAGACGGCTATCCATCACCTTTTATTACTTGGCTGTCAGCCCAGCAGACTGTACTAAGTTCTGTCGGGAGAGTACGAGTGCTTTCTAATGGGAGCTTGGAGTTGCGTTACACCCAAGTACAGGACAGTGGAACGTATTTATGTACTGCATCTAATGCAGCAGGCAACGACAGCATCTCCGTGAATCTGCAAGTGGAGGGGCTTCCACAAAACCGCACAGCGTCATATTTCTCAGACGAGGGATGGATGGAAACTTCATTACCTCCTTCTACCAACTCCTCCGCACGGGTGTCAAGTCCTTACCCATTTGATGCAAAAACCCTCATCATTGCTACCACCATGGGATTTCTCTCTTTCCTCAGCTCTGTGGCAATCTGTTTCGTGTTTATGTTCTTCTGGAGTCAGAGCAAAGGTCAGATTAAACACACTGCCACTATAGACTTTGTGCCACGATCATCCATGGGTGGAGGTGGAGATGGTGGGGACACTGGGAGATTCACAATGAAGCTTATTTGAGCTGGAATACAGGATTCATGGCCATGGTTACAATCAGATGAGCCTTTAAAACTGTACTAACTCTTATAGCGGAGCAACTGCTCATTCATAATGCAGCTTGCCAACAAAGCAAGGTACAAAGCCTTATGATAACACAACAAGTCTAATTGACAACAATGTAAATAAATAGGTATAGTAATTCAACTTTAATAAATAATAATAATAATAATAATCTCATTCATATTTTGTGGGCCTGACTGACATTAATTTAGGTATAATAACTTAACTATTTGTTATGATAACATTTTAGTGGAAAAGTAAGGTATAATAACTTAACTCTTTGTTATGATAACATTTAAGATATTTAAGTGTGAACAATAATAGAAGAATAAATACTTTTCTTGTCCAATAGTTATAATTCATATTCAAATTCATATATATATATATATATTGTGGAATAATATTCCACTATTAAATAATTAAATAACTGTTGGATATTATTGTGGGGTGCCCTTGTTTTGGGTTGTTATTGCTTGATTTTTTTTAGGCTCTCAGCTCTTAGTATAATGAATAAAATCTCTTCCTTTGAGAGGGATCTGGTACAGTTAGCCTTTAGAGATATTCATTTCACTGCCAAATTAAACCAGAGCAGGCCATGCGATGATGCATCTGACAAATGTTAGAATGCAGTTTTAGATATTGTATAATAACTTTTTGTTGCACAAATGTATAACCCATAGAACTATGTATGTTGCTATAGAAGTCTTAACAGCCTATAAACGTCTATGGTAGTTTGTAGCATTAAAACAGAAAATAAGTAAACTAATACGTTTTTAAAAAGTGAAGGATTTTAAATTGATACCATAATGACTTAAATGCATTATTGTATTACATATTGTGTGTAATATTATTGTACATTCTTATAGTTTGAGGTAAAATTACAAACATTTTGCAGGGCCATTTAAACATGTCTTTTGTGACTTTTTTAACAACATTAAGTGAAATGGCTATGCACAAATGTCATGAACACACACGGATATTTACATATTTACCTAAGATGCTTTGCAGTTTATGTAATATATATAAGTTATATGTCCACATTTTGATGTTTTTGCTAATGCATTTGTAAGTTATGTTTTGCATTGGATTATTAAAGACTATGCAAGTCTGCTTGTTCAGAAAACCATCTCGCCTTGCTATCTTTACTCCATAGTGTTCCATTTTAAACCTCCTTATTAAAAATTCAAGTTCATTTCTAGGTAAAATTAATTTCTGAAAGTCTGAACAATTTGCAGGGTTCATTAATACAGTTGACAGCTGTAATTTTAAATGACATTGTGATCATACATCTTTGTTACTCTGGTGTATGCAGTATAAAATAGTCCAGATGTAAGCTCCATCTGTTTCATCAATGCAGAACCTATAACCTTGAGTGCCTGCAGTTTTTCTTTAGCTCATCTGATCGTGGAGGATAAATGACATGAGATGTAACGTTGGTGTCAAGAGAGAGAAATCTGCATAATTATCTGTATCAGTCACTGTCTTGTTTGTTAAACAGAGAAATAATTTTCCCCTGTTGCCTCTCATCTGATTACCTACGATTTAGGTTTAATATTATAGTATTACGCAGTTTTTTTCTGTGTAATAACCAAGTGAAATTGATCTGTGAGGGGTATGTTTTATTACGCTGATGACAGATTATTGTCTGAGCATACAGGAAGGGACGGGGGACTCACAGTAATGTTTTAGGTAGGCCGTTGATTTGCTGGACAGACAGTTCTCAAGCTTTAACTGGATTCTGCAGAGAGAGAGAGAGAGAGACACAGAGTAAGTCAGAGCAAATCATTTCTGCTGCTGCCCAGAATAACCCAGAAAAAAAGATAATAATCACGTGTATGACCAGTGGTTTAAACCCTTTTGGATTACCTCTAGATGTCTCAATCTGTTATATAGGTCTGTCTGGCTACAGATGTGCTCAGCCCACAAACAGAATCTTGTATGAAATTCAAATAAAAATTGTTTTTATTTGCAAAAATTTTGTTACAATTAAAATTCAATTAAACCAATAATTTTATTAAGGTGGAAATATAAAACTTTCTTTCTTGCTAATTCTTTGTAATTATTTGTGAAATTTATTAACAATTTCTGAGTGAAAATATTTTTACACTGTGTTTATTATTTACTAATACGTTTGTGCAGTCAACATGATCCCATGGTCAAACAAGTGTGATTGCACCACTTTGACCAAAGTATATGGCACTTTTAGCCACTGGGTGGAGCAAAAGAGGGACACATAAATGAGACGATGACGAGTTTGCACAATTTGAAAGCTTTGAAACAGAAATATATCAGTTGACCCAGACATCATTTAAAACTACTTATGATGTTGGGAGTTTTTTTGATGCTCAGTCTATATTGAATGAGGAAGAGGAAAAGGTAAGTAAGTGTCTATTCAGTCCCACACTTTCCCTGATGCGCTGAGCACATCGGTTTACTGTTTCTGAGCTTCAGGAGTATTGATGAGTTTGATGAATAGGACAATAACATAGGCAAGGCACAGAGTGAGCTGATCCTAAATGCTGATTCTGTCAAAATCAGAGTATTGAGACCTGACAAAGCAAAATGTACAGCACACCGAGGAAAAACAGCACATTTTTATTATATAGGTATACTGTATTTATAGTAATTTAGTTAATTAAATAGAGAATTGAGAAACAAAAATAGATCAATTATCTCAAAACTGTTTTGACTTACTTAATGTGACAAATGGTGAACAAAATGACAAAATTAATATATAGATATATAGTTATACATTTTAGATACTAAAATAATCTTTATTTCACTACAAAATGCCAATAACCTAAATTTAAATTGCAGGGTGAAGAATTTTTGGTAATTTAGTGATTTATTAAGGCATACATTATAGTGGTTAAAATATTGGGTCAGGCAGGGCCCACTTGTGCTTTTAGGGGGCACACTTTAACATTTATCTTAACATACTTTAAGTCATTTTTCACTGCTATGTATCACTGCAATCTCTAGAAGCATAGGCAGAGAGTGAACCAACTCCAGGGTAAAGCTAAAAATATCCTATAATGTAATTTACTAACTGCACACATCATAAACCCGTTGTTTTAGGCAAGTATATGGATGTCATGTCATAAAATATTTTGAATACAGCTGAATTTGTATGGTCACAATTTAAGTTGCTATTTCTTTAGTAGTAAAATAGTGAATATAGTTAATTATAGCAAATAAATTATACAGGACCACAGAAATTATCTGAGCAAAGAACATTCACATTATCAAAGAACATTATGTCTAATGCAAGTTTAAGGATGCTTAAAAAGCTCCCTTCATAATTAATGTCTACACTGTGAAATTAATCTCTTCATACATATCTGCACTCTGTGAGAGTGTGTCAGCGAGATCCACACTGCACAAAACTCTGATTGGCCAATGCATTCATATAAGATCAACAGAATTGTGTGATTAACGCTCAAAAAACTTAAATTGGGATTTAAATACTAATATACTACTATGTGGAATCTGAAAGTGCAAAAATATTGAACTACTGAAAAAAAATTGCCTTTAAAGTTGTCCAAATTAAATTCTTAGCTATGCATATTACTAATCAAAATATATTTACGGTACTAAATATCATCATGGAATATAATCTTTACTCAATATCCTTATGAATTTTGGCATTAAAGAAAAATGTATCATTTTGACCAACACAATGTATTGTTGGCTATTGCTAAAAATATACTTGAGTTCCTCATGGCTGGTTTTGTATTCAAAGGTAACAATTTGTTTACATTTTTTTGTAGCCAAATTTGTATTGAACAATACATTCCAAATGTAGGAGGGGGGTCAAGCTTGTTGACTCCAGCCCCCAATATATAGCCTAACAATATAGCCTATACATCTCTAAATCTAGAAGCTCAAATGTATTACAGTGAAATACGTTATTCACAATGCATAGCATGTAAATAAATAAATCAAAGTGTTTAGCTTTATCTGAAGATGTTAATCCGGGTGATCGCTGTTGTGAGCGCATGTCTGCTAGCTCCATTCTCTCTCCTTCAGAAGGTGTGACGTGAAGGCAATTAGCCTTCAGATTCTCAGAGAGGTCTGGTGAGGGACAGGCTGCGCCCGCTCCTGCAAAACAACACCGGTCTTAATCTGACACGAGACTTTTATTAACGTGGCGTCACTCCAATTAAAGCATCACGGAACAACATGAAGCTACTCGTACTAACGACTCTTTTCTCAATGGTTTTGGCCGAAAAATCACCTCGGCTGAAATTCACCGTGATGGGTAAGACTTTATTTTTATTCGGTGCAATAGTTTCCTTATGCATTCCGTGGAGAGTTCTGGAATTTTCTCGCTATCAGTCTCTAATGTTAATCCTGACACTGCTTCCCCTCGGGAAACAAAAACCGCTGCGTATTAAGACTTCCAATTCCATTAGGATGTAAGAAACAGAAGAAGTCAGATCACATTGTTAGTAAATGGAAGCAGGCCAAGATGGGATGCTGATTGCCTTACATTGCTGTTTTGAAAACAAAAACCGATTGAGGCTCATATGCACGTCATGACTTACACACAAGGATGCTGGAAGGATTTTTGACTGTGTATCCATAGTAACATATCTTTAAGACATGTTAGCAATGTTGTTCAAGAGCGATGTATGAGCAAACAAGCTCCTGAATCTTCCTGGAGGCAACAGAATAAGTAATTTTCTGACACGACCATTCGCTTGCTAACTAAACTTGCAAATGCGTTGAATGACGTTGCTGATTTAGAATAAGGGAATACTCTGCAAGTGGGTTTGATTTAAGAAAATCATAGGACGCAATCTACGGAGCTGCAATGCAGGTGCGCGAGCTAACGGGAATGATGGCACTGCAGCAACTGATGCATTTCCAAGACTCAGGGCACAACATGCGATGCAAGAAAAAACACACTCGCAGAAGAGAATAGCCCATGGAAAATTCCATGAAACCTACCACTGTTATTTATTCCAAGCACGTTCACAGCCTTCTATATCGATACAGCCAATATGGGTGTTTATTTGAAAACATCCACATGTCTCACGGTCATCGCTCTCAGTGTTGCGTGATACTACAACCACCTACAATTACAGATATGAGAAAGCAACGAGAAGACCAATATGAGTCTCCAATGAGTTTGTAGGGCTTGACCGCCCACTTCAACACCATGGACAACGACGCTTCCCGGAATCCTCAATTCAGTGCACGTTTTTCCCGAAACCACGAAGGATGCGACGGCGAGACAAGTAATCTCATAAACTAAAGTACTGTGCTATGGAAAGCGACACCTTCGTATGCAAATAGAAACCGGATCAGACTGGTCGGCAGGCTTTTTCGACCTCGCCAGCCCCCGCTTCGAATAGCCAGTTATTGATTAAGATGAAATCTCTACTCGCGCAGACCGAAACAAACACCTGTTGCAACGTGATAGTTTTATTAATTTATCACATATCTCCGCTTTATATAATGTAGTGGAAGTAATTAATGGTTTTACATAGCTGTTACCCCTGACAACCACATTTGACCGTTTTTTTCATTTAGGTCAGATGAAAAACACCCAGGAAAGTGGCTTAGGCATTTGAATCAGTTATTTAGATCATTTAGCCCCCAACTGAATTTGCTCCAAAAACCCATTTTTTTAATCTCTTAAATAATATAGCATGATGTTCAACATGCATTTAGTAATTCCTGCAATATGCAATATGATTTACATAGTCTTGTTAAAGGAATAGTTCACCTAAGATGTATGAGTTTTTCTTCATCTGAACAGATTTGGATAATTCAGCATTACATCACTTGCTCACCAGTGGATCCTTTGTAGTGAATGGGTGCAGAATATGAGTCAAAATACAGTAGCTAATGACCATAATAACAATCTACAAGTATTACACACACCATAAATGACCATTCTGAGAAGTAAAAACCTGCATATTTTAATCCATAGCCTATTCAAGACATTTTTTTTAACTCAAAAGTCAATGCTTGCAGCTAAAATATGAGTCCATTATTCATAATATTGTTTTCTCCAGTGAAGAAAAATGTCTTGTCTGAATCAGGCTGAAATACAAACAGTCAGTCCAAAACAATTCTGAACAAAGATGTTGGTGGATTTTAATTCGTGGGAAAAACAGGTGATGTACTTTTTCACTGGATGAAATATTAAAGATTTTGGACTAGTATATCTTAATGATGATTAGTTTTTTTTACAAACATGCTTTTCAGTTCATTGACTCACTTTAATAACTGATAGACTGCATTACTTGTAGATCATTGTGATGTTTTTATCAACTGTTTGAACTCTCATTCTGATGGCACCCAAATGAGTCATTGGCGAGCAAGTGATGTAATGCTATTTTCCAAATCTGTCCTGATGAAGTATCCAACTCATCTACAATTATGATGGCCTGTGGGTGAGTAATTCTTGGGGTGAACTATTGTTTTGATGTATACATTGGTTGCAGTCTTTTATCTCAATAATTAAAAATATTTCAATATTTCAATGTCTAGTTGTATATCATTATTTGAATTTTGTGTAGCTCTTCCCTGTGACCCATTTTTGAATTGCAACCTCGCTGTTCACAACCACTATTTTCGTAGTCACACATTATTTATTCATGCAGCATGTGAATACATACATTTAAAGCCTGTCAGAAACATTTTTAGACAATGCATTTCTGTCAATTTCTCTATAGAATCACCTCGGTTTCGCTTCATGAAACCAGAGAACTACACAACGGTTTACCACCAACAGGAAACTGATGTCCTGTATGTGGGGGGCCAAGGGGTCATCTACAAACTCACCTTCAGTGATAAAGGAGTGCATGACACGCAGGTAGGGGGGCTGACACAATAACCTGGAGCCAAAGTAGATCTATCACTGCTCTAAATCCTGACCTAGATAGCTGGTACTCAGTAAGTAGCAAAAATGTGCTATTATTTATAGAGCAGAACAATGCATTATAATGGAGTCTCTCTGAAATGGTCACTTGTGGATGCATAAAAGCAAGCATTTCTTGCCAAGGAGTTATAGTTATGGTTTCCTATCATTTTAGTGTCACCATAACACTTTATGACCTGGCCAATTGCATAAACTTAGCCTTCATGTTAAGATAGTGTCTTAAGAGCTAGTCTGACCAACTAGCAGTTAGCCAAGAATAATCTGTTTTTTTTGTGTGTTTACCTTAGACTAATATACATTTTGATGTAACTGAATTTTAAAAAACTGCGACCAGAAAAATGTAGCTGACTAACCTTTAATTCTAGTCTTAACCTTTTATGCAACCGGCCCAACGTTTCTCACTGTAATTATGGAATACAGCATTAACATGTTGAGAAAAATTCACTACATTATTATGTATGCAAGGCGGCATGATTAGTATGCTTTTGATGTGCTCACAGATCCATGCGTTAATGGATGAGAATGCAAAAGAGACATGTGTCTCTAAATCACCAGCATGGAAGGTAAGGAAACAATATTCTCAATCTCACAATATTCAGGCAATTCAGACCTCAAGTTTCTTGTGAGAATAGGATTATCTTGACTCATTTAAGCCTAGTGATTCAGTGCACTCACAAATCTAACCGCAAGTAGTGTCCGGTTATCCATTTCTCATAAACCTTCTGAGTCAATTACACTTATCAGGTTTAGCCGGATTAGAATAAAAACTGTATTTCTGAAACTGTAATCAGAACATTTGTGAACACGTTTCCTCATTATGCAAGCTGGAGCCTGGCTGGATTCACTGCCCTGGTTCAACATATACAGAAATAGTCATCCATGATGAGCAGGTCATCACTCAAGAGTTGACTGAATGAGGCTATTTTTTAAGGGTAATGGCGCAGACAGTCAACTGATAAGTGATGGGTTTCTTTAAATATCTAAATAAAGATGGTGGTTAGAAGTTAAATCAAGTCAATCATTCTGAAAAAAAACAAACTTGATTATGTCCACAAAATCCAGTTTAGTATACAGAACAAATACAAATGCCCACACTGGATGGCATACTGTGTTTAGCAACTATATCTATTTCTGTAATTTATAATAAATGATGTCTATATGTTTTGTATTGACTCATATTGTGTGTTCTTTCATCTTTCTGTAGCAAGAGTGTGCTAATTTCATCACAGTGATCGAGAGAGTTGGCGATTCGTTCGTGGTGTGTGGGACAAGAGCAGGCGCTCCTAAATGTTGGATCCTGGTAAGATGCCTCACCCGCCATTAAATATATATGCGACTATCACAGTCCTGAAGTTATTTAAATCCATCTGTAAGCAAACCACAAATGTGTTTAAGATTAAGATGCGTCTTTCTATGTAAGTGTTTATATCTGCCTGTTATGCATTTGGCAAAGCAACTTAGATTGCATTCAGAGGGCACATTTAATCAATTCTTGCTTTCCTTGAGAA
This sequence comes from Enteromius radiatus, assembly GCA_032357445.1. Classification (NCBI taxonomy): domain Eukaryota; kingdom Metazoa; phylum Chordata; class Actinopteri; order Cypriniformes; family Cyprinidae; genus Enteromius; species Enteromius radiatus. The sequence goes on along the minus strand of JAUCMS010000028.1, from coordinate 12,523,468 downwards.
ACAAAAATTTAGATTTTGGCATTGCCAGTGCAATGCATGCACACCACAACTTCTCTACGCAGACATTTCAAGTCACCTTAATATCACAAATTGTTGTGAAGACTTTTCGAATGTAACTTGTTTCAATCATTTTAGCATTTTCCGTGGATTACAGGAAAAAGCTAAGAAAAATAAGACTAGATTCCCCTGCAAGCTCAGCTGCTTATTTATTTAACTGCTTTTGTATTATTGTGCACATTTTCATAACCTTAGTGTGTCTCTGCCGTGGGTGTGATTTATAACCCAACCATTAACAGTTTCCCTAGGATGAAAACCAGACAGAACGGAAAGCAATACAATAAAATGGAGGTTTGACATCCTGAAATGTGGGACGCTTATTTAGTAAATAGATAAAATGATGGAAAAAAGTTTTCAGCATCTTTTCTGCTAAAAAGTGGCCTGATTTTTTCAAGTGCTGCAGTGCCTGTGCAGTTTTTTTAAATGAAAAGCCTAAGTAGTGAATAATCACATCATCTCTCTCACCTAGGTAAACGACAGTGTATTGACGGACATGCCAGAGGAAACAGCAGCAGCTAACATCTTGGCACCTTTTCCTTCTCAGCGCTCCATCAGTCTGTCAGCAGGTAGAGAGAGAGGAGGGGAATGGAGAAAGCGAAAAGAAAGGATATAATGAAGGAAGAAGAGAAAGAATGCTATTTGTTCACATTTTTCATTAAGTACATCAGATTGTTATGTAACTTTTCATAAATTGTACTTTCCGTCTTGACATAAATGACAGCCTCAGAGAACAGAGATCCATTTGTTATAAGCAATGCATTATAGGCTCAGCGAATCACATTTTGACAGATCTTTACTGAAAATATACCATGTAGCGGATGAAATTACAACTTTCAAAAAGGACAACAATCCCTATAGAGCTCTCGCCCTCCTCTTTAAAGTTCTAAACGTCAGGTACAAAATTGAGTATTTTATATGCCATGTGAAGTTAGCAGAGCTGAAAGGTCAACACTGATTCTGAAAGAAGTACCATGTCTCAGCAATGTCTCTAACTGTCAGTCATAAGCAAGCCAAGGCAGTGCTGCCATGAAAGTGCTTTGTGTGTGCGCTCACAGCCCTCTTTTTTTAGTTTGAGTATCAAAGTATTGCAAACATTGCTAAATTTGAATCAAAGTTTAAGGAAATCTTTGATTTGACAGAACTGTAGTCACAGGGGTTTGGCTGATGGATATACTTATCTCTCTTCCTCATTTAGATGAGAATCTGTACTCTGCTCTGTCAGCGGTTGCAGGACAGGCTGGCTCTATCCGTCGCACATATGGCTCCAAAAAGCAGCTGAAGACAGAGAATAAATGGTTACAGAGTGAGTTGACAGTTGTTATCTAAACTGCATTAGCAACGATTTTCATGAAGGACTGAACTAATGGATTCACCTATGCTATGTCAGCTTATTATTTAATCTGATAAAGTATAGTACTGTGAAAAGTTTGTTTTTAAATATTGATATTTTTTAAAATGTTTCAAAATCCAAAACAGAATATTGTGAAATATTACTACAATTTAAAATAAGAGTTTCTATTTTGATATATAATTTATTTTTGTGATGTCAAAGCTAACTTTTCACTGACACAATCCTTCAGCAGTCATTATAACATGTTGATTTGCTGCTCAATAAACATATTGCATTATTTTTAATGTTGAAAATTATTTTGTGGTGTATAATACATAATTTTGTAATCTTTGATGAATAGAAAAGAACTGCAATTATTTAAAACATAATTTGTGATAATTTTAAAATGATCACAATGTCTTTACCTTGAGCAATTCAATGAATAAAAGACTTGAATTGTAGAATACGGAAGATATATTATAACATATTATTTTTAATTTTACTAATAGTCCAACCCTAGTCTTATGTCATTCATGACTTTCATATGTCTTTCACATACCAATATTGATAGGAGCACCACCACTGTGGTGGTTTACAGTTTTGGTGAACGCAACTCACAAATGAATAACTGAATCTCTGCATATGAACACGGGACAAGAGAAGACATTTAAAAATAAAAATTTCAATCAAGGTATAGGTTCCAAAACTAATGAAAGTTTCTTTTGATAATAATACATTTGCTCTCACCATTTTCCTCAGATCCCCAGTTTGCAGGAGCCGCTGTCATACCACACACAGAGAAACTCAAGGATGAGATCTATTTCTTCTTCAGTGAGGTCAACAGTACAGCCAGTCTAGACGAAGAGCCATACAGGGCTCGCATAGGGCGAGTCTGCATGGTAACAATCTTTTATGCATTCTTGCTTCATATACACTGCTGCGAGGACTCTAGGTTTCTGATTATCTTTGCATCTGTGGCTCAGGTTGATGAGGGAGGGCTTCAGAACATACTGCCGAACTCCTGGACTACGTTCCTGAAGGCACGTGTGATGTGTGGGAAACCTGGAACTCCTGTACATTACAATAATTTCAAGCAGGCTTTTGTTCTGTCCTCTCATCAACGCACTGGGTTGATATATGGCATCTTCTCCAATGCCTGGTAAGCAGATGAAAAGTCTAAAAGTGAGTAGGAAGACATTTGACAACAACATTGATTTTAAAAAATGCCAGTTGCACTCACTTCAAGCTTAGTTTTTAAAAGGTATATACAAATATTGGTACCACATCAGGTAAAAAAAAAAAAAATAATTATCAGTATTGGTTTGAATTTGGAAACAAATTTTTCACCATTTTTATATTAACAGTCACAGGTAAACGTAATCTTTAGCAGATCTCTTAATGAATATCCATTTTTCATACTGTTTATTATAATGTTGGGGATCCTAAATACACTTGTTGCATTTCACAGAACCTAATTCATATTTAGTGTTTATTTAATTGATTTATTTTTAAGTATAGTTAATAGTTATTGGTCAAATCATTAAAAAATATCTATTAACCAGAATTGTAATGTCTGTGCTTTGCTGCTGTACTTGACTCATTACATTTATCTATAACTGATTAAAGCTATAATTCACTCAAGAATGAAAAACATTTACTCACCCTCAGGCAAGATTTGGATTACATCACTTGCTCACTTGGATTTGTTAAAAACAAATCCATCATTCACTTCTGGCTAAAATGATAACGCTTGCAAAAATGGTCTTGTATTATTCCTTTAAGAGCCATTTGCATATTTATGTCTTTTCACAGGAACACCACTGTAGTGTGTGCCTACTCCATTGAAGACATTGACCGTGCCTTTTCTACATCCAAACTAAAGGGCTACAACTCACCTTTGTCAAATCCCCGTCCTGGAACGGTACAACATTAAAAAATTAACCAGGCTAATTATTTGCCAACAGACAACCATGTTGTTATACATACAGTATGATTACATTTATTAAAAGCCTGATTCTTAATTTGCATGGTTCACCTTTATCCAGTGTGCTTTTAGGAATAACACTCAGGCTCATAACCAGAAGATCCTGACTGTGATCAAGGATCACCCTGAGATTGAGGAAACGATCATCCCAGTCGGCGAAGCTCCTCTAGACCTGCTAGTTCAAGACCACTTCACACATATTGTGGCGGACACAGTCTTAGCTGTCAACGATGAACACTACAGCATCATTTATCTGGGCACAGGTACTGTGAACTGCAGATAATTGCTTTAAAATAGCACTAAAATAGTGTATTTTTGCAAGATACATAGGAATTTTGACTGACAGACAAATAGCTGATTTTAATATTCTATTCTATTCAAAATCATCAGTTTTAAATGCTACAAGGAAATTTAGGCATTACAATATATTAATGCATAGTATAGAAAATGGATATTCATTTTACGATTTCCTAAGTATTTTTAAAATTAGCATTTGTTACAGTAAAAATAGGTAAAAATAGGAAATGAGCAACTCTATTAAATATCCATTATAATGGATATAATGGATTATTTTATATTATACATGTCATACCAATATATTAGAAAAAGTCTTTGCGATCAACAAATATTCAATGAGGCACCAATATCTTGCATCTTATTTATTTAATTCTCATTCTTTTTGTGTCTTTTTCAATGCTATTCTTCCTGTGTCTCCTTTACAGAGAAGGGAAGAGTCCTGAAGGTGCTGCATGCCATAGAAGGAGCCTTTATCATAGCACAGTACTCTTTATTCCACGATGATAGTCCGATCATCAACATGGCCATTGACTCTAAAAAGGTAGAGGACCACATTTTAATTAAGCTAATTCACATTAAAACGGGCCAATTTTAGCCTGCAGTGGTAGGACATATTATTCCACTGTAATATATTTAGCTTTCAATCAAAATTTGTATTTTACAAACAGAAAGTAATTTAAAGGCTGTTCACATAGATATTTAACAGAGTGTTTAGTAGGAACCAGATGGCACCTCTCACCTCTGTATTCTACTTCGTGCCAGGGTCATCTCTATATTGGCACAGAGCTTGAGGTGCAGCGCATCCCTCTCGCTGACTGTGGTCGTTATGGAGCCAGCTGTCAGGAATGCATCCTTTCACGAGATCCATATTGTGCGTGGGATGTGTCCAAGAAGAAATGTACTGCAATCCCATCAGACTACAACATTAGCACTGGGTACATATGGACTCACAAATATCTCAACACAAAAATGCATTACTCTTTATTCTGTAGCGGTAAACTAATTTTTTTTCTATTTTCCCTATTTGAAATCAGAACCCTTGTTCAGACCCTTGACCATTCCAATGCCTCGGTCTGTGGCCATGCTACAGGTAGGTTGTTCAAAAAGACTTCTAAACATGCCATTTTCTTGTTGTAGCTCCAAGAACTTTATAGCACTAAAGAATTTGAAAAAAAAAAAGGTTATCGTTATTACTTTTTATCTCACAATTCTAACTTTTTATCTCAGAATTGCGTGATATAAAGTTACAATTGTGAGTTATAAACTTACAATTGCGTGATATTGTCACAAGTGCATGATGAAAAAGTCACAGTTCAGTCACAAGTCAGAATTGTTAAAAAGTCGCAAGATAAAAAAAGATAAAAAGTCTAAATAATCTTTTTTTATTTCTTATTCAGTGGCGGAAACAGGTGTCCATACATTTCAGATATTCCTTGTTCTCAAATTCCCACTGAAACCTATTTTGGCATTTATTCTATATATAGTTTGTATTTTCCTTTAGCTTGACATAAAGATATCAGTAACACTTTAGTATAGGGACCAGTTCTCACTATTAGAACACATTGGCTGTTTATTAGTACTTACAAAACACAGATTCTGCATGACCATCTTGACTCAGAAACATAACCTGACAACGGCTCTCCTGGCCGCTGACTCGAAAACAGGACATGACAACGGCTCTCCTGGCCGTGATTCAGGGCTTGGACCCGACAACGGTTCTCCTGACCATGACTCAAAAACGGGACATGACAACGGCTCTCCTGGCCATGATTCAGGGCTTGGGGCCGACAACCAACTCTGCTGGTCAAGATTCTGAGACCACTACCAACAATTGGAATGAGTGCTCGATAACCACCAGCGGAACCTCCTGAGGGTCACTGGCCTTCTGGTGTAAAGGTTCAGGGGCATCAAGCTGTGGCAGTGGTTCTGGGTCGGTGGATATCTTGTGAGCTGACTCGGGCTGAGGCAAGGCAGCCATCTTGTGAGCTAACTCGGGCTGAGGCATGGCAGCCATCTTGAGTGCTGACTCTGGCGGAGGCATGGCAGCCATCTTGAGTTTTGACTCGAGCTGAGGCATGGCGGCCATCTTGAGTGTTGACTCGAGCTGAGGTATGGCGGCCATCTTGTGAGCTGACTAGGGCTGAGGCATGGCAGCCATCTTGAGTGCTGACTTTGACTGAGACATGGCGGCCATCTTGTCTGCTGACTCTAGTTGAAGTCTGGCGACTATCTCGTGCTACTGCTCAAGTGTGGCAGCCATCTTGTGCAATGGTTCAGGTGTGGCAGCCACCTTGTGCAATGGTTTGAATGTGGCAGTAATCTTGGGCAGCGATTTGGGTGTGGCAGCTATCTTGTGCAGTAGTTCAGGTGTGGGAGCCATCTTGTGCAGTGGTGGTGGTTGTGATTGAGGTTCTTGGGTGACGATCGTTGGGCGGTGGTCTCTCTGCCCTTTGTTCTCATAGGGGATCTCTTCCTTCACCTCTCCTACGGTGAATGTGGATCCACAGTGCAATAGAACAAAGTCAATGAATTCGGCCAGTGACTACTCTGGATTGTCCCACGGCAGATAATGATTGATCTCAGGATCTAAACCACTTAAAAAACAATCCTTGAGTAGATTGTCATCCCCCGAAACCATATGGCTGTAGCCCAGAAATTCCTGCATATACTTCTCAATGTCTCTACCCTCTTGGAAGATACCGCAGAGTAGAGACAATGGATCCTGTTTTTTTCCTTGCTATGGTGAATTGAAGAGGTCGGCTGGATCCTGGGTGGCGAAGTATTCTGTAATGAGTGCGGCAGACAAGTTCGGATCCATTTGTGCAAACTTTATTCAAAGGTCAGCAGGCAGGGTCAAAATAACAGGCAGACAGATACTACGGAGGCAAGGCAAGATCATGGTTGAGATACAGAAGCAAAAGGTTGAGGCAGGGAGCGAACAATCACAGAGACGGAGAAACAGGACAAGGTCAAAACAACAAAACAAAACACAGGTAAGAATGCTCGGTAGAGATCACCAATGCAAGTATACTTTGCGTTAAAAGATGAAAATGAACCAGTTAAATAGTGAATGTGAGTGGGTGTGGTGGTGAACATCAGCTGAAGGTAATGATTGCAAACTGTGAACAGGTGTGGGTGTGCAGTGCATGATGGGTTATAAAGTTCATGAAGGAATGAGTCCCAGGGAAGGTGAAGTGAAGTGAGTGCCCTCTACTGGCGCTTCAGAGCACTCATGACAAATAGTGAGAATTGGACCTTAAAATAAAGTGTGACAAAATATAGTTTTTTTTCTGGTGACATAACAGTGTTAAAACCCATTGAAAATTATTTTTGAAAATCTAATTTACAGATGACAGAACAATACACACTGAAAACCCTAGTAAAAAATATTAAATGAAGAGTAAGTTCAGTGTCAGAAGAGACACAAATTAATAGCAACAATAGCATTTAAAAAATAATTTAAACGGTATAATACGAATATTTAACGAATGACATTGAACTAGAGACAGGGAGTGCTAGAAATACACAAACTAATCAAAGACAAGATACAAGACACCTGGAAATGACAGCTGGCCAGATAAGCAAACACTAATGACAGGGGCGGGGTTACAAACGATCAGGCACGTGAGGGAATGGCATGAAAACAAAACATAAGGAGCATATGGACAAGAAGACAAACATAGAACATGCCTACGGCGTGACAGTATGGGTCTATATAGGGCAGGCTTCATCAAATCTTACCCTGGAGGTCCAATGCACTGCAGAGTTTAGCTCCAACCCTGATAAAAAAAAACTCACCTACCTGTGAGTT